>CM055069.1:39690210-39748838 GCA_029204045.2 Tillandsia leiboldiana | reverse complement strand
TTTCCATCAAACAAGAACAGACTCCAGCGGCCCTTCGATGTTTGGAAGAAAACATTGGTAGACTAAAATCATGTATATGTCGAAAAGAGTTCTGGGTTCTAGGTCCGGCTAACACTAGTAAACTACTGCCACTAACACAGTGGCGACGACCCAAACAGGGGAAAACAAGATCTCTCGGGTCCACCGTTTACCCAAACGGTTCCCGATACAGACAAGCGAACCACTACATCTACCAGACTCCACTCTGCTCCCAAGCACGAGTGCAATGCATCCCACACTATAGAGAAGTCCCGACCGCTCGGCCCACTACCCGGGGCGAGGATAACACTAAGTCCAGGAATGCGACATAAAGTGTGGATGTCTAAACATAAATAACCCTAGCCCAAGTGAGGTTTTCTACTGGTCTGGTTACACATGCAACATATGACGGGGGGTGCTAGGTCAGGTTCCAATATAACAAATATTTAACATGATAGTAGGAAGCAAGAGATCACAAGATCGACAGATAAAACAAGGATCAACAATTCCTACGCTCTAGCATGCTACCAAGTCCAATCACTATCATGCATGATTCTATATCAATAGAATTAGAGTACAGTCCATAGATCTTGAAAGCAAGCCACCCACCTGAGGACGCTAACTGTCCGGAGCCGTACAGCTGAGAAAACCAGGAAAAATAACCACTCTAGGTCCAACAGGTCCAGCACAGTCCACAATCCCTCCTGGGTACAACATAAGGCTACAGTTACACTTTAACTCCATTAAAATCCAGGTTTTACAAATCTGCTGGGAACAGTCCACTTACTGCGAAATTTTCACCTGTAAACGAACTCCAAAAATTCTGATAAAAATACACAGCGATCCTCGCGTCGATAGCTTCGAAACGGGTACCTGCACGTCCAATTCCGAGCACCGAAGGCCAAGTTACAAATTCCACAGTACGATGCGCACAATCCCAAAATCATTCAACTGTAAACTCTTGTACAGATAAAAGGAACAGTGGTACCTTCGGGAGGTCTCCAAAAATTCCAAGAAAAATCCACGATGATCCTCGCGTCGAGTAGATGAAAAAAGTCTATAAGCACGTCTTGATCCGAGACTCGTGCGCGAAGATCTCCTCAAAGAAGGTGCTGCCCTCACCAAAATCTCACAGCAAAGGGGTCCCAATGAGCACGAGAAAACACCTCGAAAAACGTGAAATCTGAAAATGTGCGAGAAACCCAAAATCGTAGCCTCACCTGCTACGAATCCAGCAGCGAAGAAATCGCTCGAAAAGATCGTCGGAGTAGACCAGGGGAGCTAAAACACTGCTGCTGCGCCGAAGAAGAACACAGGAACCACCACGTCGCGCCGCGCCGTAAAATAGAGAACCTCGGGATGCGTGCCCATAAAATCCCAAAACTTTGCAGGTGGATCCAGAGCTTGAAGATGAAGAAATCTTCTTAAGGGTGCTCGGCAGAGGAGGCTCGAAAAGAGGAGAAAAGGGGGAAGAAAGAGGCTCGGGCTGCTAAATAAAGCCCCCCAAAAAAAACAATTGAAGAAATGCCGAGATTGTCCCAAGTTTCGGGCGGCTACAGTGCAGCCCAGCCCAGATTCGGGCGGCTACAGTGGGCCCAGCCCGAATTCGGGCGGCTACAGTGCAGCCCGGCCCGGCCGGTTTCGGGCGCGCACAGTGCGGCCCGGCCGGCCCAGCCCGCACACGGGATCCAGCCGGACGCTTGCTTGGTCCGACCCGCGCCGGCGCCCGCCACGTGTCCCCCGAACACGCCGCAGCCGTGCGAGCCGCCACGGGGAGCGCCACGTGTCCCTGCCCGCGTCAACGCGGTAGGTGGCGCCGCGAATCAGCGGGCGCCACGTGGCACCTCCCACGTCGCCCGCGCCTGCCCCGCGTACGGCCACCTGCCCGCGCGCTGCGTGGACCGCGCGCTCATGCGCCCGCCAACCGGGTTCCGCCACGTGGCGCGCCCCCGGTCCACGCCTCCCCGCGCACTCCCGCAGACCGAGCGCACCAGAGCCGCCCAATCAGGCGCTGCCACGTGGACACCTGCCGGTCCACGCGCCTCCCGGTGCAACCCGGTCCAAACCCCAGCGCTCCGTGGACCCAGCTGCGTGCGCCGCCAATCAGGGCCTGCCACGTGGCTCCCCCGCCGGTCCACGGCTCCCCCATGCACCAGAAATTCAGTAAATTTTCCGGGAGTCCGTTTTTGGGCATCCGGACTCAGAATTTGGCAAACAAAAAGCCATTTTCAAGCGTTTTTCCGCGCTGAATCCATTTCCGCCGTCGTTTGGCCTAATTCTTTTTCAAAATTTCGGCAAACCCAGCCGAAAGCCAACACAGCTAAAAAAAAACCTTACAGGGTCCATCTGTGGCATCCCATTGATGCACCATGGGCCAGATACACCAACAACAGGTGTTCTAACAGTGGATCCATCGGAAAAATGCTGCATGGGGTTCGGGGGTCCTACATGGGTGAAGACCGTGGATTCGGTCGGACGTCGTGGATTCGACGTTGGACGCCGTGGATTCGGCGTTGGATGCAAATCGTGGATTCGAGGAGCGTTGCGGAGCGAGCGGAGAAGATCTACTAGGAGCATATGGAAAAGGTTGAGTCGTAAGTGAGTACGGTATATCACCTTGTACGTGTTTTAATTCTAGTGGATTTCGCCGTGTTATCGGTCCCGTGGTTTTTTTACTCCGGTTTGGAGTTTTCCACGTAAAAATCATGCGTGTTATTTTTCATTTCCGCATTGGGTTTTATTGCGCAACGATTTTTGAGTGTTTATGGTTTATACCTATTCACCCCCCCCTCTAGGTGTTTTTTCCCCTATTTAGATCCAATTAATCATAACCCAACAAGTGGTATCGGTATCGGAGAGGGAATAGGGTTGTAAACAATGGTTGAAGGTGGAAACATCAACAGACCCCCTCTTCGATGGAACAAATTATGCCTACTGGAAAGTATGGATGAAAGCCTTTTAATTTCCATCGACGAACGGGTGTGGCAATCAATCGAGTTAGGATGGTCTAATCCAACTGAAATTATTGCTGATGTTCGCACCATCAAACCTAGGTCGAAATGGACCAAGGAAGAGGTTGATGTATATTCTTACAATGGCAAAGGAATTAACGCTTTATTTAATGCCTTGTCACAAACGGAATTCTCTCGCGTCTCGGCATGTGGACTGCGAAAGAAATCTGGATGTTCTTCAAGTTATACATGAGGGAACTAACCTTGTAAAGATTCAAAAACTGCAAATGCTTACGAGCAAGTTTGACTCCATTTTCATGGCAGAGAATGAATCATTCACAGGACATACTATCACGATTGCAAGACATCGGGAATTCACATGTGCTAACTTGGGAGAGAAAATTCCAGAATTTACAAATTGTAAGAAACATTCTAAGAACTCTTCCTGAAAGATTTCGTTCCAAGGTTACGGCCATTGAAACTATCAAACACCTGGACGAAATCCGGGTAGAGAAATTAGTTGGTTCTTTACAAACTTATGAAATGACATTTCCTACTAACTATTCTTCGGGAAAGGCATCCTCTTCTAAGTCTTCAGGTTTTGCGTTGAAAACAACAAAAGAAGAAGATGCGGATTCATCCTCCTCAGACGACGACGAGAACCTATCTATGGAGGACTTTGAGAAGCAAGCTTGCTCTCTTGACAATAAATTTTGCCGAAACTTTCGAAGGGGTAATTCAAGTAAAACTCCATCCTTCGGAAAGTGGAAGAAAGGCAAAGGTTTTTTCAAGCCAAAAGTCAAGAAAGCAGAAAGGTTTTTCAAAGGATAAGGAAAAGCTCAGAGGGACAAGTCCAATGCTTCAAGTGCCGAAGGTACGGCCAGATCTCAACGGAGTGTCCAAATAAGAATCCGTCAAAGAAGAAAGTGATGCAAGCCGTCACTTGGGATGACACCTCAACGTCAAATGAGTCATCTTCAAGTGATGAAGAGAATAACGCAACGGCGTTCCACGCGTCCACATCTTCACCCCTTCATGTGCTTAATGGCAAGTACATCCGATTCATTGTCCAACTCCTCCCAGGTTGAAAAAACTGCAACGGACGACGAATCGAGGTAACTCTGAAGGTGAAGATTTTGCTCTAGCCTACTATAAACTTTTGAGGGATTCAAAGAAACTGGCTAAGCAAAACAAGGGGTTGAGAGAGAGATTGCAGGATCTCGAAGAAGAAGTAAAAAAGGGCCAAACTTCTCTCTCGACCGGTCTTGAAGTGGAAAGGGATAACCTGATAAAAGCAAATGCTTCACTTCAAGAGAAAAATGAGCATTTTGAGAAGGAACATGTAAAAATGATTGATAAAGCTGGTTACTTCTTGAAGCTCTATACCGAGGCCCGACAGGAGAAAATGGAAATGACGAAGACCATTTTCCAACTAAAAAATGATTTAAAGCATTTTCTTCTGGAAGGAGCAAGTTGGATAAGATGCTTGGTCTTGGTCAAACAAACCGATTCGGCCTCGGATACACTCAAAACTGGCGGCAGTCCTAGTTCGAGTGAAACAGTTTTTTTGCCCCAGTCGGTAAATCCTCCTCCGACGACGGAAATCATTGTATACAACGACAACAACCCTACCTCACCCTCTTCGGGATCGTCAAGAACAAAGGTATGTTTTCGTTGTGGTTATGTAGGGCACATTAGAAGAAATTGCAAGATGGGAGCAAAACGATCAACTCAAGCGCCTCCTGCAATAACTACCAAAAAGGTGATTCCCCGAAAAACAAAAGAAAATTTTTCAAAGGAAAGGAGCCTTGGTAGTTCACCTCGCAAGACGATGTCAAGCAATGAATCAAACAAGACACTTTCACCTAAGGTAATAACTTCACGAACATTGCCGACGTACTCCAAAACTCAAAAAGTTTGGATATGCAAAGGTGAATTCTTCCTTCGTCCTTGAACCACGTTGGTACCAAACGGCCCTTAGAATTACTGCACATGGATTTAATGGGGCCGACTCGTCAACCATCTTTGGGAGGTAAATGGTATATTTTTCTTTTTGTTGATGATTTCTCTAGGTATTCATGGGTAACTTTTTTAAAAGAGAAAGCAGATACTTTCGACTCTTTTCATGAGATTTGTCGTCGTATTATGATTGAAAGAAATGAAAAGATCGTTCGTGTTCGAAGTGATAGAGGTGGAGAATTCATTAATTCTAAATTTATTGATTTTTGCACTTCCACTGGCATAAAACATGAATTCTCAGCACCCTATACACCTCAGCAGAATGGTGTAGTCGAGCGCAAAAACAGGGTAGTTCAAGAGATGGCGCGTGTGATGCTTCATAGCCGGAATTTACCATTATATTTTTGGGCTGAAGCTGTGAACACCGCCGTCTATGTAATTAATCGAGTGTATTTGAGCCCGGGAACTTTAAATACACCATATGAGCTGTGGTTTTGTAGAAAACCAAATATCAAATATCTTCGTATCTTTGGGAGTCGTTGTTACATTTTACGTGACCGCGAAAATCTTGGAAAATTTGACTCACGAAGTGACGAAGGGATTTTCATGGGTTATTCTACAAACAGTAGAGCATATCGGGTTTTTAACTTGGAATCTAAAACGATGGTAGAATCTATAAATGTTAAAGTAGATGAAGCTTTTCACTTTTCATCTGATAATTCTACCCCTGATATGTCCCTAGATAATGATTCTCCTGCAAATGCATCTTCTCATAATAATTCTTCCGATAATATTGATGCATCTAATGGCTCTTCAAGTTTATCTGATGTGCAGGAATTATCACATGTACCTCCGAGTACTCCGTTACCTCAAACGTGTCACGCCCCGAGTCCGCCAATTTGTACGGTTCGGGCACGCCAACAGACCCGCCAATCGGGTAAGACCTTTTCCTACCCGAAAGGAACGGTAACATCCATAATAACACAACAAGTGTATGCGGAAGCTCAATATCAGAGTACTAAAAATCACTATAAATTTGAACTTTCATTTTATAAACAAACAGTTTAAGCGATAATGAAAGCATACAAGAGTGAACCATAACTTAAATTTATTACACTTTACATTTATGAACTTGCTAATAAAATTATTACAATTCTTTTACATCATTTCCTCACCATACAAGGTTCACTCAAGAAATATAAAAATGGGATACCTCTGCTAGACCCTCTAGGTCTCTATGCTGCTGGGCCCTTGCCCCTGTCGTATATCTCGCCGTCTGCCTCTGAACCGTCGCGATCGCTGCATCCATACCTGAACCTGTGGGGGGGGGGGGGGCACCCAAGGGGTGTGAGAACTCCTGACAGAGTTCCCAGTGGGTTCAACCACCGAGAAAAAGTGTCCTACACCACTTGGTCCAATGGAAGCAATAATAATAGTGCTAGGAAACTAAAATCCTCAATATCAAAATGCGGCCATGCAATATAATATATCACTACACTATCTGTGTATACTCATCGACCCAGCACTACTCTGTCTAGCCACACTAGGCTGCTAAGCACCAACTCGGCCACTATGCCGCTGAATACAGGGTCCAACTAACCCGGCCACCTTGGCCACTCTATTTTTCTTTAATCTTTAGATTCTGGTGCTTTAGTTCAAGTTAACCCTCGGAAATTCTTATCCAACGGGCCCGAGCCCGGTAGTCTTGCTACCATAAGATAAGATTTCTAAGGTTGCCGATAACACCCGCAAGTGTTACCCCGCCCAACGGGGAACTTGTCATACGGGTCACTGCCCGGGAGAGGGACACTGCCCATGGCTCCGACAAGATCTACGTTTCACCCCCGAAGGTACGCCCATTTTATCTTTTTATATTTTCTTTCTTTTCTTTTTACTTTAGCTCTTAGCCTCTTTGCCTTTGAACACTTGCTTTTCTTTCTTATTCGGGCTTATAGCTCCCTTTTTGCCACTGGCAAATCACCTTCTCTTTTCTTTGAGCATTTAGCTCCTTGCTTTCACTTTTAGCCATTCGAAAGTACCTCGTCCGACGGGTCACTGCCCAGGGAGTCCTGCTCCACTTGACGAGTCTCAAATTCGAAGGCGCCAATTACATTTTCTTTATGCTTTTAGCCACTTTTAGCTTGCTTTTAATCTTTGCCTTTTAGCAATAATTTTTCCTCTTATCCTAGGTCTTGCCATAAGGATAACTAGAGAGTCTCCTGGACTCTTAAATATTTCTCTTTTATTTCTTTAACTCAAATTGAAGTTAAAGTTATTATCCATTTGCCCAGACACCCTATGACCTTCTAGGGTTATATTTGATCAACTCTTTAAACTGGGGATCTCATCCCACATTTCTGATTCCTCACTGAATCCTAGAGTTAACTAAACTCTGTTTTCCTGCTCCACCATTAACTTAGAGTTACACTGACTCTAATTCCATGTTCCACTGTTATCTTAGAATTACATTGACTCTACTTTTCTGTTTTCCCTTTCATATCTCCACACTTGATCCACCTTTTCCATCCTCCTGATTCCTTACTGAATCCTAGAGTCAACTTGACTCTATTTTTCCTGTCTGTGAGTTTAAACTCTTCTAGCTCAACTTAGGTTCCCTTTACCTAAGTCCCATGTCATACTTGTCATAGAGTTCCATGACTCTATGCTGACCTCTAGTTCACCTTAGGTTTCCTTTACCTAAGTTCCATGTCATACTCATCCTAGAGTTCCTTGACTCTATGTTGAACACTAGTTCTCCTTAGGTTCTCTTTACCTAAGTTCCATGTCATATACACCTAGAGTTTTCTGACTCTATGTTGATCACTCTATCCAGTGTCCTTAGGTTATCACCTAAGACCATGCCACTCGTCCAATCCTAGGATAGCTCCTAGTTCAATGTCACTCGTCAAACCCCTAAACTAGATTTTCTCCTAGTCTTACTACCAACAAGTTCTGTTCCCTTATGTCACATGATTCCTAGGGTTGTACCCTAACATGATCACAGTCATCACATAATTATTCATTTCTACGCATGCAATTATTTTCATATCCATCATAAAAATAATATTTATCATCTATGCATGCAATTATCAGCAATTTAGATAAGTCAAGAATTGCATTTTTCCCCTAATTCTTTTTAGACATGCAGATTAATTATCTCCTTTTTGGCAACCAACAGTTGCATTTTCCATCTGTGTCCATCTACACATACTAGTTTATCCCCTATTTGGATAAATCATAAATATCACTTTTCCTCTAAATTTCTCTACACATGCACATATATCATCTGCCTTTGGCAACTAACAGTTGCACTTTTCATCTGTATTTCTCTAAACATGCAATCTTAATCATAATTACCTAACGCCTCTAACAGGCTACTATCATGCTTCTAGATCAAAAAGCAAAGGAGCAAGGGGAGAGGTCACCCAATTTCGGCAGAATCCCCCACCTTGTGGTGTCCCCAATTGCTTGTAGACACTTGCAATTGCTCTTCGCGCGATTCCACTTGTTCCCTCGAGCTTGCACGCAAAACGGTGCACCTCCCTCGAGTCCGCACGCAAAACGGTGCACGTCCAGCAAATCTGCACGCAAAACGGTGCGCGTCAATAAAACCCACACGCAAAACGATGCGCGACACTTCAGTCGGCACGCAAAACGATGCGCGTCAACTCAACCTGCACGCAAAACGGCGCACGTACCTCGGGTTTGCACCCAAAACGGAGCATGCTTCTCTTAAGGTTGCACGCAAAACGGTGCACGTCTTTTCTAACCATGCACGAAAAACGATGCATAATATTAGGGTCGGCACGCAAATCGGTGCGCAACAACACGATCAGCACGCAAAACGGTGCACGTACCTCAAATCTGCACGCAAAACGGTGCACGTCTTTTCTAACCCTGCACGAAAAATGATGCATAATATTAGGGTCGGCACGCAAAACGGTGCGCGTTAAATTGATCGGCACGCAAAACGGAGCACGTCCTCAAATCTGCACGCAAAATGGTGCATGCTTCACTGTAGGGTTACACGCAAAACGGTGCACTTTTCTCTAGCCCTGCACGCAAAATGATGCGTCATATTAGAGACTGCACACAAAACGGTGCGCGATAACACAACCGGCACGCAAAACAGAGCACGTACCTCGGGTTGGCACGCAAAACGGTGCACTTTTGTTTTTCAACGTTGCACGCAAAACGGTGCACGTTTTCTGAGTTTGCGCCCAAAACTGTGCATTTTTGTCGAATCCGCACGCAAAACGATGCATTTTTCTACAACTTGCACGCAAAACGAGACGCGCCAAAAATACCCGCGACAGTCCGTGCAGCAACGGTACAGTAGAACTCGGTCCCTAACACGCAAAACGGTACGGGGTTAAATCTAATGTCCAAACTAACGTCTCAAAATTGTGTCAAAAATTCCGTAAAAATAAAGCGCGGGACTTACCCGACCGCGCCGCCGCCGCCAAAACGCCCCCAATCGAAAGCCTCGCGCGCTCCACGAGACCCACAACGCCACGCCGCAACACCTCCCAACCTCTCCCTCACTCTCCCTCACTCTCGGTTGGAGAAGAAAGGAAAAAGGAGAAAAAATGGAGATGCGGGGAGGAAAAAGAAGAAGAAAATGAGGGAGAGAGGGAAGGGTGGTCCACGGACCACCGGTCTACGGTGCACCCGTCGGTCTACAAGACCCAGTCGGGTGCACCCGGTCCAGGCACGCACGCGCACCTGGCGCCCCCTGTTGACCCGCGCCCAAGTGCGCTCCAGCTGTGCGCCTCGCGCAGCGCGCCGCGCGTCTTGGAAATCCGTTTTCGTCCCGTTTTCTGTTAATTTTCGTCCGTTTCCGTCCAAATTTGACAGACGACTTCGTTTCAGCTTAATTTACTACAAAAATTTTTAAATTTTCAGTTTGGGCCATTTCTGGGCCACCAAAAGCCTCGCTGTATCTAGAATCATTGGCGGACCCCGTTCTCACAATCCGGATATCCTATCAACCCGAAATTTTTACTGTGTCCTTAAAACATAATTACGAAGCTCCCCAAATTTTCTCAGAATTTTTCGACACTGTTGGCGGAGCCCGTTTTTACTATCGGGTATCCGATCAACGCGAAACTTTTTCTGTGGTCTTAAAACATATTTACGGGGCTCCCGTAATTTTCTCGGAATTTTCCGACACTGTGAATTTTTCACTAAAAATCTGGGCCCCCTTTCTCAAATAAATTTTTAGATCTCTCCATTTTAACCCGATTTGGGCCCAACTCGCGTCCACATATTCTTTACTTCCCTAACTTTCATAACACTAGTATTTCATACCACCTTTATTTACATTTATTTATGTGCCGAAAATCCGGTACTTTACAAAACGTTACGCATCTCCAAGGATCATCCAGAATCTAACATTATTGGAGACCCACACGAAGGAGTCAGGACTCGGAGACAGTTGATTTGTGGAGTCGCATGTTAGTCTCCATGATCGAGCCAAAGAACATCGATGAAGCTCTTCAGGATGACTACTGGATTGAAGCAATGCAGGAAGAGCTCCATCAGTTCGAACGAAACAAAGTTTGGGAATTAACGAAGCCTCCAAAGCAACACAACGTGATTGGTACTAAATGGATTTTCAAGAATAAGAAAAATGAGGATGGTACCATCATCAGAAACAAAGCACGTCTAGTTGCTCAAGGCTATTCTCAAATTGAAGTTATAGACTTTGATAAAACGTTTGCCCCGGTAGCGAGACTCGAGTCAATTCGTATTTTATTCGCTATTGCTTGTCATTTTAAAATAAAACTCTTTCAAATGGACGTTAAGAGCGCGTTTTTAAATGAGTTTTTGAACGAGGAAGTTTATGTGGCTCAACCGAAAGGTTTTGTAGACTATAAACAACCTAACCATGTTTTTCGTTTGAAAATGGCTCTTTACGGTCTAAAACAAGCACCGCGGGCGTGGTACGAAAGGTTGACAAAGCACCTATTAGAAAAGGGCTATACTCGAGGGGGAGCTGACCGGACTCTCTTTGTGAAGCATTATCAGGATAACTTCATTGTGGCACAAATCTATGTCGATGACATTGTATTTGGGGCAACAAGAGATAATGATGCTTCTAAATTCGCGGAAACCATGGAAAGCGAATTTAAGATGTCCATGATGGGCGAACTGACTTACTTCCTTGGATTGCAAGTGAGACAAAATGAAGAAGGCATTCATCTGTGTCAATCCAAGTATGCACTGGAGTTGGTCAAGAAGTTTGATTTAGAAAATTCTAAAGACTTTCCAACTCCAATGGGAACTAGCAACAAGGGATTAGGAAGTGAATCTCTTAGTGAGAATGTAGACGAGAAGCTTTATCGCAGCATGCTTGGAAGTCTACTTTACCTCACGGCTAGTCGCCCGGACATATCCTTTAGTGTTGGGATTTGCGCGAGATATCAATCAGCACCAAAGGAGGATCACCTGAAAGCGGTGAAAAGGATCATCCGGTATGTCAAAGGAACCGTAAATTTCAGAATTTGGTATCCTATGGGAACAAGTCTTGACATTGTAGGATATTCAGATGCCGATTGGGCAGGATCTGTGGATTATCGGAAAAGTACGAGTGGTGCATGTTTTTATCTTGGCCATTGCCTTGTTGCATGGCATAGTAAAAAGCAAAACTGCATTGCACTCTCGACTGCCGAAGCGGAATATATTTCAGCGGGTAGTTGTTCAACCCAACTCATTTGGATGAAAAGTGTGTTGAGCGACTTCCGAATTTCAGCATCTTCGGTAACCATTCTTTGTGACAACACAAGTGCTATAAACATTTTCAAAAACCCTGTGTTGCACTCAAGAACAAAACACATTGAACTTAGATATCATTTCTTAAGAGAGCTAGTTGAATCAAATATTCTTCAACTTTCCTACATTTCAACTGAGGATCAATTAGCTGACATTTTAACAAAACCTTTGGATCAAAAACGATTTATTCATTTGCGTAAGGCAATTGGAATGCTTTCCTTGAAATAATCTCTTTTTAAAACCAATGCTTAGGTTAGGTTTTGTTTTTGTGTTTTTGTTCATTATCTATGCTTGTACATAGAACATAAATTGAGCATTAGTTATATTGGCTTTAACTGCATCTTTTTATATATTTAGAAATTTATTATGCTTTTGATATCATAATAATTCATTTGATGCAATGATCATTTATGTCAATTAAGTCATCTTTGTTTTGATCAAAGTCAATTTCTCTCTCAAATGATCTCTTGGTTTAGTTTTTATCTTATTTGACAATTGAGTCAAGTATGAAATCGAGATCAATTTTTGGTTGAATACTTTATATTTTAAATAATTGATAGCCAATTGAGGGGGAGTTAATGAAAATTGTTATGCTCAAAAGATGTGGAAAGAGTTACATCCCAATGAGGAGTGTGAAAACTACCACCACATGGAGGAAAGAGCTACCACCTCGGTCGTCCGAGTACTGTGTGCAGCTACCACATGTATACCAAGCATGGTTTTTTAAGTTTGATTAGATAAAATGCTTGATGAAATACTTGACTCTGTCAAATTTCAAGGTTGGTATAAGGTGGAATTTTTAATGAAAGATGCTCAAAAAGCCACTCTCTTCAACAGATTGACTAGATACATTATTTAACATATTTGGGATTTTAAACATCTATTGATCTTGGTATTTCATTTTCTTTACCAAATTGATGATTTGATAAAGGCATTACTCATAAGATCATGTTAGATGTGATTGAAGTTGTTCAACTTTAAGAGATTTAATTTTTATAAATTTTCGTTTCATTAGTTGGATATTTTTGATGGATTTTGCATAATCTATTTCTAGTTATATGAAACGATGATTTTCATTTAAAGTTGATACACAAAAGTGCTTACAATCAATTCTGGAATTTCTGGAATTTTTCTGGAATTTTTTTGAAGAAAAAGTATGGAACCGGTCCGGACTGGACAAGCCGATCCGGACCCCGAACGTAGGTATTCCTGCGGGTAAGCCGATCCGGACTGGGTTCTTGAGGCAGTCCGGACCGCGGCTAGGGTTTTATATAGAACAAAAGGGTTTTGATTTTCTTTTACTTCAATCTTTTTTTTCTGAGCCTCCAGACCTTCTCTCTCTAGAAAACAATCGTCTTGGAGACTTACCAACCCATCTTCTTCGATTCAAAGTGAGTTCTTATGATCAAAATCTCGGTTTTTCACTGTTTTTCATCTTTTTGCTCAAAACGTGATGGCAATCTTGTATCTTTTTCGTTTGAGATTGGTTTTTGATCAAATTTCTTTTGAAATAAGAACTCTGGGTAGATTAGTTTTGATTATATGCTAGGTATTCTCTTGATTAACGGATTTTTAGGCTTCGATTTCTGAAAATTCGGTTTTATGGCATATAATGAGAATTTTTGAAAATCATGGGATTGATCTATTTTTAAAACTCTTTTTGCAAAACTAATTTGATTCCTAATCTCTCTACATGATGATGATTGTTTGGGTACAATTTTTCCAATTTTTGAAAACGAACAATTTTTGTCGTGTTCTTGAGTTGTTGCTCGCAGGACGTTCTTCTCAAACAATAGCAGTAATGGTCATCACTTGGGTAATATTTCTTCTTACTGCATTGGTTCACACGAGAGCAACAAACAAATTGAAAAGAGCCAAGAAAACTCAGAGAAAAGGCGAGTTTGCTCTTGTTAACGACTCAGAGACTGAATCTGAAAATGAAGAAGTGAACTGGGACGAATTGATGGACGATGAAACAATGCCTATTAAGTCGATGCGAAAGACCCCTGATTCACTAAAAGGAAAAACTGCTGTGGATAAAGGTAAAGCACCAATGACATCATCATCTATCTCAATAAAAAGAAAAAGACTGGCTCGACGGATTGGACGAGCACGAGGGGTTGAAATTAACAAACCAATTGCACCTGACTCTCCACCCCGTGAGGAACAAGTGTCTGTTAATGTTGACCGTTTAAGGGCATTTGAAAATTGAGAATGCATTGGCGAAAGGCATGTTAATGTTGGTGCGCTTCGAGATCATTCCCCGGAGTTTGGGAAATTGATTGAACAAGCCAACCTTCTTCAAGTATGCAAATTTCCGGAAATGCTTGGCTATTGTTTGCATCGCGTGAGGACTTTTTACACAAACTCACGACACCTTCAGGAGAATGAAGACGGTTCAATGCAGTTTTATACAAACATCCAAGGGACAAGACTCGAGATAACTCCACAACTAATTAGCGAAGTCTTAGGAATGCCAGTTAGCAGATCAGGAATTAACTACTTGACTGGAAGGAGTTTGACAAACACAATGTGGCAGACGGTCATAAAGGGAATATGTTTGGAGGGAACTCTATCAACGGAAAAATCTGTCAAGTCCAAACAACTCCGCCTTGAGTACCGGTTCTTAAACTTCATCACATGTTATAACATTCTTCCTAACATGTAGACGAAAGTTTTGAGATGGGATCGAATCCTGTTTCTATATCTCCTTGGACATCCATCAGAAGCAATGGGGTTGAACATCAACATTCCATACATTATTTGGAATAGAATGACAAGATATGTTGAACATCCTCATCCCACGGAAAGACTTCCATTTCCATTGATCATTATGAGGATTTTAAAGAAATTTCAGGTTGATATTAATTCGACATCTTATCAACATTGCTTAGGGATGATCAATGAGTCCACTATTGTTAAGTCCCTTCATAAGCTACCTCATGTCACTCCGGCTCCTCCATGCGGAACGAAACCCGGCGTCGGCACTTCCGCATCTCCGTCACGGCAAGCACCAGCACCAGATGATGAAGCGTCTGTAACATCAATTTATAGGGAGCAACAACGTTTATCTTTTGAACAAGAACAGATTACGAAAGAGCAGAAGCGAATTTCAGAGAAACTTGAAATCATTACGGCATCCTAGATCACTTTGACTAAAACAGTCTCTTCAATGAAAAAGCTGATAAAGAAGATGTTTTCGAAAATGGGATGTAGCACCTCCGATGATTCAGACTCCGATGATTAGTTTTTGTCTAACTTTCTTTTCCTTCTGTGCAGGTTCTGTAGTTCTCACACGTTCTTGTTTTGAACTTTTAACACTCTCCTTTTATTTTGTAATTTTGGCTTGTTTTGTGACAAAAAGGGGGAGAGAGAGAGAACAAACAATGATCGAAAATGATCGTCTTATGGTTGTGAATTTTGAACAACTTTGAACTATGAAAGGTAAGTATGACCTCAACTTTTCTCAACTTTGGTTTTATAATGTGTGATTGCATGCCTCTACTAACTATTTGACTAACTATTTGGGCATGTAATATAACTAACAAGTTGCTTGTTGACTAACAATTCTGTGACATTTGGATTTTTAATGCTTAGAAGATATGTTGCTTTTTGAGTGAGATCTTATTACATATCTGAATTTGTAAATGTCATGATGAGTATAAACTCTATCTCTGTGTTTGGTTTTGTACGCAAAAATTCTTGAGGTATCTAACGATCTCTTTTGTCAAGAATGTTTTCTTTTGCAGAGAGTACAAATGTCTAAGTCTAGAGTCTGTTCTAGGAGTTTATCTCATGTATTTAATTTTATTTTGGATCTCCATTGTAAATTTTTGTTGTATGGTGACAGCAACAAAAATATCTTTTTGAATCTTCTTGAGTGGATTTGTGTTTTGTCACGAAACCGCCAAAGGGGGAGATTGTTAAGGAATTTGTGTTAGCGTATTTCGTGAAATTGATTAAGTCTTGAAGATTGAAGATGAAGAAGTTTGGATCATATACCTCAATCTCAAGAAAGAAGAATTCAAAAGGATCAGGTACGTTTAACTAAATATTTTTGGTGATCCGAATACTTCTTATAGTGTAGAAACACTTGGATGAATTTTTAATTGCATAAAAATCAAAAACTAGACATACTACATGTTCAGAGTCCGGACCTGACATTACAGTCCGGACCCCGAACATAGGATAGTTCATGCGCAATTCCAGTCCGGACCTTGGTCACTTCAGTCCGGACCCCGAACGTGAAATTTGCAGGAATTGCATGAACAGTCCGGACCGTGGAAATTACAGTCCGGACCCCGAAGGTATGTTTTTCTGGAAAAAGTCTATTTCGCTACGACAGTCCGGACCGCCATAATTCCAGTCCGGACCGTCGTCCTGTAAAATTCCAGAAAAGGTTAGTTTTTTATTCTTATCCTCTTCCAACGGTTTCTAACCTATAAATAGACCCTATGATTCATTTTTTAGGGTAGATCCGTATACGACCGAAATAGAAAAATCCACATATAGATAAGAAAGGAAATAACGAGAATAAATCTATGTTTCTTCATCTATATTGATTAATTTGATTCTAGGTTTTCAAACTCAGATTTTGAGTAGAATCAAATTAATGAATACTTAGATGGTATTTCCGATCTATTTCTAATCTAAGTATTCGGCGGATCATCACCACCCAAAAATAACGATTTTCCCAAAATCGGCACGTGGACTCGCGTGGCCTTGTGGATTCAAGGTGCAACCGCTCTCGTGGATTCGGAGCGAGGTACGTTCGTGGATTCGAGACGTGCTACTGGGTGAAGACCGTGGATTCGGTCGGACATCGTGGATTCGACGTTGGACGCCGTGGATTCGGCGTTGGACACAAATCGTGGATTCGAGGAGCGTTGCGGAGCGAGCGGAGAAGATCTACTAGGAGCGTATGAAAAAGGTTGAGTCGTAAGTGAGTACGGTATATCACCTTGTACGTGTTTTAATTCTAGTGGATTTCTCCGTGTTATCGGTCCCGTGGTTTTTTACTCCGGTTTGGAGTTTTCCACGTAAAAATCGTGCGTGTTATTTTTCATTTCTGCATTGGGTTTTATTGCGCAACGATTTTTGAGTGTTTATGGTTTACACCTATTCACCCCCCCTCTAGGTATTTTTTTCTCCTATTTAGATCCAATTAATCATAACCCAACACAACTGTTAGTGCGACAGGGTTAGATCTAATCCTAAATCCAAACTCTAGGATGGTCGGGTCAGGCAAGCTGCCGGGGGCCTAGTGTACATCACGTAGTGTACTATGCTAGGTGACATTAAAGCATATCAGTTGGTATAATTTATGTACACTAGGATGGCTAGATATAATCATGGCTAGAGAGATACGTCCAAACAGTATCAGCGAGAAAGTTTGTATAACAAACTCGTTGACTACTAAATATGTTATGACAAGTTATTCTAGAGTTACACATGGTGTACAAAGGTGGAAGATACAAACTTGGGTAGAGTTGTGGGTTGAGGATAGTGTCTGAAGTACCAGGGGTACCAAATTAATTACTATCTTTTTCATTTTCTGAAGGTGCGAGCGGTTTCGACTTGAACCACGAAGTTTGGACTGTGACACATAATAAATAAAATGAAATAGTTAAAAAGTTTAATCACTAAATTAAAATTATGTTGGAAGTTTAAAATCTTGAATGTCAAAATTAAAATTTGAGGATGAAAATAAAACTTAGACTCATAATCTAGAACAAGTAGAGCAATTTACCCAAAGTTCAATCATCCATACTCATTCACATCCCAACTTAGAATTTTTTTTTATATAAATAATCCTATTTAATTTTATAATTTTAAAAATAGTCCTCTATTAAAAAAATTTATAAAAATAGTCATATATATGGTGAATCATTCAACATTTTTTTAAAAAATTCAAATTTTCATAAAGATTTGTAAAAATCATAAAAAACGGTGACTGGTTTACACCACCTTTACAAGCCATAAACCATTCACCGCTATTAAATAGGATTATTTATAAAATTATAGTCGGGACAAAACGCAGAAAATATATGTCAAATCCCGGAATCGCCTACTTTTCTGTTGCGGGGCACTCACAGACTTCCCGCCGAACGGGTAAGCCGCGTTTAACCCGAACGGAACGGTCAGTCACATTCGCGCTCAATAAATAAAAGAGAAGGGATACGCAACATCAAAGTATAAGGGATAAAATATCAAAATAATAATTTTATTTCATTCTATCGATTCGGTTACAAAAAGAGATAGACAACCGAGCCCTCGGTTCAACAAAACAACAATGGAACGACAAAGTTACTATGAATGGCCGGTTAGACTCCTAGCTCTGCTACGCGACCACGTTCTTATCGCGATCCTGTGCCTTACCAGCCGATCCAACACTTGAAAGGAGTAAACCACAGGGAGTGATCGAGAACTAATTAAAGTTCTTAGTGGGTTCAACCACTGAGGAAGAATGTTCTATAATTATTTGGTCTACAAAAGGTATCTACAAAAGTAAGTCAAGATAAAACATGCAGATATGAGCAATAGTACAGGTTAAAGAAACACCTCCTAGCTCTGCTACGCGGCCACGTTCTTATCGCGATCCCGTGCCTTACCAGCCGATCCAACACTTGAAAGGAGTAAACCACAGGGAGTGATCGAGAACTAATTAAAGTTCTTAGTGGGTTCAACCACTGAGGAAGAATGTTCTATACTTATTTGGTCTTCAAAAGGTATCTACAAAAGTAAGTCAAGATAAAACATGCAGATATGAGCGATAGTAAAGGTTAAAGAAACACCTCATATGCCTTACCAACACTTGACCGAACCAACACCCTCGACTCAGATCTGTCGAGTACCTCACCTACACTAAAGCCGAAAGGGTCTTACCTTCCCAATCGGTTGACCTGTATAAACCCCGGGTAGAGGGCGCATCATCGAACTGCACTCCCATCGACGACCTGTACATTCATCTAGGATAAGTCGGATGCTCGTACGCTCCCCAGATTGGTCCTGGGTGCCAAGTGGAGCACCGAAGGAGTTCACACTCGCCACCTTATTAAATAATCCTACCGCCGGGAGAGTCGGAACCCAATCCATGTCACCCTCAATGGGTATTTCATCACAAACTACGCGGCGCCTGGAAAACCAGAACGTACTCACATCATCTTCCGATGGGTATTTTACCACAACACCAAATGGGAGGCCGGGTTACACCCACGTCGTCACACCCATCGTTAGCTCTGTACACCCATTTCCAGAGGAGTCGAAAGTATCGACCTTCTCCTCAATTAAACACTCTCACGCCACACAACAACCGGAAGGCCAGCTACCTAGCTCACAACGTATCAAAGTACTCGTCTTTAATTCTTCTTAAGCTATTCATAAGATAGAGTCTACCATACTCTCACACTCAACCGAACCCTCAGTTCCACAACCACACGATTCTACCCTGAGGTCCACAAAGTAAAACACCTGCATATAGGGCCACTAACCTCTACGGTCCAAAACCTCAAGACTCAGGAAGTTCTACACAACACTCCATCCACAACCCATACTTACAACTAGAGGTAAGAAGCAAACAACAACCAAAGCTCAAAACAGTAAATAAGGTAAGAGATCACCCCTGCTTAACGATATCCCCTACCTCAGATTGTATTACTCTCTGAAGATTGTGGTCGGCTGCCAGGATTGCCAAGGACCGCCTTTCTTGTACGAGCCGATTCAAAGAAGAAGTCCTTGAGCTTCACAATCTTTTGAAGAGTCTAGTCCTTCGATTTGGGCTGATTTCTCACAACTTCCAATAGAGTTTCTTTCGGGTAGACTTGTTTTTTTATTATTTATAGGGGAACCGGTTGGATACGAAGGGGACAGAAGTGACCGAGCAGTACTGCCTGGGTGGCGCAATGCAACGTGACAGGATTATGTACACAACACGTCACCGCAGCTTATCCTCATAATATATAATACGTGTCTATGCAGATTCCGATGGTTGTCCAATCACTGACAGAATTCGTCGACTTAAGTATGAGCCGATCACGCTGGAGTGAGCCAAGATGTCGTCCCCACATCGCCTCAAGACATTTGGCTCTCCATCCGCTAGTTCGGCTCTCCACAATATATTATAACATACTCATCGCAATGTATATCATAACCAACTCACGTAATATGAAATGCACGATATATATCATAGCCGACTCACGCAATATGAAATGCGATATTACGTAGCGATACGTATGGAAATAAACACAATCTCCTAATGTATAGAAATGCATAAAGGCGGCGAATGGTTTCACCGCCCTTGTGAGACTATTCAAATTTTAAAAAACGGTGAATAATTCATTGCCTTTAAACCACCCTACCCTCTCAGGCTTATTTTTATAAAAAAAAATTTGGGAGATATAATTTTAGAATAAAATATTTGGTAAGACTTATTTTGCTAAAATCTTTTTCCAATTTAAATGATAAATTTTTTTAAAAAAATGCTACTTGTACGCTCCATTCGAGGTGTATATCTCACACTCCATCGGGATGGGTGGGATGTGATGAGAGCCCCTTATCATTTATCTCACACTCCATCTTAATGGGTGGGATGTGATGAGAGCCCCTTGTCAGCCATCTCACACTCCATCTTGATGGATGGGATGTGATGAGGGGCCACCCCACCCTTAGATGAGTAGGGTGTAGAACACTACCAAAAGGGGTTATTTACAAAAGTAACCACCCTAACATTCTATATTACAAAAATAGTCTTCTAAAAAATTTATTTGCAAAAATAAGCCTCCGGAAGTCAGGGGACCCAAAAGCGGTGAACCATTTGCCGCTTTCATGCTTTTTTACACAGCAAACACACTTCACATAAAAAAAAAAAACCATTAATACAATTTCCATACATTTCAATTATAACATTTTTCGTACAATTCGATCACAACATTTGATATTCATACAATTCAATCACAACATTTGACATCCAAATAATTCAATCACAATATTTGACATCCATACAATTCAATCACAACATCACAACAAGGAATATATCAACATCACAACAAGGAATATATCAACATCACAACATCACACCACAACATCACAACATCACAACATCACAACATCACACCACAACATCACAACATCACACCACAACATCACAACATCACAACATCACACGACAACAACAAAAATATTAATCACATCACAACCAAAAAAAAAAAGAATGAATGTTCTGAATGTTCTGAGCATCAAATATAAATGTCCGAATTATAAAAGAATGAATATAATAATGTTAAAATTATATATGCAACAAATAAAAGAAATATGAAAATACCAAGATGTCCTAACAAAAATGTGGACTACTCTCCACGCCGTCGCGATCATCCACGTTTTCGTCCGCCTCTACCTCCGCGTCCGCGTCCGCGCCGCCGACCCAGTGCTCGAATAGGCACATCATCATCATCCTCCATCTCAGGCTGTACATGCTCAATGCCATGTATCTCATCAATATGCTCGATGGAGATGCCCTCGACAAGTACATCCGTCCTCTGCGTGTCAAGCACTGATGACTGCGTCCCCTCTTGCGTCTCAGGTACAGGCTCAGTAGTAATATGATCGTGGCGCCGTCGCCTCCGTCGATATGTAGCACCAACTAGACTCACATCTGATGTGGATGGAACATCTGATGTGGATGGAACATCCGATGGAGGGATCGGCGCAACTAAAGTATCAACCTGATGTACCTGAGATGTAGATGGGACGTCATATGAAGGGAAATCGAAATGAAGGATGTCTAATGTCGAGGGAACGTCGGAATGAAGAATCGGAACGGATGCAGATGGAAAATCGTATGCAGGCGTGGACGTGGAGGGAATATCATCCGGAGGTGGCTCTGGATGCTGTACAGAAGCAGCAAATGTGGGGAGTCTCTCTAAGACATTCTCGATGTCCATCCGTATATATCCTAGAGCGTCCATCAATCCAGACGGCTCTGGAGGATCATCCATCAAATGTCCTAGACTCCTGACAGTACGGCGCAGAGTATCCACCTATAAAATAACACATATTTATATAAACGAACTTTATATAAACCACTACTAATATATAAGGGAAAAATTATTAAATGATCCTACCAAAGTTTGCTTGATATGCCCCCGTGGCAAAAAAGTGAGTGGAGGTCGCTGTACGGGATGAGAAATCCACCTCCTTGTGATATCCCAGTATCACTACATATACAAGGAGGTGGCAAGTGCTGGATTTGGGTCGACGAAGGCACTCTGCTCCGCAATATGATCTAGACGATCAGTCCATCGGAGAATATAAGAAGCATGAAATGTTGCCCAGTCCTCTCCCGATCTACCCTGCGATGAAATCCGCCGTATAGCCTCCACAGGCTCTGGTATATGCTGAACTAATCCAAACTGGCGGAAAACTCGATCAGGTAGATGTAACTCCACTATGTGGAAGCATATCAAGCAAATCCTGGCACGCCATACTGCGGAGTCCTCAAGACAAAATTGTGGAAGATCATGCAAAATCTCCTCAGTATAAGGAGTCCAAGTAACCTGCGAAAATTAATAAATTTTAATTAATATAAAATTTAAAATTAATCTATATGTATGTAACTTACAAAAATTTTACGTACTTGAGACTCCCGCTGCTGATCAAGCTCGTCCCGATAAAACTCAATATCGGTTGCTCTGACATTCCCTCGAAAACGTAAACTCGTATTCCATCTGCAAAAAAAAAAAAAAAAAGATAAGACATTATATCACAATACCTAAAATCAATGATGCAAAATATTGTATTAATCATCGAGACATATATAAATATTTAACGTACCGACATCCGAGCGGACAATCATCAAGATCTGGCGGAGCCCCAACTCTGTCGGGACGGCCGATATGTATATGGTCCCACGCCCATATCTATAAAGAAAAAATAGATAATTAAAATACTGGTAAAAAAATTAAGATCATTATATTTCTAATGCGAAAAGTAGTGAGTTTACCTGTAATAATGTACCGAATGCACAACACTCGGCCCTCCCCCTCATCGATGCATTCCCCAATGCACGATATAGATGGGCCAAACTAGCTGCGCCCCAAGCTAGCCCGCCACATACTACAAAATTCTCAAGTAGCGGTAGCCACTTGAGATGTACCCGATATCCAGTGGTGTTTGGGAATAAGCTGCATCCAATCTGAAATAATATATATGCGCGTGCAGCAGCTGCAACCATGGCTGGCGGAGCATCTAGGGGGACATGATGAAAGTGCTGAAATAACCAGTCTAGTTTGATCTGACCTGCGATGACACTATCTGGCTGCATCCCTAGAAGTGTATGACATAAATAGGGCCAGTCGCCAGATGCTCGTCCCGTCACAGTCTCGCCAGAAACTCGTAGTCCAGCTATAATGGCCACGTCGCGCAGCGTCACTGCCATCTCGCCGTGGCGTAAATGGAATGTCTCCATCTCGCGTCTCCATCGCTCCGTCAATGCCCCTAACAGAGCCTGATCTAGCTGAATTCGTATGAGGCGAGAGACATAGAAAAAACCAGCCTGTCGTAGTAGGTCCACCACCCCCGGATGCTCCACCGTCCACGAGTTCAGTTTACGGCCATGCTCCCGCCACTGAACTGGTGTGTACCCCTACACACAGAGTAAATATATTAGATTTAAATTTCATAAAAATATATAGTATGTAGTTTATAAATGAACTGACCTCGGCTCGTACATAGCTCGAACGGTGACTCGCCTGGTCTGATAGAACTGAAGGATCAATTGGCCCGATCTCCTCGCGATGGTCCATCTGCAAACAAAGTATACAAACTATTAGCCTTTCATTAGAATGTGGTAATATAATTTGAAAATTTTTAAAATTATAAGTAGACAACCATAAGCAAACAACCTAATACCTCTACGTCTACGACTTTCAGTTCTTCTATCTTGATTATTGGGACAAGTACTCCTATAATGTCCCTGTTGTTTACAAATAGAGCATTTAGTCCTTCGCATCCCCTCTCTATCGTCCATGGCATTTCGAATACGTGTGGATTTGGGACGGCCTTTCTTCCTTCTTATAGGTGGGGGCGCCAACGGTGGTCCTTGAGGTCGTGGCCAGCTCCTTTTATCAAGAACAGGGTGGAATTGTGGGGTATAAGCATTACGGTAATAGTCACATGTATACCATTCAGAACATAAAGTATAGTAGTCAATGTTCATATGACCATTACTGCAAACGGCTAAAAGATGTGAGCATGGCAATTTAGTTAATTCAAATTGTCGGCACGAACATGTTGAGCTTAACCCATTAAGAATTACCTCATACATTTGATCTCTAGTACTAACTTGAAATTCCATTTGGCCGTACCGAGTCAACATGTCCTCTAGCGAGTGTCATATTTTGTCTAACTAGGGCTTCTTATTTTGGTGCCAATATTGTTGAGTATGTCTCACCCTTCTCATGACGCTTCAGAAAATAACTGTTGACCTTAAAAAATGTAGCTGCCACAAATGCCGTGATAGGCAAACCACATGCATCTTTAAGTACTCCATTTAAACTCTCTGACCGATTGGTCATCATTACCCCAAAACGCCGACCTCCATCGAATGCCTTCGCCCAATAGTCCCTTTCTCCTTGAAGCTCGTGCACCCACTGCCAAGCCTCTGGATTCATCTCTTTTAATTGGTCCTTTTGCTCATAATATTCTCTTGCGGTTGCAGCACATCCTATACCCGTATAAAATTTATTGAGTAAGTTTTCATTTTTAAACCCCGCTTTTTTCATATTAGCTTTCAAATGGCGGAGGCACCAACGGTGAGTATGACCATCGGCTCTCGAAAACTCCTCAAGAACAATCTCTTTTAGCCCAGGGAAGCGGTCTGAAATCAGACAAATAGATTGAGCACCTATCACAAAATACTTTAAATGACGTAAAAACCAACGCCAACTACCCGCATTCTCTCCCTCACAAATAGCAAAAGCCAACGGGTACAATCCATTGTTTGCATCTACAGCCGTTGCAATCAATGCATGCCCCTGATACTTTCCATACATATGAGTTCCATCGATGCTCAACCATGGTAAGCAAGAAGAGAACCAGGTAATTGACGGCCCAAACGCCCAAAATAAGCATCCAAACTGCCTAACCCCATCTGGCCGGGGCCTGTTATCAAGCCGCCATTTAGTCCCCGGGTTCGCGCGCTCCAACGCGGATAAAAACCGACCAACATCGGTGTATGATTCCTCCCAACCACCATAAATGATCTGTAATACTTTATTTCTGGCCTGCCACGCCTTCGAATATGGAATCGTCACATGCAATTCAGAACGCATTCTTACTTGTATTTCCGCCGGCGTCAAAGAAAGTTTGACTTTCAATGATGGAAGAATGCGTGTACATATAAGAGATGATGTACAATTTCTATGGGCAGTGTTCAGCACCGGAAGTAGACAAGTATGCTGCCCGGCATATGTTTTGACTCTAAAATAATTCGCATCCTTTGGTACCGAAGCATGTAATCTCTAAGGACACGAGCCAACCATGCATCTCACTGTATAAGCTTTTGTGGTCGACTTTAACACTTTCATTTGCACGTTGTGAGAAATGTGTCATTCCTCAAGAGTATGCAATAAACTTGATTTGTCACTAAACACACGCCCAACCCATGATCCATCAATAGTAGGAGGGGACTTTTCAATTTGAGCACGATCGAATTCAGTGGGATCGATTTCATACTGATCCATCCATTCGGCATCATCTACAAACTGCTCTGGATGATCTATGAACTCGACACCTTCATCTGGATCATCTACATATTCATTATTTGCGGTTGGATCAGCGACATCAGCGTATATGATATCTGAAAGGACCCCCAGTCCGCCGTCATGATCCGCATCACTGTAGTGAACTTCCGCCACCCCAGGATGCTCATCATCCTCATGATCAGTATTATGTTGTTCTTCAAAAATTTCTTGTTGCACCTCCGCTTGCTCCACTTGGTGCACCTCCGCTTGAGTTTGATTCTGTATACCCTCAAACTCGGTTACGGCATGATAGGATCCAAAATCATGTACATCTCCCAACGGATAGGATCCCAAGTCATGCACATTGTGAGAAGACGGATTTCTGCATATATTTTTCATTATTAATCTCTCGCTACAAAAGTTATATAATAAAAATAATTATAATATATGCTAACCCATATTTGTATGTATCGTTTTGTTGTCCACCAAGTGGAGCGAGCGATCTGGATGTCGTGGCACGATCACTACTACGTGGGAGAGACGGAGGACGGACAACTCCGTACTCTCTGCAATTGAATAATTAATCAATTTAAACGTTTATTTTAACTAAAAAATTATATAAAGCCACAATTTGTAATACTAACCTAGATATATTTGCTCCACCTCCGATGTCATCATGAAATGGTTCTCTTTCAGCCATAGGAGATATTACATCTACGTCTAATTCACTATTTAACATTCTTGAATAATAGCCGTGAGATGCAACCATCTACTTCTCAATGTAGATTATCAAGCATGAACAATTCCTTGATAATGCCATCATACCACACAATGAGTCATCATCCGTAATTTCGATCACATCATATTGATTTCCTCCCATTGGATATCGAACTTTAATAATTAGAAGCCACTCATCTCTTCCTATATTGGTAATTCTATACATTTTTCTCTCAAAATCCCTAAATGTAATATTCATTGGAATGCCACTTAATTTCTTACGACCTCTAATATACTGTGGATTATAATCTTGTATAACAAGTTGTCCATCCCAGTTAACACTAATAGCTACATTTTGAGCCATCCTTGTCACGCCCCGGGTGTAAACCAGAACCCGGGCCCGTCCACAGATCCGCCGTGCACACAGAATTTCCCGTGTACACGAAGCGCTGGTAACCTGCTCAGAAATAAAAGATATAATAAAGGAGCATAAAACAGAGCTAAAATAAAACTACTACATCTCAGACTACAGCTGGAAAGTAAAAGCATAATAAAAACTCTCAAAATATACAAGTATCTCTCCCAGCTCACGAAATAAGTACAAACAGCTGGCAAGAGCCAGACCCAAAATAAACTACAACTGTCTGGGAAAAGAAAAGGGTACAACTGGTACACGACTAAGCTTGAAGTCGGGGTAGATGAACTACCTAATCCGCTAACTGCTTGCCTCGCTTTGCCCGAGACGGCCCAGCGACTCCCGCAGAAGACTCTGCAAAACAAAGGGAGAAAAGAAGAGAAGGACAATGGGGGGTGAGAACTACTATATAAACAGCAGTCTCCCCTAGTGGGCAAAACCTCAAACCCTGACGGCCCACTAGGACAACTAGAGGCAAAAAGGGAAAAACCGTAGTAAGCTATAAAGGCTACTGATAAGGAAAACTATCACTACTGTGCCTCTAAATGCAGTATCTAAAGAGATGACTGTATGAATGCATCAGAAAACTGTATCTGTCCAAATACCCAATCATGTGCCACCAGTACAACTGGCATTGCCTGCTCAGCGGAATCTGCACACAAGGCTCGAAACCGCGGGATTGGCCCGCACGGCTCGCATCCCAACATCAGTATCAGACCGGCACACAAGGCTGGGTCCGAAAAGCCTACCTCCGGAGTGGCACTCGAGGGGAGCGACCCACACGAGTATAGTATCTCAGTAACAAGTATCTCAGTAACCAGTATCTCAGTATAGCAGGACTTTCATCATGACTATGATCAAAGTGGGAAAATCCATCCACTAATGAAACCCCAATCCCCAATCTGGTGCAATAATACTCAATAAGTGGGAAACTCCATCCACTAGAGTAATCTGATACCCAATCTGATGCATAAGTAAAGTATCCGGTCAACCGCCCAATGTCCGCGGTCGCCGCAACAATCCCTCAAGTCCAATCTGATAAAGTAATCAACAACTGGCTAACCGCCTACTGTCCGCGGTTACCACAATGCCCCACGATCCATAATCGAGTCTAATCTGACCCCGACTCGATGACCTCGACTACACTATCCCATACCCCTGCTCTAACTCGAGCAATATGTAACTGAATAGAAAGGAGAACAACTAAACATGGTTTCTCCTAAGTCATGTCCCAATATGTAGTGTAGCAGAAAAATGTGGCCTAGCTAGATGACCATACAAGCATGCAAAGTCCTTTACTTGATAAAGCAATTACAAGCATTCTAACTTTTACAAAACTAAGTGCATGGGACCTCCAGTGTACATGATGCATAATACATGATCCAGGATACAATCTTAATACATGATCGACTAACAATAGGCTTCTCAAGATGCGAGCCCTAACCACGTGCTCCCACAAGAATAAAGAATTTCCCTAACACTTTGCTTTTCAAGATACAATCACTTTCAATATGTTGTTACAAAGAGAGGAACTCACTAACAATTAATCTTTCCAAATATGAACTCTAACCACATGCCCAAACCTTTCATTATACATACAACATGATTTGGATTAGCATGATTCCAAGTGTTTAAACTACACCTCTAAAGCAAGGAAAACACAACTTACTAACAATTAGTTCTCTAACCATGCAAGTAGTAACAATGAATCCGTGATCTCATACAAGCACGCTAGGTCCATTACACAATTCTAACTAGCAACATGATCA
Source organism: Tillandsia leiboldiana (assembly GCA_029204045.2). Classification (NCBI taxonomy): domain Eukaryota; kingdom Viridiplantae; phylum Streptophyta; class Magnoliopsida; order Poales; family Bromeliaceae; genus Tillandsia; species Tillandsia leiboldiana. The sequence continues at coordinate 39,720,499 of CM055069.1, read as the reverse complement.
AGCAACACTCTAATATGCCTAGTGGGAAATCAAAAGTAGGAGGTTTACAACAACACCCACCTCGAGCGCTAAATCCTGGTCCCAAAAGTGATGTCCACGCTCGGTCCAAACAACCTCCACAAAACTGTACAACATTCCCCATAAGAACAAACAACATTAATCACACAATACAACCCAAAATCTGTCCCAATTACAGCAGTCCACTATATGTCTGTTTTCACCTGTGAAATATGCCCGAAAAAATCCAAGATAAATACTGACACGATCGTCACGACGAACCCGTCGAAACGAGTACCTGCACGTTCAATTCCGAGTTTTCTACGCTGAGTTACAAATTCTGCAAGAGCAACACCCCAAACCAAACTGTACCAAATTTCTGTGTCAAAGAACTACAGTGAAAGGAGATCTTCACCTTCGAGAAAAGTCCAGAAAAATCTCAGAAAAATCCAGGAGATTCCTTGCGAAAAGTAGATGAAGTTTGCCTTTTAAATCGCCTCGATCCGCTGCCTGTGCGCAAAGATACGGCTAGTTCATCGCAGCGCTGTCCAAAAATCCGTGAAGGAAAATGGGTCAAATGGGTGCTCAGAAAACTCCAAGGTCAGCACGGAAAACGAGGAACCTCAAAACATCGGAGTTGAAGTCCTACCTGTCGAGAGTCCAACAGCAGAAGAATCGCCGGAAAAGGAGGTCGGGGTGAGTCGGGGGAGCCCAAACACTGAGAAGGGGCGAAGCGGGTCGCCGGAGAACGAGCGTCCCGCCGCGCCGTAAAATCGCGAACCTCGGGATGCGTGCCTCCAAAAATCCTCCAAGTCCTCCAATGGATAGTGCACTTTGAGAGGGAAAAGTCTCCTGAAGAACTCACTGCGAAAAGGGGTCCAAAAAGCCCAAAAAGGAAACAGGGAAGCCTATTTATAGGCTCAGCCCAAAACAGTGCGGGCCGGACTTTCGGGCGCAAGATTCGGGCGCACTGCGCCCGAAAGTCCGGTCGGACGGTTCCCATCCGACGCGCCCGAATCTTCCTGGTGCGGCCACGTGTCCCTGCAACAGGAAACAGCGGTGCAAGGCTCCCGCCGCGCGCCACGCGTCCCTCACGGTCAACGGCGGTAGGTACGGCCCGCCAATGGCGGGCCGACACGTGGACCGCACTCACCTGCACTCGAGTGCGGCCGACAGCGCCGCCTGGCGCCTTTGCGCGCACGCACCCCGAGGCACCCCCCGTGCACTCCGTGGACCGCGCCCTCGTGAGCCTGCCAATGCCAGGCCGACACGTGTCCAAGCACCCGGTCCACCGAACCCGCACAACTCAATAGTCCGCGCCGCGTGCGCCGGCCACTCCGGGCACGCCACGCGTCCCCCGCCCGCGGTCCATGCACCGCCGCGCCTTCCCGTGGACCGAGCTGCGTGAGCCGGCCAATGATAGGCCGCCACGTGGCTCCAGGCCGGTCCACGGTCACCCCCATGCACCGAAAATTCCCGAAAACTTTCGGAAGCCCGTTTTTGGTCATCCGGACTCCAAATTTAACAAGCAAATAGCCGTTTTCAAGCGTTTTTCCACGCTGAATCCAAATCCAACCTCTGTTTGGCCCAAATACTTTTCTAAAATTCAGCAAACGCAGCCGAAGGCCAAATCAGCAAAAGATAACTCACAGGGTCCATCTGTGGCATCCCTTTGATGCACTATGGGCCAGGCACACCAACAAAAGGTGTTCTACATAATGGATTCACCAGAAAAGTTGCATGGAATTCCGGACCACTACATCCTCCCCCACTAAAAGGAGTTTCGTCCACGAAACAAGAAAAACAACCAGACGTACCTCAACCGGAAGCTTCGAACAGAAAAGGGGTAGGTACCTTTCATCACCATCTCTAGCTCCCAAGTAGCCTCACGCTCATCGTAATTGCTCCACAAGACCTTCACATACGGAATGGCCCGGTTGCGCAATTCCTTCACCTCACGAGCAAGAACTCGCAACGGGCGCTCCTCATATCCAAGATCCTCACCGATCTCCAAAGAGGTGAAGCCGGTCATATGCGAAGGGTCCGATAAAACGGGGACTAAACTTCCCACGAACTCCAAATCTCCGGACTTCTTCCGAAGGTGAGACCTTCAAAAGACTTGATCACCAATCTGAAGCTCTAGGTCTCGCCGCCGAGTATCGGCGTAGCTCCTCTGACGGCTCTGGGCCATCACAAAATGTCGGCGAGCTAATCTGGCTTTCTCCTCTGTCTCCAACAGTAACTCCGGTCCCAAAGGCCTCCTCTCACCCACGTCACCCCAATACAAGGGCGACCGACACATACGTCCATCCGCGTCTCGAACGGAGCCATCTGAATGCTCGCCTAATAGCTGCCGTTGCACGCAACCTCAACTACTGCTAAGTGCCGGTACCACTCTCCTCCAAAATCCATGACGCATGCTCTCAACATGTCCTCGAGGGTCTGTATGGTGTGCTCAGGCTGTCCATCGGTTTGTGGGTGGAACGCTGTGCCACATCGGAGCTGGGTCCCCCAAGGCTGACTGTAGACTCCCTCCAAAAGTGATACAAGCCTCGGGTCCCTATACATCCTAGTACTACCAGAACGAATGGCAAAAGGTGTATAATGGGCCCCTCACAACTCTGGTCTCTGTACCGTAGTACTCTCGAGCTATCCTGTGCAAAATCCCCTATATGATCTGCCTGAAGCTGTGATCCGATCCTCGTCAAGTGGGGGGGTCCTCACTCTGTGTCTCCCTAATCCTGGCCAACAGAGTGGGGCTGCAAGATCATAGACATGAGTCTAGCAGAGACCCCAGGGAATACCATCTCAATCTGTAGACGCCTCACTGCTCCACTAGCGGTGCCTGCCACGTGATCAACATGCTCAAACTCTTATGATCAGTGTAAATATCACAGTGCTCTCCGAAGAGGTAATGCCTCCACAACTTCAACGCGAACATCACAGCCGTAAGCTCCAAATCATGAGTAGGATAATTCTTCTCATAATCCTTTCATTGCCGTAAAGCATAAGCAATTACCCTACCATGCTGCATCAAAACACATCCCAAACTGCTGGGAGAGGCGTCACTGCAAATCATAAATCCATCGCCCCTCGCTGGCAATGCCAGAAGTGGTGCCCAAATCAAGTTCCTCTTCAGTTCCTTAAAGCTCAGCTGGCACCGTTCAGTCCAAACAAACCTTATTCCCTTCCTTGTCAAACTGGTCAGGGGAAAAGGGCAAAGAGCTTCGCAAAGCCCTCCACAAAACGACGGTAATGACCCGCTAAGCCCAAAAGCTATGGACCTCAGTAACCGTCGTCGGTCTAGGCCAATCCCGAACAACAACAATCTTCGTCGAGTGAACTGCCACTCCTGCGGCTAACACAAAGTGGCCTACAGATGCAACCTCCCGAAGCCAAAATTCGCACTTTTCACCCTCGGCATACGGCTTCTTCTCTCGCAGAAGCTGCTGCACTATCCTCAAGTGCTCCACACGCTCTATATCCCTCCGGGAGTAAATCACAATGTCGTCAATGAACACAACGACAAACAGGTCCAAGTACGGCTGGAATACCCGGTTCTTCAGATCCATAATATAGCAGGGGCATTAGTTAAACCAAAAAGCATAACAGGGAACTCATAATGCCCGTACCGGGATCTAAAAGCCGTCTTGGGGATATCCTCGGCCTTCACTTTCTGCTGGTGGTAACCTGATTGGAGATCAATCCTCGAGAAGGCACAAGCCCCTTGCAGCTGATCAACTAAGCCATCAATGCGCGGCAAAAGGGGTACTTGTCCTTGATGGTCACTAAATTGAACTCTCACACAAGGTCGAAGTGAACCATCCTTCACTTTTACAACTAGCACCGGCGTTCTCCAAGGCGAAACACTGGGTCCAACAAAACCCTCAACCTTCAAGTCCCGAAATTGCGCCTCTAACTCTCGCAGCTTAGCCGGTGCCATTCGATAAGGAGCCTTAGAGATTGACGCAGCTCCTGGAACTACGTCAATCAAAACTCAATCTCCCTAACCGGCGGCATACCAACCAACTCCGGGGGAAAACATCCGGGAACTCGTGGGCAAAAGGGATATCCGCGAGTTCCGGTGCCGCCGTAGGCTCCTCCACCACACTAGCCCAAAAGGCTATGCATCCACTGCGGATCATCCGCCTCGCTCGGGAAGTCGAAACCACTGAGGTAAAAGAAACATCCCGACACCCTCTAAACACACACACCTCTTGGCCTGGCTCGCTAAAGGTAACAGTCCTCGCGGCATCATCAAAATCGCAAAGTATCGAGCCAGCCAATCCAACCCAAGAACTATATCAAAGTCCCTCAGCTGTCTCAAGACCAACAGGTCCACCAACATAATCCAGAACTCGATCTGCATCGGGCAGGACCAACAACACCCCTCCACGTGCAAAAAGATCGGGGAAACTAAACCTCTCGTGCATGTGGTGAAAGCCCTACCTCTAACCCATATGATGATGCAACTGATCTACTAAAGAAAGAATGCGATGCTCGTATAACAAATAAGACAAGAATCCAAATGCCAGTAATAACTCATACCTGCCACCACACAGTCAGCCGTAGCAGAATCCCCCGCCAGTGCTAAGCCGCCCTGATCACTCAACATCGGTTGTCTCTCACCAGAAGGGTGGGGAGGCGAAACTCGGTCTGCCTGGGGACCTGTCGATGAAGCTCCCGGTCGCAGCTGGGAAGTGGTAGGGATAGATGCCGAAGTCGGTGCCGCTGACGTCGCAAAAGGGCATGAAACTCGTAAGTGCCCAGCCTGACCACAGCCAAAACAACGCCCCCACCTCTGATCACAAGTGCCGGGAAAGTGCTGATCCCCACAGAAAATACAACTGCCAGGGACCCGTAACTGTCGCGGCTGATGCTGCCGTCTCTGAAGTCGTGATCACGACCTCTGCTGCGATGCGGTAGGAGCCAATGCTGAAGGAGGTACTACCAAGGTCCGAAAGGGGCACGTAGATCGGATGTGGCCTGGCTGCCCACATCGGAAGCATCGACCCTCCCTCAAGCTACAGGTATCGGATGGATGCTGCCCCCTACAGAAAACACACCGGGACAACGCCCGAGACTGTCGAGGCTGCTGCTGCGGTGGCCTCTGAATCCTACCAGGTCCTCGTCGATCAAGACGCCCACGGCCAGGAGGCTGGGGCCGCGGGGGTCGTGATGGTCTCCCCGAACTGGCCTGTCCATCCTCATCGGGGGCTGGGCGTTTCCTGTCTAGACGTTGCTCTGAAGCCCCGGCCCCCTCGCCAACCGTCAAGTCACCCTACCGCGCCAGTAACTGCTCCAGGCGCTGGTCCTGACGGAAGCTCCTCGCCACTAACTGGGTCACCAAAGCCCGCAGTTCTCCCAACTCGGCGGATACCGCCCGCTCAGACTCCTCAGAAGGTGCGGGGGTACCCCTGGTGGGTGAACGACGACGCGGGGACATCCTGCCACAGTAAACCAAAAATCAGCAACAAAACCCTACAAGACCCAATCTAGCGAAAGTCAAAGACATCCCCCTATTTCTGCAACTTTATGTTGTCTGCAGCCAACATAATTGTTCAACAGAAATAGGGTATGTCGATCCCTCTTCACTCACAGGAAGAGTCAACTGACTAAAATCACCGACTTTCGCAAAATATCACGCCACTCGTGCCCTAACATCCTAGGGTCTGCCAAAAGTCCAGGGTTTATCTAAGTCCCAACTGACCTATCCCTAAGCTCCGATACCAAACTAATCTGTCACGCCCCGGGTGTAAACCAGAACCCGGGCCCGTCCACAGATCCGCCGTGCACACAGAATTTCCCGTGAACACGAAGCGCTGGTAACCTGCTCAGAAATAAAAGATATAATAAAGGAGCATAAAACAGAGCTAAAATAAAACTACTACATCTCAGACTACAGCTGAAAAGTAAAAACATAATAAAAACTCTCAAAATATACAAGTATCTCTCCCAGCTCACGAAATAAGTACAAATAGCTGGCAAGAGCCAGACCCAAAATAAACTACAACTGTCTGAGAAAAGAAAAGGGTACAACTGGTACACGACTAAGCTTGAAGTCGGGGTAGATGAACTACCTAATCCGCTAACTGCTTGCCTCGCTCTGCCCGAGACGGCCCTGCGACTCCCGCAGAAGACTCTGCAAAACAAAGGGAGAAAAGAAGAGAAGGACAATGGGGGGTGAGAACTACTATATAAACAGCAGTCTCCCCTAGTGGGCAAAACCTCAAACCCTGACGGCCCACTAGGACAACTAGAGGCAAAAAGGAAAAAACCGTAGTAAGCTATAAAGGCTACTGATAAGGAAAACTATCACTATTGTGCCTCTAAATGCAGTATCTAAAGAGATGACTGTATGAATGCATCAGAAAGTTGTATCTGTCCAAATACCCAATCATGTGCCACCAGTACAACTGGCATTGCCTGCTTAGCGGAATCTGCACACAAGGCTCGAAACCGCGGGATTGGCCCGCACGGCTCGCATCCCAACATCAGTATCAGACCGGCACACAAGGCTGGGTCTGAAAAGCCTACCTCCGGAGTGGCACTCGAGGGGAGCGCCCTACACGAGTATAGTATCTCAGTAACAAGTATCTCAGTAACCAGTATCTCAGTATAGCAGGACTTTCATCATGACTATGATCAAAGTGGGAAAATCCATCCACTAATGAAACCCCAATCCCCAATCTGGTGCAATAATACTCAATAAGTGGGAAACTCCATCCACTAGAGTAATCTGATACCCAATCTGATGCATAAGTAAAGTATTCGGTCAACCGCCCAATGTCCGCGGTCGCCGCAACAATCCCTCAAGTCCAATCTGATAAAGTAATCAACAACTGGCTAACCGCCTACTGTCCGCGGTTACCACAATGCCCCACGATCCATAATCGAGTCTAATCTGACCCCGACTCGATGACCTCGACTACACTATCCCATACCCCTGCTCTAACTCGAGCAATATGTAACTGAATAGAAAGGAGAACAACTAAACATGGTTTCTCCTAAGTCATGTCCCAATATGTAGTGTAGCAGAAAAAGGTGGCCTAGCTAGATGACCATACAAGCATGCAAAGTCCTTTACTTGATAAAGCAATTACAAGCATTCTAACTTTTACAAAACTAAGTGCATGGGACCTCCAGTGTACATGATGCATAATACATGATCCAGGATACAATCTTAATACATGATCGACTAACAATAGGCTTCTCAAGATGCGAGCCCTAACCACGTGCTCCCACAAGAATAAAGAATTTCCCTAACACTTTGCTTTTCAAGATACAATCACTTCCAATATGTTGTTACAAAGAGAGGAACTCACTAACAATTAATCTTTCCAAATATGAACTCTAACCACATGCCCAAACCTTTCATTATACATACAACATGATTTGGATTAGCATGATTCCAAGTGTTTAAACTACACCTCTAAAGCAAGGAAAACACAACTTACTAACAATTAGTTCTCTAACCATGCAAGTAGTAACAATGAATCCGTGATCTCATACAAGCACGCTAGGTCTATTACACAATTCTAACTAGCAACATGATCAAGCAACACTCTAATATGCCTAGTGGGAAATCAAAAGTAGGAGGTTTACAACAACACCCACCTCGAGCGCTAAATCCTGGTCCCAAAAGTGATGTCCACGCTCGGTCCAAACAACCTCCACAAAACTGTACAACATTCCCCATAAGAACAAACAACATTAATCACACAATACAACCCAAAATCTGTCCCAATTACAGCAGTCCACTATATGTCTGTTTTCACCTGTGAAATATGCCCAGAAAAATCCAAGATAAATACTGACACGATCCTCGCGACGAACCCGTCGAAACGAGTACCTGCACGCTCAATTCCGAGTTTTCTACGCTGAGTTACAAATTCTGCAAGAGCAACACCCCAAACCAAACTGTACCAAATTTCTGTGTCAAAGAACTACAGTGAAAGGAGATCTTCACCTTCGAGACAAATCCAGAAAAATCTCAGAAAAATCTAGGAGATTCCTTGCGAAAAGTATATGAAGTTTGCCTGTTGAATCGCCTCGATCCGCTGCCTGTGCGCAAAGATACGGCTAGTTCATCGCAGCGCTGTCCAAAAATCCGCGAAGGAAAATGGGTCAAATGGGTGCTCAGAAAACTCCAAGGTCAGCATGGAAAACGAGGAACCTCAAAACATCGGAGTTGAAGTCCTACCTGTCGAGAGTCCAACAGCAGAAGAATCGCCGGAAAAGGAGGTCGGGGTGAGTCGGGGGAGCCCAAACACTGAGAAGGGGCGAAGCGGGTCGCCGGAGAACGAGCGTCCCGCCGCGCCGTAAAATCGCGAACCTCGGGATGCGTGCCTCCAAAAATCCTCCAAGTCCTCCAATGGATAGTGCACTGTGAGAGGGAAAAGTCTCCTGAAGAACTCACTACGAAAACGGGTCCAAAAAGCCCAAAAAGGAAACAGGGAAGCCTATTTATAGGCTCAGCCCAAAACAGTGCGGGCCGGACTTTCGAGCGCAAGATTCGGGCGCACTGCGCCCGAAAGTCCGGTCGGACGGTTCCCATCCGACGCGCCCGGATCTTCCTGGTGCGGCCACGTGTCCCTGCAACAGGAAACAGCGGTGCAAGGCTCCCGCCGCGCGCCACGCGTCCCTCACGGTCAACGGCGGTAGGTACGGCCCGCCAATGGCGGGCCGACACGTGGACCGCACTCACCCGCACTCGAGTGCGGCCGACAGCGCCGCCTGGCGCCTCTGCGCGCACGCGCCCCGAGGCGCCCCCCGTGCACTCCGTGGACCGCGCCCTCGTGAGCCTGCCAATGCCAGGCCGACACGTGTCCAAGCACCCGGTCCACCGAACCCGCACAACTCAATGGTCCGCGTCGCGTGCGCCGGCCACTCCGGGCACGCCACGCGTCCCCCGCCCGCGGTCCATGCACCGCCGCGCCTTCCCGTGGACCGAGCTGCGTGAGCCGGCCAATGATAGGCCGCCACGTGGCTCCAGGCCGGTCCACGGTCACCCCCATGCACCGAAAATTTCCGAAAACTTCCGGAAGCCCGTTTTTGGTCATCCGGACTCCAAATTTAACAAGCAAATAGCCGTTTTCAAGCGTTTTTCCGCGCTGAATCCAAATCCAACCTCTGTTTGGCCCAAATCCTTTTCTAAAATTCGGCAAACGCAGCCGAAGGCCAAATCAGCAAAAGATACCTCACAGGGTCCATCTGTGGCATCCCTTTGATGCACTATGGGCCAGGCACACCAACAAAAGGTGTTCTACATAATGGATTCACCAGAAAAGTTGCATGGAATTCCGGACCACTATAATCCTAATTTCAACAAAAAAATAATATTCAGAAAAATAAATACTAAAAAATGCATCTAATAATATTAGATATTAAATAATGCATCTAATTATGTAATAATTTTCTATTTAATTTTTATTTTAATCCACATCACTAAAATAATATTCAGGGGAGGGTATTCTACAATCTATTTTTGCATTTAAAGAGTTATAAAATGAAACGAGGGACCTAAGGTGAGCATCACAACAAAGAGATCACTGGTAAAAATATGCTTCAGATTCACATGATCTAAACCAATCTTAGGAAAGGATAAACAGGAGCTATCAATTAATCTATGCTAATAAAAGCTATTCAAAGAAAACCCAGCAAGTTCATTCTCAACATGACAACGACCACTTTCATGTGGGAAACAAACATAAAACTTGAAGCTCTAGATAAAAATGACGGCAAACAAACAGCCCAGATTTGCTTCTTTTAACCACTATGTAATTGTTCGAAACCATAGAAGACAGTAGTAAAAAAATAAATACAACAGTAGAAATGATGAAGAATTTTAAAACTTATCTGTACCTCTCAAAAAATGAAGGACCGTCTTATAAACTGTGAAGTCCAAATATGTATCTAGCACAAGAAAAAATGGTAAATACAAAACAGCACAACCACAAAGGATGCCAAAAGTGGACTCTAAGACAGGCAGCATGCTTGCATGCTTAAAGTGATAAATATCAAATTAGCATCTGAGATACTAATTTTCTACTTAATTAATTAGTGATTTCCTAGTGATTTCCTACTTACTTAACTAGTGATTTCCTAGTGAGATACTAATTTTCGTAGTGATTTCCTACTTACTTAATTAGTGATTTCCTACTTACTAATTAACATACTAATTTTCTACTTAATTAATTTTTTAAACCCTAAATAAAATAAATTAAACTACGAAAAAAAATATATAGGGAAAAATGTACCTCAAGTAAGAAGTAGAGGGAGAGTGTGACACCCCCGGAATTTGGATTAGTCCTCTATATAAATGATATAATAGGACTAAATCTCTAACCCGGCTATAGCATTTTGGATGGTAGCAAGATCCAAGAGGAACATGAGAGTTAAGCGTGCTAGAGCTAGAGTAGTTCTAGGATGGGTGACCCCCTGGGAAGTGGGGCGTCACAATTGGTATCAGAGACATTCACCAGCCGGAAATATGAGATGAGTCTCGGCTGAGCCAGGGTCATATAGCGGGTAGAGCGAGGCTCCCCGGCTAATGACCGTTGTGAGTGGAGTGCAGCTCCTCACAAGGTCGGCTAAGGCTAGCGAGACGAGTCTCACATCGCCTGGTGCTTGTGAGTGTGCTTGAGCCTGACGTGGACGTCAGGGCTTAAAGGGGGGGAAGAATGTGACACCCCCGGAATTTGGATTAGTCCTCTATATAAATTATATAATAGGACTAAATCTCTAATCCGGCTATAGCATTTTGGATGGTAGCAAGATCCAGGAGGAACATGAGAGTTAAGCGTGCTAGAGCTAGAGTAGTTCTAGGATGGGTGACCCCCTGGGAAGTGGGGCGTTACAGAGAGAGCTCGAGCTCACTGTAGGAAAGTCAGGGGACTGTGCACAGTGCGTGAGAGTGAGAGTGAGAGAGAAGAGTGCGCGTGAGAGAGAGAGAGAATGTGTGTGCCCCCGGAATTTGGATTAGTCCTCTATATAAATGATATAATAGGACTAAATCTCTAATCCGGCTATAGCATTTTGGATGGTAGCAAGATCCAAGAGGAACATGAGAGTTAAGCGTGCTAGAGCTAGAGTAGTTCTAGGATGGGTGACCCCCTGGGAAGTGGGGCGTTACAGAGAGAGCTCGAGCTCACTGTAGGAAAGTCAGGGGACTGTGCACAGTGCGTGAGAGTGAGAGTGAGAGAGAAGAGTGCGCGTGAGAGAGAGAGAGAATGTGTGTGCCTGGCAGTGTGCGTGCGAGAGAGAGAGAGAGGGGGGGGTTAAAAGCGGCAAATGGTTTGTCGCTTTTAAAAGCGGCAAACCATTTGCCGCTTTTAAAAGCGGTGAATCGTTTACCTCTTTTAAAAGCGGCAAATGGTTTACCGCTTTTAAAAGCGGCAAACCATTTGCCGCTTTAATAGGCTTTGACATTTCCTATAAACTTATGAATGCGGCGAATGATTTGCCGGTTTTAAAAGTAGCAAACCATTTGCCGCATAAGACTATTTTTGTAAAAAAAAAATTTCAGAAGTCTATTTTTACAATTATAAAAAATTTTAAGATTATTTTTAAAAAAAATTCCTACCAAAAGTATTGCTAAAATTTTAGTAACTGATCGGGAATTTGCAGAGAATTAGAGGACTAACATGCAAAAATTCCACTAACCAATCCCCACCTTCTCTCTCCTCACGCTGCAAAGCCCCGTCTCGCTTCTCTCCCAAAACCCACCGTCACAGGTCTCCCCCGTTCCTCCTCCTCTCTCTCTCTCTCTCTCTATCTCTCACTCTCTCTCCTCTCTCTCCTCTCTTTCTTCTCCTCTCCTCTCTCCCTCCTCTCCTCTCTCTCTCGCGGGCGCGCACGCGCACCATAATTCCCTCTCTTCCCCACTCCGACCTAGGGTTTCCACGAAACCCCCACAAAACCCTAACCCTCTTCTCCCCCATCACTAACAGCCCCTCTAACACAAAATTCCCCCCAAATCAAAGCTAGACAATGTCCGATCCCGATATACCCTCATGGTTGAAGAGCCTCCCCCGCGCCCCGGAGTATCGCCCCACGGAGACGGAGTTCGCCGACCCCATCGCCTTCATTTCCCGCATCGAGCGCGAGGCCGCCGCCTTCGGCATCTGCAAGGTCATCCCTCCCTTGCCCAAACCCTCCAAGAGGTTTGTCCTCGCCAACCTCAACCACTCCCTCTCCAAATCCCCCGACCACTCCTCCCCCTCCGCCTCCTCCTCCGCCTCCGCCGCCGCCGCCGCCGCCGCACCGGGCGGCGGCGCCGTTGCCGACCCCGGCCCCGCCGCCCCCACCCCCACCCCTGCCTCCGTCGCAGTGTTCACTACGAGGCACCAGGAGCTCGGGACCCGCCGCGCCCGTACCCCGGTGCCGTTCCACAAGCAGGTGTGGCAGAGCGGCGAACTTTACTCCGTCGAGCAGTTCGAGGTCAAGTCGAAGGCTTTTGCCCGTGCCCAGCTCGGCGGATTCAAAGAAGTCACCCCATTGCTCGTCGAGAGCCTTTTCTGGAAGGCAACTGCAGAGAAGCCCATCTATGTCGAGTACGCCAACGATGTCCCCGGTTCGGGCTTTGCCGCCCCTGAGGAGCCCTTTAAATATTACACTTATCGCAGGAGGAGGCGGAAGAGAGAGTTTCACCAGGAGAAAATTCAAGAACCCAAGTGCCCACTACCAGTAGGAAGTGATAAGGAGAGCACAGGCAGCGCGGGGTGGAAGCTCTCGAACAGCCCATGGAATCTTCAGGTAATTGCACGGTCGCCCGGCTCACTCACCCGGTTCATGCCAGATGAAGTGCCGGGCGTGACCTCCCCGATGGTTTACATTGCAATGTTATTCAGCTGGTTCGCATGGCACGTGGAGGATCACGAGCTGCACAGCTTGAACTTCCTCCACATGGGCGCCCCAAAGACTTGGTATGCGGTTCCTGGTGATCAGGCTGCTGCTTTGGAAGAGATTGTTCGTGTTCAGGGATATGGCGGAAATGTCGACCGGCTCGGTATATTGTTTGCTCTGCCTTTTTATGAACTTGTGATTATAAATGGTTATTTATTTGCAATCCTTTGTCGTTAAGCGGCTCTTGCTATGTTGGGGGGGAAGACGACATTGTTGTCTCCGGAAGTTCTAGTGGCTTCAGGGATACCCTGCTGTAGGTAAAATATTTCTTTAAATGAATTTGACTGATTAATCTTTGCTCAATCGTGGATTGTCAATTTAAAATTTATCAAGCGGCTTTGTTTGATTCCTGTTTCAGATTAGTGCAGAATCCGGGAGAGTTTGTTGTGACATTTCCCAGGGCATATCATATTGGATTCAGCCATGGTAATTCTTTCCTACATATATATTTTATCTATGCAATGGAATGTTAATTTTTATCTTTTGAGCTGCGGACATAGATTATAATGGTAGTGACATTTGATATTATATCCTCTTCTATATTGAAACGAAAATGTGCAGTTAAGATTGTCATGGTTTGTCCGAGTGTCTTAAAGCTAGAGCTGCATTATGTCATGGATTTATTTATTTTCTGTTGCATTACTAGATAAAACTGGAATTTTCTTGCTGATAATCTGTTTCTCTTTTTCCCATCAAAATATCATGTTTTGTATGTGAAGAAGACAATTTATTGATGGTATTAGATAAATCCTCAAACTATTGTGCCTTTTATCGTTGGTTAGCTAGATGAAGTCCAGTACAACAGGATGAGTTTATGAAGTAAAGATTTTTTGTTAAAAAATGTGTGCAAATGAAATTCTTGGAGAAAAGAAATATGGGAATGTTATCTTGTTTCAAATACTATAGTGAAACTAGGTTGATGTACTGGATTGCGTACTGTTCCCTACAAATGAATGGGGGCTACCGGGCTAGGATGTCAAACTCTAGTGGTTGATAATGGTGGGAACTGCTGAGTGTCACTACGATTTGCATAAATTAGAACGAAAGAGAATAGATTCTATCAAGTAATTTATGAATATCTAAGGTGCCGTATGGACTATTTAGTAATTAAGTGTTGAAGGGTTTGTCCCAGATGGAATGATGTGGATGCTTATGCACATCGTTGTCTTCTAGCAAGTTTATGTTGTCCATTATATTAGTTGTCTTCGAATTGAGGGCATGTAGTGGCAGTACTGATTTTTAGTAGGTCCATATTGAGCAAACTAGATTGCATTTTTCATAGATGTGAAGAAACTAGGATGAACTTTTTGATGCATATCTCAGTCCCTACTTAGCTGCCATCCTCTGTTTTCCCAACCTTGGAGACTTCTATTTAACCATTGTAGTCCACAACAACGGGCAGTTCATTCCCTTTCCTACTGCTGGGAGTTCTGAGGAAGAAAGGGTGGAGATTGGAAAGAAGGGAGTAGGAAGACAGATAGAAAGGTCTTTGTGACAAAAATATGTTTCTGTGGAGACTTAGGAGTATGGAAAGGTTCTTGGGTTGTCTCTCTTGTATGCATTGCACAGCACAGCACAGCAAATAAGCAGTATGTCCCTGCAAAGTGGGAACAAAATACAAACAAAACACAATAAGACGGGCAGCATTTTGATTTTCCAAACCGACTAAGACTAAACCATCAGCTAACCTGGCTCGGTTGACATTTTAATGACCAATTATCTGTACCTTGCTTTTCTCACCTACTCAGTCTTTTTTATCCCAAACAATCAAGCCCTGTGCCTACTTCTTCCTCTTCAGTTTGGCTCGCCTAAATGAACTGAACTTCAGTTTTCTCTTTTGTTGCTTTCCTCTTAAATGGTATCTGGATGTAGAGTTCGGATGACAAAAATCATAGAAGAAAGCACACATGGTGAAATGAAAAGAGGTAAGGAGGAAGAAGACTAAGGAAGTTCACTTTATGTTCTACATGCTTTGATGAAGATGAAAGTTCACTGAAGGGTTAATTGGTTATTCATCTGGGATTTATGGATAGGCTTGTGTTTATTTGTTTCAAGTCAGCTCAGTGGGCTTCCCTTGTTTGAGCCAGATTTGAAATAAAAGTGAAGGGATGATGTTTATGTGAGAAGGATTTTCACTTTTTGAGCTAGGTTTGAAGCAAAAGGCAAAAGGTATTCCATGAAAATAATTATGGAGCAGCCAATCTGATCTAATCAGAATCATGTTTAATACAACTCTTTCTTGGTTTGGTTCTTTAATAAATGTATGAATTTCCTCTGCGATCCTAATATACATCTAGGAACACAATTTTTTGGTATTATATGACAGAGGATTAATCTATTTCTTCAAGCATGTTCCTTAACATAGATCCCCTGAATTATGAAAATTCTTGCGGGGGAGTGGATCTTCATTTAGGGCATGTTTGATTGGTCGAAAGTAAAGCATCGAAAGTATCAAAGTAGTGCTTTGAGAAAGTGACGTTTTATCGGTTGTCTGGTTTGTGAAAGTGAATATAAAAGTCACTTCACAAAAGTGGGTTAAAAAAAGTGAGTTATAACTAAATCTCTCTCTTTTTTTTTTACTTTGGCCCAAAAAATTCTAAAGTTACCAGAAGTTGAGAACTTATCTAAAATGTTATATTTTCTCTTAACTTAAATCTTTGAATTTATTTTTAGAGTTGAATTTCAACTTAAATTTAAATTGTTAATTTTACATTTTGAATTTTATTTGTAATTTCAAATTCAACACAATTTTTTAAATCCAAATATGCAAATTTATATTTAAATTTAAAACTTAAATTTAAATTTTTTATTTAAGTTAAAATTCTACTTTTAAATTTGAAAATAAAATTAAAATTAAAATATTTAAATAAAAATTTAAATGAAATTATTTTTAGGTACAAACTTCATGTTGAACTTTGAATTCAAATTGTTCCAAACTATAAATTCAAATTATCTACTGAAATTGAATTGCAAATTTAAATTTTCTAAGTTGACAACTTGCCATTTAATTTTAAAATTTAATTTCAATTATGAGTTATAACTTAAACTTTAAATTTAAATTACAAATTTAATTGTATGTTTTAAATTTTAGTTGTAAATTTAACTCAGATTTAAGTTTAAATTTAAAATTTAAATTTGAATTTCAAATATAAGTTTAAATTTAAATTACGAGCATAAGTTGTTTGTTTGTATTTTTACTTCTTTATTTATAATCAAATAATCAAACAATTGAAACCACAAAACTATAATTTTCTATTTTCCACTTTCTAGCCAATCAAATAATTGAACTCAGAAGTCACTTTTGTAGAAGTCATTTTTATAAAAGTGACTTTTTTCACTTCAACCACTTTCAAGCAACCAAACATGCCCTTAAAAGGATATTTATTTCGAAGAGATAGATCTGCCATTGGGATAATTACTTTGAATTGCTATGTTTTTTTCTTCCCTGTTTATGTTATCATTAACTACACCTCCATTTAACATGAGATCAATTTTATTTATTATTGACTATATTTTCTCCACTTAACATGAGAAGAATTTATTATATAAAAGCTTTTTTATGAGTTAGATTATTGGGCAGTTGAACGAAAGGATGTGGGTTAGTAAATCATGACTCTGCATATAGCCAGAGTAATTTATTTCGTGTATACCTGCAAGTTGCTGCGATTTGCAATTTATTTGCTCTCTTGTATTTCTTTTCCGTTATAAATATGTGCATTTCATTCAATTGTTTAACATAATATAGGACATGATTATTAACTATCAGTTAAGGTTTGAGGTTTTTTTCTTTTGGAATATATATGAAGTTCGTACTGTAGTTTTGTAATTAAATAGTCGTGTCTTCACGTATTTGATAACAGGATTTAATTGTGGTGAAGCCGCAAACTTTGCAACTCCTCAATGGTTGAAGTTTGCCAAAGATGCTGCAGTACGAAGGGCTGCCATGAATTATCTTCCAATGCTCTCTCATCAACAGCTGTTATATATGTTAACTGTTTCTTTTATCTCTAGGTCAGTTTGCAACCAGATTTTGGTTTGGTTGTTAATCTATTCTCTCTTTTTTACAAGAATAATTGCTACTTATTTTGCTGCCTTAGTATTGCGTCAAGTTTGGGCTGCATTTTAAGTCGAGCAATTCAAACTTTAAATATTTTTTGGTTTAGTTTTTAGTATTTTTGACTAAAGAGAGTAATTTGTTTGTGGCTTTTCCTAAATTACTGTAGTGTTTCCAGTCAGCTGGGGCATTTTTAAACATCTGAATATACTATACAAAAGAAACACTAGAATACTGATACATATATTTGATTTAATATTTTGGAAGTATGATTTTATAATGGAAGCTTGTGACTTCCCTCCTATAAGTTTTGCTTACTGCAAGTTTTGGCATACTTTTTGGGATAGTCGACCATTATTAAGGTCAGAAAGAATGAATTATGGAACCCACATGGAAACGTTCTTTTTTGATTTTTGTTTGGAGGAGATACTAATTGCTTGTGATAAGGAATTTAGGAGAATTATACACATTTCTACCACTGTTGTGACCTTAGTTACTTGGCTATGAGTAGAAGTTCTTCTTGTTAGCAATTTAAGTTCAAGCCATGATTGTCGTGCTGGTTGGCATGGTAGGAACTTATCGAGCGTGCACTTTGCCGAATGCATCAACAATGAAAAGTGCACCATGTAATGGTCAATGCTCAATTATTTTTTATTCCAAGATTTAGAATGATGAGAATAGAAAATTAGTTGTTTAAATGATAAATCTTTATTTCTATATGAATAAAGGAGTTGAAAGAATAAGGGCGTATGATAACTAATGTGGTGCAAAAGTAGGTCATTGACGTTGGATATCATGGTAGGAACTTGTCGAGTGTGTTCTTTTTGCTGAATGCATTAACAATGAAAAAGGCGTCATGTAATGGTCGATGCTTAATTATTTATTGATTCTAATATTTAGAATGATGGGAATAGAAGTTTAAATGATTGTTCTCTATTTTATACTGATTAAAGGAGTTAAATGAATTAGGGCATATGATATTTAATGTGGTGCAAAAGTTGGTCACTGATGAGCAGTAGTCAATCATGCCTCGACATACTTGGTCTACTCTTCTGCGAGAAGAGGTTATATATGTGTGCCGCCGGTGATCAAGCCCGGTGAATAAGTCACAAAACCAGATAGATGGTTTTCACTAATTTAATTGACTTCACAGATAGGCTAATGATGATGAACTTTCAACGTCAGTATTTGCTTGAAAAAAAAAGCCTTGTATCATGCAAGTTTGTAAATGTGTGCTGATATTATAGTCTAAATTAGAGGCATGAAAACTGCTGCGAATAGGTAATTTAGGTATGCCAATCATAAATTACTGACCTGGAATATCCTTGTATAACGAATTCTGAGATTATACAACTTGACATTTATACCTAGAAACAGCTACATTTAAACTTTTGAAACATTATTCACGGGACATATCAAGGTAGCACTGATCATTAAGACAATGGACAAAAAGAAAACGCTTACTATGTTGAGTTGATTTGTAACACTTTCCAGGAACGAGTATTGGAAGTGGCAAAACCACTTTCCGTGGCAAGATATACCTCCAACTCTTCAACTAATGAAATCCAAAATCTCATGAACTTGCATGCAACATATTAAGGAAGAGAAGGGTTATAAGACATCATAAGGATTTAACTGCACTTATCTTCTAATTTTTACTTTTTGCAATGTTGTCATTGTGGGTGTGTTCTACAACGGATTTCACCCATACGCTAATGGTGGATCAATATAGACTGATTAAGACATGCATGCTTAACCGACATGGAGATGTGAAGCGCAATTTTTATAGCTGACCATGATAATGGGTCAAGTTACACTTTAGTAGTGTCCTTATGTAGAGGAAGATGTGCTAACCTGGTCTAGAAGATCTCAGTAGGTTATAGGCTATTTTTTTCTTTGTTTAGTATTCTGACCGCAATTGTGACACCTTATGTAGTTATATGCAGCGAAATGCAGGGTCTGACCACTGTTGAAACTATGCTGTTATTATGCTGTTCTAATTTTGTTTAAGTTTGATTTAGATACATGTTTTGTCATGCTTCTATTTTTCATCGGATTATAAAGTTGTTTTCTTAAAACTTCTAGGTGGAAAATATGGAGTGATAGAGAGGCACAGGTGCCCTGCCCATGACAGGAAAATAGTATGGCAACAAAAGCAAACTTTCCCCATTTTTAGTAGATAACCAGTAAGAGCCATAGAAGTACCCTCCCTTAGATTCTTTCTTGATTTTGGACTAAAATAAATTAACTGATAGTGGAAATGATGTTTTATGCATCATTAATGTTCAATATGGCTATTCCAATAATTCAAGATGTCTTCATTTTCAGTAGTCGATTGGATCTTCTTGAAGTTTCTGTCTGATCTGTTCTTTAGCTTCTGTGGTCTAGGATTATTACTGACTTTTGTCAAGAGGAACTTGGATCGCCTGTCTGGCCAGAAAATTGCTATCAATATTAACAAACAGAATCAGGATTATTGTCATCTAGTTGTTATATTAGAATTATCTGGAGTAAAACTTTATCTGCTAGCAAGTGCGTAGCCATTGTACTTACCCAGGATAGTAGTTCGGCATCCTTATTAAATGCTCTAACTGACAACTAGTATCTTTTGCAATGCATGTGATTGAATTTACTGAAAATAAAATGCTTATCTATTTGTTTTATGGCTGAATGTAAGCTCTCATGATTGGCTATTCCAGCAGCCTTGCAGTCCATAACTTTTCCATGTAGTTAATAGTAGGAGAAAAATCAGTTGCTTGACGATGCTATCATCTTATTGGGTAGTTTCTAGAAAACCTGATATGACTTATTATTTTTAGAAGATCATCTTATGCTTCTTTTTTTTTTTGCAATTATCTATCTCACGTTTTATGGTATTATTCGGCACAGTATAGTGAATATCTCTTAACAAATTGGTACTCCTATTTCATTTGTATTTTAGTGAACTATCTCACACATTTAGGTTTTTATTTTGTGCGCTATTGGTGTCCATGAATTACTGGAGTGGGCACCTAATCTGTATGTTTTCTCCAGTTTGAATCTGGTGGGATTATTTTAATTCCAGAGTACCTGGAGAACTATTGCCTGGCGTCCGGACATCACGCTTGAGAGATCGTAAGAAAGAAGAGAGAGAATTTCTTATCAAAAGAGCATTTTTGCATGATATGATGAATGAAAACCAGTTGTTGTGTTCGCTCCATGCAAAAGAATCGACTTTGAGTGCAGTTCTATGGGAGCCTGACTTGCTACCTTCCTCATGTACCGTACCTCATGAGAAGATGGTTGATGGTGATTCTGCAATGGAAATGATGCAATGTAAGCTCAAAAATAGCAAACCTTTAGAGAATGTTCATGAAGGGACTGACCATTTAGCTAGCATACAGTCTCAGAATATTTTATCTGTTAAGACACAGATCAATGCTTCTGATGCTGAATGCTTGAATTCTAATGGGGAAACAATTATTTATGAAGATGCTGAGGGGGAGGCTGATGAGGAGGATTTACCTTTTGGTTTGAGAATCGATTCGGGGTCACTAGCATGTGTTGCCTGTGGTATTCTTGGCTATCCATGCATGGCCATCTTACAACCTTCTGAAAAAGCATTGAACGGGCTTTCTCCTGTAAATTGTGAAGAGTCTACTCAAAAGATTGAAGTTTCACAGTGTACAAGTCAACCTCCATCACTTGCTAGCATCATTAATAAGTGTGATTCAGGTATGCATCCTTTGACTAAAGTTTGTTGATTTCAAGTTCCAGATAAGGGCCTTTTTAACTTAGTGGTAGATTCTAAATTTGTATTTTTTAAACATAGCTGCTTAAGAAACTTTATTTGTTGAAATCTCCCCAGCAGCTTCCAAACTGAAGCTAAAAGCAGAAACTTGTAATTGATGCTTCTGCTTGTGGAATCCAGAATTTAGAGCCTTCTTGTTTTCCAAATGTTCAACTTCTAAACAGATAAGCTATTTTAGAGTCATGGCCAAAGGGCCACAAAAGTAGGTATTCAAGGGTGAGAAAAAACCAGCTTTGTGCCTAAATGTTGATGGATAGTCTTTATTTGTTGTTTAAGCGATGAATATCATGGTTACGTGAAAGTTTGTTGTGCATTAGCCTTTTGGTCATTACAAAAGACCTTACAGACAGATTTGCCTCTTTTGGCTAAAAAGAGGAGTTTATCATTAGTTTGATACTTAGGAACTGGCCTTTCCACAATTTCTGCCTGCTTATTATAAAGTTTCAGAACCCAATGTCATTTTCTCCTGCTTTCATACAACCCCCCTTCTTTGGCAAATGAACCTAATAAGCCCTTGTTAACCAGCCTAAATGATCACCGATGGCAAGAATTAACATCTACCTGCATGTTTATGATGATTCTGAAGGATAATTTGCCCAGATAAATTAAACTAAATTTGCAATATGCGCGTGGTAGCGATAAGGATTTAAGTGCTTAGCGGCTCGGGCCATTCCCACTGTGTTGTACTGTGCCGACAAGATATATGCATAATGTGACAACTATGCCAATGGAACGGTTGAAAACCCTCTTTTTTCAAAATTAGCAAGTAATTTGATCAATAGAATATAAAAGATTTGATATAAAATTTGTTAAGAGCAATTAGAATATACTGGTGACGAAGAAAATAAACTTTTCGTGCCAAAGTATGTCAGAGCATTGGTATTGTGTCGATGGCATACATTAGTACAGCACAACAAGACACTCTGCTGTATCGTGCTGCAGGCGCCCGTTGTGACCCCATTCCTTGGCTCTTAAATCCATGGACAGCAATGAATGCTTCTCGACATACATACTTGTATTTGTATTATGGAGATTAAATTTCTTTTGATTTGACTTCAAAATTAGAAGGATTTAAATATGAGTGGCAGAAGAATTCTTATTTGTGATTTAAATTAGCTCCTGAACGTATGCTCATGTTTTTCTGTCAGCCAAAGAATCTTCATTTAACCATGTAGAAGCGCAAGACCTGGAGACTTCTGATCGGGACAAAGCTAGAATAGGTCATCAATCTCTAGAAGGAAACACTTGTAGAATTAGTAGTTTACAAATTGACTCGTCAGATGGTAAGAAACAAGGATGTGGCACTGCTATATTGGAGCATCCGATAAATCAACTGAGCCATCAAAATGACAGCAGCAGTTCTTCTCAGTCCAGAATAGGAATTGTGAACACTGAAGATGATATTTCTAACAAGAATATTTCTGGTGAAAAGCCACAGACAGATGCAGACAAGCTACTTGGTGCGGGAGTGGGACAATGTGATGAGGTTACAAAGTGGAACACAAATAGTGGATTTTTAAGGCCTCGAATCTTTTGCTTGCAACATGCTCTTGAGATTGAGGAGTTGTTGCAAAATAAAGGCGGTGCACATGTTTTAATTATTTGTCATTCAGGTATGAAGTTCTGCACACATTCTTGATTTGTTTTTTTCTTTCTTTAGCTCTCTGAAGCTCTAGAAGAGTTCGATGTCTTTTTCTCGACGATATTATGGTCCTTTAGTCTTGTGTATGTAAATTATATGCGTAGTTTGTAGGATATCTTGTCCTTTATTTTTGTATCATAACATACTTTATCCTCTTGGCTTTCCTGTTAAATAGTATGACATTGAGCTATTTTTTGTTTTTGATGGCTCTATTGTTTGGTGTAGAAACAATAAAAAGAATCCTTGTTATCAAGACAATTACGACCTCTGTTTCCTCACCAGATTAAGTGGACAAATAAGAACTCATTAGGAAAGGAAGACATCTAATTAAGGATGTCTTCGGCTTGACTTTTAGGAGTAAAAGTTCAAAGGCTAACTAGTTTCGTTATTCTAAATTTGTACTTTAGAAAATTTGAGATTACTTTGTTGGATGCATATGGATATTATTCTATATCTGTAACTAGGAAAATTTGAGATTACTTTGCTGGAAGTCTATTATCTTAAATGGCCTTCCAAGTGTGTATCTTGTACCTGACTATATTGGAAAGTTCTATCCACAAAAGAAAGATGCAAAGTTATTTGATCCTGGGTATAGTCTTACAGAAGTTGATGAGATCTGATATCTGATCTCTGATCTAATGAATTATTTTTTTTATCCTAAATTTTGTTAGATGCTGTATTGGGATCTCTGTTGCCTTTAGAACCCTGAGATTTGATAGTTACAAGGGCTAGAAATTAAATATTTTAGAATTTTAAGTATTCATATGTTCTTCTCCACATTTGATTATTCAACTTTAAACCCATATTCTAGCGGTCCTCATTATAAACTCGAGAGGCTTGTCACTGCTGGTGCATAGTTGTTATTAATATGACTCGGCCGCCAACGAGGGAGCGGTAGGGGCTACTGTAGGAGATTATATTTAAAAGTAATAGAAGGGAAAGAAGGGTTTAGATGGGAGGAAAAGAGAAAAATCTAAGGCTACTGAGCAAATGGGAGGACATCAGAAGGATAAAACAGCTAACCTAAACAGATAACGATGTAATCTAAAATATCTAGCAGCTCTGATAGATTTGACTTTTATTTAACAATATAAAAGATACAGTGCTTATAAAAATTGAACCAACTGATGAGCATACGATGCAACTCAATTTTACCTTTACTAATATGTAGATGGATAAAGTTAAACATGACACAAACCGGACTCGTATTATCCCTATGTTGGCTTGCTGGCATAAAAACAAGCTTTATTTGCTTAATTTTGTATGATCACCTAATTGAATTGATATATTCGTCGTAATATTTATACAATATTAGCCACCTATTGCACTAATACATTTAGCTGCTAAGTCTCTTAATGCAATTTTAATGCCACTTTCAAATAATTGACCTAACTGTAGAGTCAATCAATTATTAATCTTTCTCATTTCTTACATGTGAGTATCTTAATGAGATTGGTGAACATAGTATCTTACCAATATTTACTAATTGTGTTTTTGATAGATTATCTCACAATAAAAGCACTTGCCATGTCGATTGCTGAGGAAATTGATGTTCAGCTTGATTGTGAAGACATTCCTTTGGAGAATGCACCTCCATCTGATCTGCATTTGATTAATATTTCAATCGATGATGAAGACCATGAAGAAGATGGCAAAGATTGGTCATCAAGTTTGGGTGTGAACCTACAGTATCGTGCCAAGCTCAGAAAGCAGTCATCAGCAAAAGAACAGCTTGCACTCTCTCTTGGGGGAATATTTTCTGACCCTTCTCCTGTTTCAGTTGTTTCCAATCTCAAATGGCTCTGCAAAAAATCCCGCACGCCTTGTAAGGTGGTTGGTACAAGCCTGCCTAGATCTCGCCTCCATAAAGATACTAATAAGGTTGGTCGTTCGCATAGTTATTATGAAAAGGTAAATGAGGGCAACATGAACAATTTGTATGCTGTCCCTGTTACTTTTGCCGAACATCTACAAATAAATCAACTCGGCTTGTCTGGACAAAGTGTTAGCACTTCACATGAGGTCACCCATTCTTTAAATTCTCAGGGTTCGCCTGTTGATGACAATACGGATTTTGTGTCTGGGGAGGAAGAGTTAGAAATCCATTCGGATAAGTCAGTTAATACAGTCACTCTTTCTATTCCTATGAGCTCAGAATCTGATATATCTTATTACAACGTTCCAATTTTGGCAAGTTTTGATATTACTGAAAAGACTACTAAGGAATCTAGCTTGAACAGAAAACACGACAATGTGGAGAATTTAGAACTTAAAGAAGATACTATGAGGTTAGAAGATGATAACTTACAAGTTGAGGAAACAATAATTCTTGATGAGATGAATTCTAAGCTTGATGAGCCCCAAACTGCAAAATTAGATTGTGAATCTTCTTTAAGAGCTGTCTCTATTGCAGAGAATACACAAGAAAACTCAAGGGCCGAAATTCCTGACTCAGAGGGTAGCCATGCTGAAACTTTGGTGCTAGAAGAGTCGTTACCTGCTCTAGTATTGTCATTGAATGCTTCTGATATCCTTCTTGAAGTTGTAGAAGAGGAACGACAGTGTGATGCTGCACTTGCAAAAGAAAGTCTTGCTCTAGATGATGCTGCCCTGAATGAAATCCACCACTCTACATTTAAAACCACAGCAGTTGACCATTCTGAGGTGAAGGATGACGCTGAAATGCTGCAGAAAGCACAACTAACAAATGTGGTGAAAGCAAGTACAGAGGTCTGTGCTTCTTTTGAAGCCGTTGTGAGAAGTGGGAAAGCAACTAGAAGAGATATCATACACTATGTGAGACGCAGGAACAAAAGGAAACGAGAAGAAGAGCAGCAGAAAGCTGATAGTGAATACAGCGGTATTGGCTTTATCCGCAGCCCATGTGAAGGCTTGAGACCAAGGACTGGCCAGAACATACCCCTACAGTCTGATACCCCCATAGTTCCGAAAAAAGTAACGAAGGCAGTAAAGAAGCCTCAAATCTCTACAGTTCAAGGAGCCAAAAACAAGGTAGAAGGGCAGTTCAAGTGTGATCTCGAAGGTTGTCGCATGAGGTTTCGAACGCGAAGGGAGCTCTCTCTCCACAAGCAAAACCGGTGCACTTTAGAAGGCTGTGGTAAGCGCTTCAGTTCACACAATTATGCGGCACGCCATCAGTGTGTTCATATTGACGATAGGCCTCTCAAGTGCCCCTGGAAAGGCTGCGGCATGACCTTCAAGTGGGCATGGGCCCGTACGGAGCATGTGAGGGTGCACACGGGGGAACGCCCCTATGAGTGTAAGGTTGCTGGGTGCGGGCTGACTTTTAGGTATATCTCCGATTTTAGCCGCCACAGAAGGAAAACTGGGCATTATGTGAGAACTTCTGTGTGATTAACTGTTTTCAGCTGGTATTTTGGAGCAAGCCACTTTGCTTTCTTCTATTAAAGCTTTCTCTTAGGCAAGGAGATTTAACATCTAACAATCTAACTTAGTAGTTCTAGTGTTTCTCTTCGTCAATGATGGAGTTAAGTGTACACTGACTGGAATGTAGATTTGCCTAGACTGATCTTTCGATTGTCTGTACATTACTCCATTCTTTTGTTTCATTCAATGTTGCACTAAATGTGAAGCTTATTAATTGGATGTTTACCCCTCTATTGAAGTGTTTCTTTTCACTTAATTATATAATTTTTATTCTGGGATTGGAACTAACTGTATGGCCATTGGACAGAGATCCTGCTGAGTTTCTTCTATATTGTTTGTCCATCCATTCTTATTTCACAGGAGACTGGTGATTTTAAGGTTGTTTTCAGTGACAGATGAATGCATTATCAAGCACATAACATTTTCACGACTTTCAGCAACAGCAGAATATATATATATATATATATATATATATATATATATATATATATATATATATATATAATTAGACCGGAATACTATCGATAGCATAAGTCATTGGTGCTATCAAATTTTTAGCCATTGGATTAAAAAATGTGCGGTTAGGATAATAGTGGTTTTCTAGGGTTTAGTAGGTGATTGATTGAATAGTGAAAATCATAGGGCCTGCTATAATTCCAACCGCACGTATTTTAATTCAAGAGCTAAAAACTTGATATAATCCCAACCGCACGTATTTTAATCCAAGGGCTAAAAACTTGATATTATCAATTGTTTGGTGCTATTGATAGTATTCTAGCCGAACTCATATATATATATAGGGTCCGGCTACTATACTCTTATGAGTAAAAATTTTTCGTACTCATAAATTTTCATTCCTTAGATGAAAAAATGTGCGATTAGGATTATAGTAGTTTTTAGGATTTATACTATTTCACCAACAACCTAATAAATCCTAGGAAGACCATCATCATCCTAACCGCACATTCCTTCAGCCCTATGCTATATATATAACGTAGGGCTACTATACTCTTATGAGTATAAATTCCTTTGTACTCGTAACTTTTTCACCATTGGATGAAGGAATGTGCGGTTAGGATGATGGTGGTCCTTCTAGGATTTAATAGGTTATTGGTAAAATAGTATAAATTCTAAAAACTATTATAATCCTAACCGTACATTCCTTCATCTAAGTTTATGAGTACGAAAGAATTTTACTCATAAAAGTATAGTAGCCAAATCCTATATATATATATATATATATATATATATATATATATATATATATATATATATATATATATATATATATATATATACTTATACTTATTAATTGAGAGTACTTCGTTGCCACGTGGCGTGCCCTCCGTGAATGTGAGGCCTACCCCCTCCTCCCCTCCCCCCCTCCAAAAAAAATATCTCCTCCCTCCCTCTCCCAATACAAAATATCCTCCCAAAAAACACAAAATATCTCCTCCCCACTCCAAACAAAATATTTATAAAATCCTCTCTCTCTCTCTCTCTCTCTCTCTATTTCGATCTCTCTTTCGTGGCAAGGCACGACTCCCGCGCGCGCAAGCATGCGGGTGGCACCCTCCCGCGCGCGCAAGCATGCGGGTGGCACCGTCGCGGGGATCAGCGGGAGGGCGGCAGAGGAGCTGCGACAGCACGCGGAGGAGGGAGGCGGTTGCAGCGGCGGTGGCGCCGGAGCTCCGGCGAGGAGGCTTGGACGAGGAGAGGTGGGCTAAGGAGGTGATCTTGATGCAGGTTTTGAAGAAGGTTGGGGGCGAGGGTTTGGAGGGTAGGGAGAGGTCGGAGGGTAGGTGATCTGTTTTTTTTTCTTTTTTTTTTGAATTTTTTAGACTTTTATTTTCATTAGCTGTAATTTTTTTCTAACAAATTTAAAGCTTCGAGACCTTATAATTTTTTTATATATATAAATTAAGTAATTTTTAATATTAAAGTAGAAAAAATAATAAAGAGTGAAGAAGAAAAATGGCCGTGTGCCTTTCGTCGCCGCCATCGTAACTGCCGCCGTCGTGTACCAACCGCCGCCATCGCCGTTCAAGACGTCACCGTCATCGCCCAAGCCTCAAACTTCCGCCGTCGCCTGTACCTCAGATCACCGCCGCGCTAAAGGCGTTGCAGCCGGCGTCCAAGCCTCAAGCTGTCGCAGTCGCCGTCGCCTCAAACCTCCGCCACCGCCCAAGACGAGACCATTGCTTATCACCCCCATCTCCCTCTTGCTTCCTGAGCAAGAAAGAACACCCCATCTTTCTCTTGCTTCGCGAGCAAGAAAGAACACTCCATTCTTCATCTTGCTTCGCGAGAAGCAAGAAAGAGCACAAAAAAAAAAAAAAAAAAAAAAAAAATACTATGCATACTTTAAAATGTACCCTACAAAATATTTTTATTAAACAAAAAATAAATAGATTACTTCGCATATTTTTAAAATGTAATCTATAAAATATTTTTATTAATAAAATTATCTATATATTTGCAGTTAAAAATATATATATATTTTTTATATTTTTTATTATTCAAAATTAATTATGCTAAAAATTTAACGTAACTTATATAAGTATCGTTTATTTATCTATTCAAAAAAAATTATGAATAATTAAAAATTAAAAATTATTTTATATCTTAAGTTTGATATTACTATTGCATTATATTTATAATTATTAATTTTAATATCGTATGTTATTTAAATATAAATATTTTAAATTTTATTTTGATATAAATATTATTATAAATTAATTATGATTTATTTATCCGCAGCGAAGCGCGGGCTCTATACTAGTATATATATATTTTATGGTTCTGATTAAGTACATACTCATCCTAAACTTTATAGACTACTCATTTGTTGTAGGTAGAAACTAGAATTCAGGAGAAAATTCGCTAGGGGGGATAGTTTGGTCATTATTGGAGCAATAGGAAGCAGTCCAAAACGAGATGGTCTTTCCAATAGTAGTTGCACCACATTATTTTCCGATCAAGTCAATCAAATACTTTTTTAAAAAATATATATAATAAAATTTTTTTGGTAAACATGTATAAAACTTACCTCAACTATCAGCCTTTTGAATTCAACTAATCTTTATAAATTTCGATCTTACTATTTGGCCTTCTACTTTATTTGATTTGAGCCGATTAGTGATATTTAAATTTTTAAAATTTGAACGTGTCATTTATAGTTACGAATTTAGTTAGTCTATATTTCAAATTTTGATTTTTTCTTAGTTTGTAATTTTTTTTTGTGATTAATTTATGCTCGAGTTTAAATAGACCAAATGCAACCCTAGATTTTGAACTTTTTGCATTAGTATGCTTAATTTTTTGTCTTTATAGTATAGATTATTCTCTCAAGTAGAAAATAGAATGGTGCTATTCATGAGGCATAAAAATTCTTTATGGCAATATTTGGTTCGGGGATTATGAGTTTGGGGATAAATTTTTTTTATCTCTGGAATAGCTAGTTATTCCGAAATAGTCAGGGATAAAAAAAAAATAGTGTTTGGTTTGTAAAGCTGTTATTCTTAGGAATAACTGAAATTGTGTTTGGTTCATTTCTTGGAATAAACAAGAATAGTGAAAAAATAAAAATAATTATAATTTTAAAATAATAATATTTTATCTAATTAATTAATATAAAATATTAATTAAATAATAATTAATATTTGTATAAATTAAAGCTTATATTTTAGTAAATAATACCGTTTAATTTTTTTAAAAATTAAAGTTAAAAAATTTAAAATTTGTATAAATTTTAAAATTTATTAATTTTATAAGTTTATTAAAAATTAAAGTTAAAAATTTAAAAAGTTATAAAATTTAAAATTTCTCTAAATTTAAAATTTTTAATTTTAATTATTTCAAAAAATATGTAAAAGATGATGCAAAAATTTTAATTTTTAAATTTTTATAAATTAAAAAATTAAAAATTTATATATACAAAATTTGTATAAATTTTAAAATTTTAAAATTTTAAATTTTTAGATTTATAAAAAATTAAAGTTAAAAATTTTAAAATTTATAAAATAAAAAATTTTAAATTTAAAATTTTATAAATTTTAATTTAAATTTAAAAAAAATAAAAAAAAGATGGAAATAAGGTTGTTCCCAAATGAGAACAACCTTATTCCCACCAATGGGAGGAATTATTATCCCCCTCTTTAACGGACTATTCCAGAATAGCCCGTTAAGGTAGGGATCACAAATTCCTCTAATTTTTTTTTTGTGTTTGGGGGATAAATGAGGAATAAAGGAATTATCACCCCTTTATCTCCCAACCAACATAGCCTATAAGAATTATCTTTGAATTTTTCTAAAAATCAAAATTTTTAATAAATTATCAAAAAATATATATAAATACTTGATGAGAGCTTTTAAAAGGTGCATACAAAAATATATTTTTATTATTTTACTTTACAAAAATTATTTTTAAAATTATAATATAAAATAAAATTATTTATAAAAAAAAAATTTCTTGACATCTCCGAGCCTATTT
>CM055069.1:39675210-39687710 GCA_029204045.2 Tillandsia leiboldiana | reverse complement strand
TAAAATTCACTATTCGTTGCCCCCACTGTCGGTAATGAATATTTAGCTCACGAAATAGTAGATGATGAATCATTGGAGGGAAATGATTGGATTGCTTGAAAATTTTGGTTGTGTGGCGGGGTCGGTATACATTGAGAATGAGCTACATCCGTCAGAGAATTTTGAACCGCAAGGTTATTACACGAGAATGCTCCATAATTATATTGATGTGGGTCCTTCCGCCAATATAATAGGTGATCAAAATATTCCAAGAGAAGGTGGTGTAAGAATGACAAGGTTAGTAAAATAACATAATAAAATGGGGATTTGTAATCTTCTTTAAATGGACTTAATCATTATATATACTGCAGAGAAAGTGAGTATTCGCCTATTGAGAGTGTTGTACCTTGCTCGGTTAGTAGTGTGCCACCAACGACCACACACACGCAAGCCACGACCTCACGTGGACAATGCACGACCTCACGCGGACAGTGCACGACCTCCCGTCTAGAACCAAGGATGTCTCATTTACAACTAGAACATTATGATTGGGGTAAGTACAAATCAAATTAAATTTTAAATTAATGGGATGTGTTGGTTTTTAAGGATCCACAAGGATCTAAATAGGTACTATCAAACAACTAGAGGGGGGGTGAATAGGTGTAATACTTAAAAAACTCAAACTCAGTGCAAAATAAAAACCAATGCGGAAAATAAAAACAGCACACCGAGATATACGTGGAAACTCCAATCCAGGAGAAAAACCACGGGACCAACACGCAATAACAATCCACTAAGAATAGAAGAATAACAAGGTGATTACCGACTCCACGGACTCAAACCCCTCCTTCAGCTTCTTCGGACCTTGCGCTGACCGGTTGGATATCCACGCAATAACAATCCCTAAGAAAAGAAGAATAACAAGGTGATTACCGTCTCCACGGATTTAACCCCTCCTTCAATTTCTTGGACCTCGCGCTCCACCGATTTTGCACGTCCACTGCACACGTTCGAATCCACGAACGCCACTCGAATCCACGAGCACACGTTTCGAATCCACGAAACGCCTTTAGCACACCGAATCCACGATGCCACGTCGAATCCACGACGCAAACTCAGTCGATAAGAATATTGACTTCGATGGTGATCATTTGCTTAGATTCTCATTGAAGAACCATAGAAGAAATCTCTAAGCAAAGATTAGATCAATTCGACAAAAGATATGTTCATGAAAGAACCATCGAATTGACCTAAAAGAGGCTATAAAGAAGATCGATAAAAACCTAGCCTCTAGGGTTGCTCTCAAGAGTTTTATAAAAAGATCGGCCGTAGCTCCCACGTTTTTGAGAAACCCTAAATGTCTATTTATAGTTTAGAAACCTTTGGAAAGAGATAAGAATCAAAAACATACCTTATCTGGAAATTTTCAGGACGGCAATCCGGATCGGATTTACTGCGATCCGGATCGTCGTAACGAGATTGACGATTCCAGAAAACCAAGGGTTCGGGATCCGGATTGCAAGGTCCGATCCGGATCGTTCATGCAATTCAGCAAAGTCCCATGTTCGGGATCCGGATCGGAATGGCCTAGGATCCGGATTGAAATTGCCAATGAACAAGTACCCTTCGGGATCCGGATTGCAAGGTCTGATCCGGATCCTGAACATGTCCCATGTCCAGTTTTTGATTTTTATGCAATTAAAAAAAAATCATCCAAGTGTTTCTACACTATAAGAAAATATTCGGATCACCACAATTATTTAGTTAAACATACCTGATCCTTTTGAATACTTTCTTCTTGAGATTGATGTAACTGATCCACAATTCTTCAACTTCAATCTTCAAGACTCAAGACACTGAGTGTCAACTTGAGCTCTTGTTGAATCTTCTCTAAGTCTTTGATTGCTGATTGATAATTTGATCCCTTTAAGACTCCGACTCAACTCACTGACTTGACTCACGAAATATGCCAATACCAAAATGCCGTAACAATCTCCCCCTTTGGCAATTTCGTGACAAAACCCAAAAATACATAAAAGCGCTCAAGTCACTCATCTTAAACCAAAAAGTCGAAATTCAATGTTATCACCAAAACATTGATTTTCTTTGCGTGAAAGATCCAATAAATACAAAATTACATTTGAACCAAACAGTCCTAGAACATACTCTATGACTTAGGACTTGGAGTCTTAAAGTGATGTAATTCCTGCAAAACAAAACTTCAAACAAAATCAAACGTTAGTCGTTAGAAATTAAAATCCTACATTTGATTCGTCCTATTGGTTCTTTTGTTTTTCGGCTCTTTCAATCTTTTCTTTATCTCCCCCTATCATGAGCATCTCTAACATGTTCTCCATGTTCTCCATGTTCTCCCTGTTATGAGCATCTCTAACATGTTCTCCATGTTCTCCATGTTCTCCATGTTCTCCCCCTGTCTTGAGCATTTATGTTCTCCCCCTTTGTGATACGATCATTATTTTCTGTTCTCCCCATTTTTGTCACAAATTGTCAAACAGTGAACATACTAGAGAAAAGGAAATTATTAACAGCATTAGTTCATAGAGAAAGAGAGATAAAAGCTCAGTTCCGGTATATAACAAAAATGCAGATTGCGTACCTGTACCAGAAAGCAAAAATCAAATAATTTCTTGAAACAAATCCAGATTTTAGAATCTTTTCAAATACCGATTTGTATTCCATCAAGAAATCAATTTAAGTGCTTTAAACAGGGAATTCACACAGATGTCATTCAATCCAATTAATTTCACAAAATTAAAAAGATTTACTCCAAAATCATGAAAAATAAAGGTAAAACATTATAAACCGTTTTTCATGTTATATTCATCAAACACAAGTCATCAAAAATAATCTTGAGATCCAAACTCTATCAAGATGTAACGGATTTACAAAGATGACTTACGGAGATTTCCAAATGACATCAATTCTGAATTCTACCCTTTCAAATTTGAGATAAGCACTAAAATACCTAAGGGTGGCTCTTTGAGCATCTTTCAACTATCCCACCTTATACCAACCAGGAGATTGTTCAAAATATAAGAACTTTGCATATAAATCTCCAAATGCTTCAACTAAAAATTTCAAGAAATATGTTTCAAGCATCAAAACATGTGGTAGCTTCACACACAGACCGGACGACCGGGGTGGCAGCTCTTTCCAACATGTGGTGGTAGTTTTCACACTCCTTTCGGATGTAACTCTTTCCACATCTTTTGCAAATCATTTCAATACCCTTGTAAGAATGCAATCTCTTACGTGAAAGAATTAAAACCCAAATTTTAGTCTATCGGCTGTCTCACGTTTATCACAATGAATTCACACAACCGAGATAGATTAAGCATCTAAAGATCACACATGATTTCTAAAATTTGATGCTTATAATATCAAAAACTCCTATAATGAAGTATCTTCAAGATTATGATTACGGAGTAAAGTTGATAATTCAAATAAAATTAAATTGGAGTGATTGAAAGTGAAAACCCTTTTTATTCAATGCACTTGTTCGTTAAAATTCTTTTGTTTAAAAAATAAAACATAAAAACGAAGAGCATTGAAAACATGTAATGCAGAGATTCAAAAAAAATGAAAGGAAAACCAATCAAAGCATTACATACAGTCAAAATCTATTTAGAACTTAAGACAAGGAAAGATATCACCTTTCCGAATCCAAAATTGTCGAATTCTGGGTTGTCTTGATTCATTGTGGTTGGGAGATGATAGCTTTGACTGTTGATCCACCTTAGGTCTTTGCCTCGCAGTGATCCACTTGTATGATTGATGATGTGGCTCGGACCTTTGGTGGGTTGAGTGAACTCCTTTGACTTGATGTGTCTTTTGATTCCGTTGAGTTCGCTCCGTAGATGAAGTTGCCGAAGAATTTTTCTTTCTCTTTTTCGGGCAATCCTTCACCAAATGTCCTTCAAGTCCACAAAGGTGACACGTTCTTCCTTTCAATTTGAATGTGGAACTTGAAGCATGCACAGTTTGATCCTTTTTAAAATCCAAACCAACTTTGGTTGTTTGACCTAATCCGCACATACAATCTAGTTTCTTGGAAACGGTTGAAAGCCTTTGTATGTCGGATTTGAGTTCATGAACTTGCTTGGTCAATGCTTGGTTGGTGACATGAATCTCCTCAAACTGCTTTTCAAGAAAATCAATCTTGTTAATATGGGAATTAACGATCGTTTCCGATTGATTTAACTTTTCTTGGAGGATTTTATTATTATCCAATAAAAGCTCTCGTTCCTCCTCGAGATCATGAAGTTTTATCTTTAAAGCTTGATTCTCGTCTTGATCTTCAAGTCGTTGCATTCTCAACTTCTTGATATGTTTGGCCATCTTCTTAGATTCCGCAAGAAGTTGTTGATATGCCTCAACGAGTTCTTCCTCGTCCGACTCCCCCTCACTTGATGACTCTCCGCCGGTTGTTGATGTTTCATACAAAATCAAAGGAGTAGAGTCAGTGACTAAAGATGATAAACAATTATTAGAAGAGGGAAAATGAGAGGCATGAGAAGCAACGATTTTTTCTTCTTTACTTGAGGTCGATTCATTAGAAGTAGAATCGTCCCAAGTTTTCGCTTGGAAAGCCTTCTTTTTATATGATTTCGGAGAAGGACAATCCGTTGAAAAATGGCCGTAGCCTTTGCATCGATAGCATTGGATTTCCCCTTCGAAATCATCTTTTTCTTTTTCTTTAGAAGGTTTTGCAACGCCTTTGAGGTAAGAGGATTTAGAACCCGATGATCCTTTAGATGGTTTCGTGGATGAAGATCCATCGGTTCGATTCTTCCAAAATTTCCGACGAAATTTCTTTGTGATCCGCGCCAATTGTTCTTCAAAATCGGCAAAAGAGATTTCATCGTCGGAACTTGATTCGCTATCTTCTTCCTTTGTTGATTTGAATGCAATACCTGTAAGCTTAGAAGAAGACTTGGAAGAAACTTGATTAGTAGGAAAAGTCATTTCATAAGTTTGCAAAGCACCTACTAATTCCTCTACACTCATCTCATCCGGATGACTAACGGTTTCAATGGCGGTAACCTTTGCCCTAAACCGTTCCGGAAGAGTCCGAAGTATCTTTCTTACAATTTTCGACTCCGGGATCTTTTCTCCTAAATTAGCACATGTATTTATTACATCTTGAAGTCTAGTGTAATAATCTGTAAACAATTCATGCTCTTCCATATGAATAGAGTCAAATTGACTTGTAAGCATCTGGAGCTTTTGAATTTTTACAAGATTAGTACCCTCATGTGTAATTTTGAGAATATCCCAAATTTCCTTCGCGGTTTCACACGCGGAAATTCTTGTGAACTCAGTCG
This sequence comes from Tillandsia leiboldiana, assembly GCA_029204045.2. Taxonomy (NCBI): domain Eukaryota; kingdom Viridiplantae; phylum Streptophyta; class Magnoliopsida; order Poales; family Bromeliaceae; genus Tillandsia; species Tillandsia leiboldiana. Next base: position 39,682,386 of record CM055069.1, on the reverse strand, counting down.
AGGAAAGAGAATTAAATAAAGCGTTCATACCTTTCCCATTGTAAGAAGATCTTTCAAATTCCTCTTTGGACCATCTAGAGCGAGGTTTTAGGGTAGTAGAATTTCCTACTTCCTCAACAGGATGCACCCAACCGTATTCCACGGATTGCCATACCCGCTCATCAATTGCGATGAGAAAAGCCCTCATCCGCACTTTCCAATAAGCATAATTAGTCCCATCAAAAAGAGGAGGTCTGAAAATATTACCACTTTCACCCGACATGATAGATAAACCTAAAACCCTCTCTGATACCAATTGTTGGTTTTTAAGGATCCACAAGGATCTAAATAGGTACTATCAAACAACTAGAGGGGGGGTGAATAGGTGTAATACTTAAAAAACTCAAACTCAGTGCAAAATAAAAACCAATGCGGAAAATAAAAACAGCACACCGAGATATACGTGGAAACTCCAATCCAGGAGAAAAACCACGGGACCAACACGCAATAACAATCCACTAAGAATAGAAGAATAACAAGGTGATTACCGACTCCACGGACTCAAACCCCTCCTTCAGCTTCTTCGGACCTTGCGCTGACCGGTTGGATATCCACGCAATAACAATCCCTAAGAAAAGAAGAATAACAAGGTGATTACCGTCTCCACGGATTTAACCCCTCCTTCAATTTCTTGGACCTCGCGCTCCACCGATTTTGCACGTCCACTGCACACGTTCGAATCCACGAACGCCACTCGAATCCACGAGCACACGTTTCGAATCCACGAAACGCCTTTAGCACACCGAATCCACGATGCCACGTCGAATCCACGACGCAAACTCAGTCGATAAGAATATTGACTTCGATGGTGATCCTTTGCTTAGATTCTCATTGAAGAACCGTAGAAGAAATCTCTAAGCAAAGATTAGATCAATTCGACAAAAGATATGTTCATGAAAGAACCATCGAATTGACCTAAAAGAGGCTATAAAGAAGATCGATAAAAACCTAGCCTCTAGGGTTGCTCTCAAGAGTTTTATAAAAATATCGGCCGTAGCTCCCACGTTTTTGAGAAACCCTAAATGTCTATTTATAGTTTAGAAACCTTTGGAAAGAGATAAGAATCAAAAACATACCTTATCTGGAAATTTTTAGGACGGCGATCCGGATCGGATTTACTGCGATCCGGATCGTCGTAACGAGATTGACGATTCCAGAAAACCAAGGGTTCGGGATCCGGATTGCAAGGTCCGATCCGGATCGTTCATGCAATTCAGCAAAGTCCCATGTTCGGGATCCGGATCGGAATGGCCTAGGATCCGGATTGAAATTGCCAATGAACAAGTACCCTTCGGGATCCGGATTGCAAGGTCTGATCCGGATCCTGAACATGTCCCATGTCCAGTTTTTGATTTTTATGCAATTAAAAAAAAATCATCCAAGTGTTTCTACACTATAAGAAAGTATTCGGATCACCACAATTATTTAGTTAAACATACCTGATCCTTTTGAATACTTTCTTCTTGAGATTGATGTAACTGATCCACAATTCTTCAACTTCAATCTTCAAGACTCAAGACACTGAGTGTCAACTTGAGCTCTTGTTGAATCTTCTCTAAGTCTTTGATTGCTGATTGACAATTTGATCCCTTTAAGACTCCGACTCAACTCACTGACTTGACTCACGAAATATGCCAATACCAAAATGCCGTAACAGGATGTGGAGATGGTAATGTTGGAATTTTATTTTTACCAAATGTGCAGGTTATCTACTTCCTATGAACACTGGAATAATACTGCTATTAATGATTTTGGTACTAATGTTGACGAAGGAGATGATAATATTGACGAATGAGATTGTAATGTTGACGGGGGTGGTGATAATGATATTAACCATTAGGATTCACCAATCAATGATGATCAGAATAGTAGTGAGGATGACGATTTGAATGATCCATCTCCAGATATAGATGATGATCATGATGGAGGGTTAAATTATCTAGCAAATGCAATTTTCAATGAAACAGACAACCCACAAATAAGCAACGAATATGTAGACAATCCTGATGAGGAAATTGAATTTGTTGATCATCCGGAACGTTTTCCTACAGATAATAATTGGATAAATCAATATGTTGTAGATCCTACAGAGATTGATATTCGACAAATCAATATTGGTCTCCCTAGCATTGACGGGACTTGGGTTGGACGTATCTTTCATGATAAGGCATCTTATTGGATGCTCTAGACCGGTGCCATATTGATCATAATGTACAAATGAAAAGTATTGAAATCTACTAGAACGACTTACACTGTCAAATGCTTCGTAGAGGGATGTGCATGGAGATTACATGCTTCGGTAACTAAAGATACGACGTACTTTAGGGTAAAAACATATGCTGGTCCACACACATGTGTAATTCCAATGCTGAACGTGGCGCACCGTAATTGTAATTCGAGCCTTATATGTCAATTGATTCTCCCGACATTAAAGGCTAGACTTAATATGACCCCAAAAGAAGTTCAAGACACGGTGCGATCAACTTTCCATATTGACAAAACATATTGGAAGGCTTGGCAATCAAGGAGTAAAGCGTTATAGCTTATTTACGGGAGCTGGGAGCAGTCATACACAGACTTTGCCTCGTTACCTTACTATGCTGAGGGAATATAATCCTGGTACTTTATGGCGTCTGGATCATAGATGGCCCGCTGATGGGATTTGTCGCTTTGGTCGTGTTTTTTGGTCATTTGGACCTTCGATTCGTGGATTCGCACATTGTCCGTCGGTAGTGAGTATTGATACCACACATATGTACGGCAAATACAAAGGTCATGCTTTGATAGCGACAGCTGCAGATGCAAATAATGAACTATATCCTTTGGCATTTGCAATTTGTGAGGGGGAGAATAGCGGGAGTTGGTGTAGTGTCACGACTTTTTAGGGTATATCTTCTCCGCTTGCGAGTATTTTTCTGTGATATAGCTCGGAAAACGGAGAATGACAAAGCGATCGGATCTGAAATCCGACTTACGGATCTCCCGGATTGAGTCTTTTGTGTTAACGGGTACGATAGGATAAGTCAAACCCGTTAAGTCCTTGGTGCATCAAAATCCACGCCGTTGTTTTAGAATGTGGGTTAGGTGGCACTCTTATCAAGAAGTTGGTTGGTGAATCCCTTTTATCGGAATTTTGGGATTCGTACGTAGAAGAGAGATAACATTTTAATTAATTATTATTTTCTCAAGAATCGCTAACCCTAGTTCGGGGAGAGGGATAAGAAAAGAGAGAAAAAGAGATCGGGTCTTCCATCAGCGTGCCGGAGGCCGGAACGAAACGTCGCCGTCAACAGGGGAGCGGATCCGGTTCCCACTACCGGCGAGGAGCGAGATTGGGTTGTCTTCTCCGTTGGAGTATGGTTAGCGGCTTAACCTTTCTCTGTGTGTTTTCATTTACGTGTTTGGGAGGGGGGTTTCGCGTTTTGTGTTTGCGCCTTGTCGCCGTGCGTCGCTACGATGCCCTAGCCGCCGCCGCGGCGCCGCTGGCCGGTGGTTGCCGCGCCGTTTGCGCACCCGAGCGGGGAAGGTGTCACGCGGGGCTGCAGGCCGCGCCGCGGGCGGGGACCAGCGCGCCGCGCCCGGGGCTGCAGGCGGGGCCGCGCCCGGGACCCGCAGGCGGCGCCGCGCGCGGGACCCGCAGGCCGCGCCGCGCGCGGGACCCGCAAGCCGTGCCGCGCTCGGGGCTGTGGGCCGCGCCGCGCGCGCGGGGCTGCAGGGTGCGCCGCGCGCGGGGTTTCTACTTCGAGCCGCGCCGCCACCTTGCCGCCCTTGCGTGCGGCATTGGGGCACCGCGCCACTGCTTTGCCGTGCCGCGCCGCTTGCGCCCGTGCGGGGGAGGTGCCCGTGCGGGGGAGGTGCCCGCACGGGGCTGTCGCATGCGTCGCGCTGCCCGCGCCGCGTTGCGGTTTGTGCTACGGCCATGGTGGGTTGTAGTGTTACTGATGTTTTCTTTTGGGGGCTTTTTTAGGTCCAGGAGTCGTGCGAAAGAGTGGGATGGTTTCAGGCATTCCGTTCAATGCGGTTCGAGGTGGGTACCTTTTTCCTGCATTTTGGAGCGTGGTGTTCATCATGTATACGTAAGAGTAAAGTAGATGTGCTAATGAATCTTGACTAATCCCTGTTCGCATGAGTATTCCATTTTTACTATCTTGTTGCGACTAGACGTCGCGGTGCCCTATATTACACATTGACTTCGTCATTATGCTCATGGTTGCTACACGCACACCAGCGGTTTGGCCACCGCATCGGTGTACTTTTTCGGAGAGGTGGTACGTTGACCCGTGTACCCCACAAGGTGACGTAGTGGGGACCCATTGCGGTTACTTACGATGCTCCACAAGTGTAGTGGAGGGGTTAAAAGCAACAAGGTGCGAGCAAGGTGTTCTCTTTTGCCAGAGGTCTTTAGACCTTTTGGCAGGTGCTCTGTTTCGATTACAGGGGGTTACTGTTGATTCATGAGGGGGAGTGTGGGATGCTCTGGTCTTTCGGTTTGCTTCATTCTCAGTATTTATAGCATCTTAATATTGTTAACATTTACCTCTTACTCTTTTTGTCACTGACTTCCCACACTGTGACAGGTTCGGTCAGGGGTGGGGACCCGGGACGACAGTGAAGCTGCGACTAGAGGACTTTAGCCTCGTTTGGGGCTTGTGACCTTTCCTTTATTTCGTCTTGTTTATTTCGGTTAGTTAGCTTATGTGCGTATGTTACCTTATTGTGGCTGATGTGGATGTTGGGGTTGTTTGATGTTCATGTGGAGAACGGTTTTTTCTTATTACTTGCTGATATGGCCAAATTTCAAAGTAAAGAAAGAGATTGCGAAAACGTTTTTAAAATTAGGTGTTGAGTGGACACCGTTTACAAAACCCGTGGATTATCCTTTCAAAATATTGTGGCCTTATTGGATATGATGGATGTTATCTTTTTCCTCCTTTTATCTCCTTGACTGGTGTGGTTAAAGAATAAATTATGATTATGACGCCGTACATATACAAATGGAGACTCTGTCCGTTTGTGGGGTAACTTTGTATGTGTGGCGGGTCTGGGCATGTGCCGGAGGGTGGGAATGTTTCAAAAAAAAAATAATACACGTTTTTTCCGCTTAATTAAACCCCCGGGGCCTGACAATTGGCGATGGTTTATGCAAAACATGTGTCATTATGTTACCTGCGATAGAGCCATTTGTTTTATATCTGATCGATTTTCTGGATTGAGGGAAATAGTGGCTACTATCTATCCTCCAGGACGGGTCATTCGCATTGTTGGTATTTTCGACACATGAAAGCAATATGAATAAGTGCTTCAAAAATGATACTTTGTTAGATAATTTTTGGCAGATCGGAAGTGCTTCAACACCGACGGAATATTATCAGTTTGACGGAAGAATTAGATGTGTTGGATCACGATGCTTGGTAGTAGGTCCATGACCTTGAGAGATATAAAGAATACTGAGCAAGGGCATTTGATGGAGGCCGCCGATTTGGATTGAAAACTACGAATTTTTCGGAATTCTTAAATGGGTACTTAAGGGCAGTCGTGGTTTGCCTATCATGGCTTTTGTTGCGGCTACATTGTCATAAGATTAATAAGTATTTTTTTTATCGCCGTGATGACGGTGAAAGTATGACGGACTCGCTAACCCATAAAATAAAAAAGAATAATTACCGAAGCATGGATACGACGCGGGGACATCATGTCACGCCCCGGGGTCGAAACTGCGACCCGGGCCACGCCACAGATCCCCCCTATGCCAATTCCGCATAGGCGAAGCGTCCTACCTGCAAGAAAAGTACTACACAGCTAATAGATATCAGAGCTCAAACTAAAATAATCTACCGTAAAAGTAAATCAACCACTGTACAATGGAAAAAGATACAATGTCCATCTCCAAATACGATCATATACAAAGTCCTCTGATACAAACTCAGAACTCAACAGGGAGATATCTCCAAAGAATACATCAGTGTAACAGGCTCAATACATAAATGTCCTCACTACATCAGTCTCCCAAAAGAGAAAAAAAATAACTAATCTACTGAAGATCTCCTCTGAAGGGGTACACTACTCTCTCTCTGGCAGACGCCTGGTAGGGAACTAGCTCGCGACCCTCGCCACGGTCAGAAGGATCAGCAACTGGAGCACAGTAACAGGAGTAGAAGTCCGGGGAAATGACCCACGACGGTGTGAGAACTACATCCCACGTAGTTCTCAGTGGGTGCCGCAACAAGCCCAACGGTCTGCCACTAAGTCTACTAGAGGATAAAGTAACAAGTAACACTGAAAGAAAAGAGCTGGAAGAGAATGGACTCTACCGCTACTATGCCTCTATCTAGATGCTCAAAAAGTGGAACAGATGGAAACATGATGAATCTACTACTCTCAAGTATAGTCACCCAATCTACACTGACTGCCTCCTCGGGTCCAGTCAAACCTGCGCCTACCTACTGCCGTTACATACACGTAGGACCGGACTGACGGAGGGCGTCCGTGACTGCCAAAACTGGCCCAGCCAGAGGGACTGCGTCGACAAGTCGCGATCAAAAGTGCAAATCCCCCGGGCGGGCTCTCGAGGGGCGCGACCCCACCGAGGAAAAGGTATCCGCCGCACTTTGTCGCTCAGGTGGCACTTGTAGGCTATAGTCCAAAATCCACGCTCACGCTCGAACGGAAAGACTCAGAATCCTCAATCATCGCGCACAACGGTCGGAGCACTCTTGACGACTCGCTGATCAGCTCCTCACGAACACGAGACACTAGCCTCTCCAATAACTCACAGCCAAAACACACTGGCTGGAGAACTCCACAGCCAGGATTGACCCACAACTCAAGGCTAACAAAAGTGGTCTGACAACACTCAACTACCTGGGACCACCGTCACCCCAACGGTTCCCAACAACCGCCTAAGATCTCGACGGCCCGGGACCACCGTCTACACAAAACGGCTCCCCTCGAAGCCCATCAAACTCACCAGAAGACACCAACCAGGGCCCGAAAGTTTCGGGAGACCAACACATACAACCCATCACAAGAACATTTTCCAGCTCGCCCCCGGGCTTTCGTCCCGACAAAGGAATGCCCCTAGAACCCAGACCACTCGAATCCTGTCGAGTGTGGAGAATACAGAAAAAGGTGACATTT
>CM055069.1:39645996-39675110 GCA_029204045.2 Tillandsia leiboldiana | reverse complement strand
TCCCGCATAATGCCAAAGCAGGGCCCGAAGCACATTGTTGCCGTCGCCGAGAGAAAGCCCATTGTCGCCGTTGCCGTCGACGAAGCCCACTGTCGCCATCGCCGAAGCCTGCGTTTGTCGTCACCGTCGACCGTCTATCTCACTCTCTAGATCTCTCACTGTGAGGCCTCTCCCCCCCCCCTCTTTTCTCTCTCTTCTCTCCTCTCTCTCTCTCCTCTCCCTCTCACTATGAGAGGAGGGATCTCTCACAGTGAGATCGATCACTGTGAGAGAGTCACAGTGAGGGATCTCTTACTGTGAGAGAACTTCACTACGAGTGTGAGAGTTCTCTCACAGTGAGATCGCTCACTGTGCTCACTGTGACCCCCTCATTCTCCGAGTGAGGGATCTCTCACTGTGAGTGAGGTTTCACTGTGTCCGCGCGAGAGGTTTCACTGTCGCCCTTAGCATTACCGTGCGAGATCTCATAGTGAGAGGTTTCACTGTTGCTCTCTCACTGTAAAGTTCAAATTAGTATTTTGAAGTGCTTAATTTTTTTTGTAGTTAAAATGGCTAATCGTCGCATGTCACTAAGTGATCATTGGGATGGACAGTTAGTTCTCGATGAGAATGGTCCAAAATATATCGACGGTCGAAAAAAATTAATCGCAATACGTTCCGATTCTACATATACTAGTTCGAGACGAGAATGTATCATTTAACAAATTGTACAAGAGAAGAATTTCGTTTAAAATTCACTATTCGTTGCCCCCACTGTCGGTAATGAATATTTAGCTCACGAAATAGTAGATGATGAATCATTGGAGGGAAATGATTGGATTGCTTGAAAATTTTGGTTGTGTGGCGGGGTCGGTATACATTGAGAATGAGCTACATCCGTCAGAGAATTTTGAACCGCAAGGTTATTACACGAGAATGCTCCATAATTATATTGATGTGGGTCCTTCCGCCAATATAATAGGTGATCAAAATTTCCAAGAGAAGGTGGTGTAAGAATGACAAGGTTAGTAAAAATAACATAATAAAATGGGGATTTGTAATCTTCTTTAAATGGACTTAATCATTATATACTGCAGAGAAAGTGAGTATTCGCCTATTGAGAGTGTTGTACCTTGCTCGGTTAGTAGTGTGCCACCAACGACCACACACACGCAAGCCACGACCTCACGTGGACAATGCACGACCTCACGCGGACAGTGCACGACCTCCCGTCTAGAACCAAGGATGTCTCATTTACAACTAGAACATTATGATTGGGGTAAGTACAAATCAAATTAAATTTAAATTAATGGGATGTGTTGGTTTTTAAGGATCCACAAGGATCTAAATAGGTACTATCAAACAACTAGAGGGGGGGTGAATAGGTGTAATACTTAAAAACTCAATCTCAGTGCAAAATAAAAACCAATGCGGAAAATAAAAACAGCACACCGAGATATACGTGGAAACTCCAATCCAGGAGAAAAACCACGGGACCAACACGCAATAACAATCCACTAAGAATAGAAGAATAACAAGGTGATTACCGACTCCACGGACTCAAACCCCTCCTTCAGCTTCTTCGGACCTTGCGCTGACCGGTTGGATATCCACGCAATAACAATCCCTAAGAAAAGAAGAATAACAAGGTGATTACCGTCTCCACGGATTTAACCCCTCCTTCAATTTCTTGGACCTCGCGCTCCACCGATTTTGCACGTCCACTGCACACGTTCGAATCCACGAACGCCACTCGAATCCACGAGCACACGTTTCGAATCCACGAAACGCCTTTAGCACACCGAATCCACGATGCCACGTCGAATCCACGACGCAAACTCAGTCGATAAGAATATTGACTTCGATGGTGATCCTTTGCTTAGATTCTCATTGAAGAACCGTAGAAGAAATCTCTAAGCAAAGATTAGATCAATTCGACAAAAGATATGTTCTTGAAAGAACCATCGAATTGACCTAAAAGAGGCTATAAAGAAGATCGATAAAAACCTAGCCTCTAGGGTTGCTCTCAAGAGTTTTATAAAAGATCGGCCGTAGCTCCCACGTTTTTGAGAAACCCTAAATGTCTATTTATAGTTTAGAAACCTTTGGAAAGAGATAAGAATCAAAAACATACCTTATCTGGAAATTTTCAGGACGGCGATCCGGATCGGATTTACTGCGATCCGGATCGTCGTAACGAGATTGACGATTCCAGAAAACCAAGGGTTCGGGATCCGGATTGCAAGCCCGATCCGGATCGTTCATACAAATCAGCAAAGTCCCATGTTCGGGATCCGGATCGGAATTGCCTGGATCCGGATCGAAATTGCCAATGAACAACCCTTCGGGATCCGGATTGTTGGTCTGATCCGGATCCTGAACATGTCCCATGTCCAGTTTTTGATTTTTATGCAATTAAAAATTCATCCAAGTGTTTCTACACTATAAGAAAGTATTCGGATCACCACAATTATTTAGTTAAACATACCTGATCCTTTTGAATACTTTCTTCTTGAGATTGATGTAACTGATCCACAATTCTTCAACTTCAATCTTCAAGACTCAAGACACTGAGTGTCAACTTGAGCTCTTGTTGAATCTTCTCTAAGTCTTTGATTGCTGATTGACAATTTGATCCCTTTAAGACTCCGACTCAACTCACTGACTTGACTCACGAAATATGCCAATACCAAAATGCCGTAACAATCTCCCCCTTTGGCAATTTCGTGACAAAACCCAAAAATACATAAAAGCGCTCAAGTCACTCATCTTAAACCAAAAAGTCGAAATTCAATGTTATCACCAAAACATTGATTTTCTTTGCGTGAAAGATCCAATAAATACAAAATTACATTTGAACCAAACAGTCCTAGAACATACTCTATGACTTAGGACTTGGAGTCTTAAAGTGATGTAATTCCTGCAAAACAAAACTCCAAACAAAATCAAACGTTAGTCGTTAGAAATTAAAATCCTACATTTGATTCGTCCTTTTGGTTCTTTTGTTTTTCGGCTCTTTCAATCTTTTCTTTGTCTCCCCCTATCTTGAGCATCTCTAACATGTTCTCCATGTTCTCCATGTTCTCCCTGTTATGAGCATCTCTACATGTTCTCCATGTTCTCCATTTCTCCATGTTCTCCCCCTTCTTCATTATGTTCTCCCCCTTGTGATACGATCATTATTTCTGTTCTCCCCCTTTTTGTCACAAATTGTCAAACAGTGAACATACTAGACAAAAGGAAATCACTAACAACATTAGTTCATAGAGAAAGAGAGATAAAAGCTCAGTTCCGGTATATAACAAAAATGCAGATTGCGTACCGGTACCAGAAAGCAAAAATCAAATAATTTCTTGAAACAAATCCAGATTTTAGAATCTTTTCAAATACCGATTTGTATTCCATCAAGAAATCAATTTAAGTGCTTTAAACAGTGAATTCACACAGATGTCATTCAATCCAATTAATTTCACAAAATTAAAAAGATTTACTCCAAAATCATGAAAAATAAAGGTAAAACATTATAAACCGTTTTTCATGTTATATTCATCAAACACAAGTCATCAAAAATAATCTTGAGATCCAAAGTCTATCAAGATGTAACGGATTTACAAAGATGACTTACAGAGATTTCCAAATGACATCAATTTGAATTCTTACCCTTTCAAATTTGAGATAAGCACTAAAATACCTAAGGGTGGCTCTTTGAGCATCTTTCAACTATCCCACCTTATACCAACCAGGAGATTGTTCAAAATATAAGAGCTTTGCATATAAATCTCCAAATGCTTCAACTAAAATTTCATAAATACTTTCAAGCATCCAAACATGTGGTAGCTTCACACACAAACCGGACGACCGGGGTGGCAGCTCTTTCCAACATGTGGTGGTAGTTTTCACACTCCTTTCGGATGTAACTCTTTCCACATCTTTTGCAAATCATTTCAATACCCTTGTAAGAATGCAATCTCTTACGTGAAAGAATTAAATCCCAAATTTTAGTCTATCGGTTGTCTCACGTTTATCACAATGAATTCACACAACCGAGATAGATTAAGCATCTAAAGATCACACATGATTTCTAAAATTTGATGCTTATAATATCAAAAACTCCTATAATGAAGTATCTTCAAGATTATGATTATGGAGTAAAGTTGATAATCCAAATAAAATTAATTTGGAGTGAATGAAAGTGAAGCCCTTTTTATTCAATGCACTTGTTCGTTAAAAACCTTTTGTTCAAAAAACAAAGTATAAAAACGAAGAGCATTGAAAACATGTAATGCAAAGATTAAGAAAAATATGAAAGGAAAACCAATCAAAGCATTACATACAGTCATAAGCTATTTAGAACTTAAGACAAGGAAAGATATCACCTTTCCGAATCCAAAATCGCTGGATTTTGGGTTGTCTTGATTCGTTGTGGCCGGGGTTGTCCGCTTTGACTGTTGATCCACCTTAGGTCTTTGCCTCGCAGTGATCCACTTGTATGATTGATGTTGTGGCTCGGACCTTTGGTGGGTTGAGTGAACTCCTTTGACTTGATGTGTCTTTTGATTCCGTTGAGTTCGCTCCGTAGATGAAGTTGCCGAAGAATTTTCTTTCTCTTTTTCGGGCAATCCTTCACCAAATGTCCTTCAAGTCCACATAGGTGACAAGTTCTTCCTTTCAATTTCATTGTGGAACTTGAAGCATGCACAGTTTGGTCCTTTTTAAATCCCAAACCAACCTTGCTTGTTTGACCTAATCCGGACATACAATCAAGTTTCTTGGAAACGGTTGAAAGCCTTTGTATGTCGGATTTAAGTTCATGAACTTGCTTGGTCAATGCTTGGTTGGTGACATGAATCTCCTCAAACTGCTTTTCAAGAAAATCAATCTTGTTAATATGGGAATTAACGATCGTTTCCGATTGATTTATCTTTTCTTGGAGGATTTTATTATTATCCAATAAAAGCTCTCGTTCCTCCTCGAGATCATGAAGTTTGATCTTTAAAGCATGATTCTCGTCTTGATCTCAAGTCGTTGCTTCTCAACTTCTTGATATGTTTGGCCATCTTCTTAGATTCCGCAAGAAGTTGTTGATATGCCTCAACGAGTTCTTCCTCGTCCGACTCCCCCTCACTTGATGACTCTCCGCCGGTTGTTGATGTTTCATACCAAAATCAAAGGCAGTAGAGTCAGTGACTAAAGATGATAAACAATTATTAGAGAAGAGGGAAAATGAGAGGCATGAGAAGCAACGATTTTTTCTTCTTTACTTGAGGTCGATTCATTAGAGTAGAATGTCCCAAGTTTTCGCTTGGAAAGCCTTCTTTTTATATGATTTCGGAGAAGGACAATCCGTTGAAAAAATGGCCGTCGCCTTTGCATCGATAGCATTGGATTTCCCCTTCGAATCATCTTTTTCTTTTTCTTTAGAAGGTTTTGCAACGCCTTTGAGGTAAGAGGATTTAGAACCCGATGATCCTTTAGATGGTTTCGTGGATGAAGATCCATCGGTTCGATTCTTCCAAAATTTCCGACGAAATTTCTTTGTGATCCGCCGCCAATTGTTCTTCAAAATCGGCAAAAGAGATTTCATCGTCGGAACTTGATTCGCTATCTTCTTCCTTGTTGATTTGAATGCAATACCTGTAAGCTTAGAAGAAGACTTGGAAGAAACTTGATTAGTAGGAAAAGTCATTTCATAAGTTTGCAAAGCACCTACTAATTCCTCTACACTCATCTCATCCGGATGACTAACGGTTTCAATGGCGGTAACCTTTGCCCTAAACCGTTCCGGAAGAGTCCGAAGTATCTTTCTTACAATTTTTCGACTCCGGGATCTTTTCTCCTAAATTAGCACATGTATTTATTACATCTTGAAGTCTAGTGTAATAATCTGTAAACAATTCATGCTCTTCCATATGAATAGAGTCAAATTGACTTGTAAGCATCTGGAGCTTTTGAATTTTTACAAGATTAGTACCCTCATGTGTAATTTTGAGAATATCCCAAATTTCCTTCGCGGTTTCACACGCGGAAATTCTTGTGAACTCAGTCGAGGAAAGAGAATTAAATAAAGCGTTCATACCTTTCCCATTGTAAGAAGATCTTTCAAATTCCTCTTTGGACCATCTAGAGCGAGGTTTTAGGGTAGTAGAATTTCCTACTTCCTCAACAGGATGCACCCAACCGTATTCCACGGATTGCCATACCCGCTCATCAATTGCGATGAGAAAAGCCCTCATCCGCACTTTCCAATAAGCATAATTAGTCCCATCAAAAAGAGGAGGTCTGAAAATATTACCACTTTCACCCGACATGATAGATAAACCTAAAACCCTCTCTGATACCAATTGTTGGTTTTTAAGGATCCACAAGGATCTAATAGGTACTATCAAACAACTAGAGGGGGGGTGAATAGGTGTAATACTTAAAAAACTCAAACTCAGTGCAAAATAAAAACCAATGCGGAAAATAAAAACAGCACACCGAGATATACGTGGAAACTCCAATCCAGGAGAAAAACCACGGGACCAACACGCAATAACAATCCACTAAGAATAGAAGAATAACAAGGTGATTACCGACTCCACGGACTCAAACCCCTCCTTCAGCTTCTTCGGACCTTGCGCTGACCGGTTGGATATCCACGCAATAACAATCCCTAAGAAAAGAAGAATAACAAGGTGATTACCGTCTCCACGGATTTAACCCCTCCTTCAATTTCTTGGACCTCGCGCTCCACCGATTTTGCACGTCCACTGCACACGTTCGAATCCACGAACGCCACTCGAATCCACGAGCACACGTTTCGAATCCACGAAACGCCTTTAGCACACCGAATCCACGATGCCACGTCGAATCCACGACGCAAACTCAGTCGATAAGAATATTGACTTCGATGGTGATCCTTTGCTTAGATTCTCATTGAAGAACCGTAGAAGAAATCTCTAAGCAAAGATTAGATCAATTCGACAAAAGATATGTTCATGAAAGAACCATCGAATTGACCTAAAAGAGGCTATAAAGAAGATCGATAAAAACCTAGCCTCTAGGGTTGCTCTCAAGAGTTTTATAAAAATATCGGCCGTAGCTCCCACGTTTTTGAGAAACCCTAAATGTCTATTTATAGTTTAGAAACCTTTGGAAAGAGATAAGAATCAAAAACATACCTTATCTGGAAATTTTTAGGACGGCGATCCGGATCGGATTTACTGCGATCCGGATCGTCGTAACGAGATTGACGATTCCAGAAAACCAAGGGTTCGGGATCCGGATTGCAAGGTCCGATCCGGATCGTTCATGCAATTCAGCAAAGTCCCATGTTCGGGATCCGGATCGGAATGGCCTAGGATCCGGATTGAAATTGCCAATGAACAAGTACCCTTCGGGATCCGGATTGCAAGGTCTGATCCGGATCCTGAACATGTCCCATGTCCAGTTTTTGATTTTTATGCAATTAAAAAAAATCATCCAAGTGTTTCTACACTATAAGAAAGTATTCGGATCACCACAATTATTTAGTTAAACATACCTGATCCTTTTGAATACTTTCTTCTTGAGATTGATGTAACTGATCCACAATTCTTCAACTTCAATCTTCAAGACTCAAGACACTGAGTGTCAACTTGAGCTCTTGTTGAATCTTCTCTAAGTCTTTGATTGCTGATTGACAATTTGATCCCTTTAAGACTCCGACTCAACTCACTGACTTGACTCACGAAATATGCCAATACCAAAATGCCGTAACAGGATGTGGAGATGGTAATGTTGGAATTTTATTTTTACCAAATGTGCAGGTTATCTACTTCCTATGAACACTGGAATAATACTGCTATTAATGATTTTGGTACTAATGTTGACGAAGGAGATGATAATATTGACGAATGAGATTGTAATGTTGACGGGGGTGGTGATAATGATATTAACCATTAGGATTCACCAATCAATGATGATCAGAATAGTAGTGAGGATGACGATTTGAATGATCCATCTCCAGATATAGATGATGATCATGATGGAGGGTTAAATTATCTAGCAAATGCAATTTTCAATGAAACAGACAACCCACAAATAAGCAACGAATATGTAGACAATCCTGATGAGGAAATTGAATTTGTTGATCATCCGGAACGTTTTCCTACAGATAATAATTGGATAAATCAATATGTTGTAGATCCTACAGAGATTGATATTCGACAAATCAATATTGGTCTCCCTAGCATTGACGGGACTTGGGTTGGACGTATCTTTCATGATAAGGCATCTTTATTGGATGCTCTAGACCGGTGCCATATTGATCATAATGTACAAATGAAAAGTATTGAAATCTACTAGAACGACTTACACTGTCAAATGCTTCGTAGAGGGATGTGCATGGAGATTACATGCTTCGGTAACTAAAGATACGACGTACTTTAGGGTAAAAACATATGCTGGTCCACACACATGTGTAATTCCAATGCTGAACGTGGCGCACCGTAATTGTAATTCGAGCCTTATATGTCAATTGATTCTCCCGACATTAAAGGCTAGACTTAATATGACCCCAAAAGAAGTTCAAGACACGGTGCGATCAACTTTCCATATTGACAAAACATATTGGAAGGCTTGGCAATCAAGGAGTAAAGCGTTATAGCTTATTTACGGGAGCTGGGAGCAGTCATACACAGACTTGCCTCGTTACCTTACTATGCTGAGGGAATATAATCCTGGTACTTTATGGCGTCTGGATCATAGATGGCCCGCTGATGGGATTTGTCGCTTTGGTCGTGTTTTTTGGTCATTTGGACCTTCGATTCGTGGATTCGCACATTGTCCGTCGGTAGTGAGTATTGATACCACACATATGTACGGCAAATACAAAGGTCATGCTTTGATAGCGACAGCTGCAGATGCAAATAATGAACTATATCCTTTGGCATTTGCAATTTGTGAGGGGGAGAATAGCGGGAGTTGGTGTAGTGTCACGACTTTTTAGGGTATATCTTCTCCGCTTGCGAGTATTTTTCTGTGATATAGCTCGGAAAACGGAGAATGACAAAGCGATCGGATCTGAAATCCGACTTACGGATCTCCCGGATTGAGTCTTTTGTGTTAACGGGTACGATAGGATAAGTCAAACCCGTTAAGTCCTTGGTGCATCAAAATCCACGCCGGTTGTTTTAGAATGTGGGTTAGGTGGCACTCTTATCAAGAAGTTGGTTGGTGAATCCCTTTTATCGGAATTTTGGGATTCGTACGTAGAAGAGAGATAACATTTTAATTAATTATTATTTTCTCAAGAATCGCTAACCCTAGTTCGGGGAGAGGAGAAAGAAAAGAGAGAAAAAGAGATCGGGTCTTCCATCAGCGTGCCGGAGGCCGGGAACGAAACGTCGCCGTCAACAGGGAGCGGATCCGGTTCCCCACTACCGGCGAGGAGCGAGATTGGGTTGTCTTCTCCGTTGGAGTATGGTTAGCGGCTTAACCTTTCTCTGTGTTGTTTTCATTTTACGTGTTTTGGGAGGGGGGTTTCGCGTTTTGTGTTTGCGCCTTGTCGCCGTGCGTCGCTACGATGCCCTAGCCGCCGCCGCGCGCCGCTGCCGGTGGTTGCCGCGCCGTTTGCGCACCCGAGCGGGGAAGGTGTCACGCGGGGCTGCAGGCCGCGCCGCGGGCGGGACCAGCGCGCCGCGCCCGGGGCTGCAGGCGGGGCCGCGCCCGGGACCCGCAGGCGGCGCCGCGCGCGGGACCCGCAGGCCGCGCCGCGCGCGGGACCCGCAAGCCGTGCCGCGCTCGGGGCTGTGGGCCGCGCCGCGCGCGCGGGGCTGCAGGGTGCGCCGCGCGCGGGGTTTCTACTTCGAGCCGCGCCGCCACCTTGCCGCCCTTGCGTGCGGCATTGGGGCACCGCGCCACTGCTTTGCCGTGCCGCGCCGCTTGCGCCCGTGCGGGGGAGGTGCCCGTGCGGGGGAGGTGCCCGCACGGGGCTGTCGCATGCGTCGCGCTGCCCGCGCCGCGTTGCGGTTTGTGCTACGCCATGGTGGGTTGTAGTGTTACTGATGTTTTCTTTTGGGGGCTTTTTTAGGTCCAGGAGTCGTGCGAAAGAGTGGGATGGTTTCAGGCATTCCGTTCAATGCGGTTCGAGGTGGGTACCTTTTTCCTGCATTTTGGAGCGTGGTTTCATCATGTAATACGTAAGAGTAAAGTAGATGTGCTAATGAATCTTGACTAATCCCTGTTCGCATGAGTATTCCTATTTTTACTATCTGTTGCGACTAGACGTCGCGGTGCCCTATATTACACATTGACTTCGGTCATTATGCTCATGGTTGCTTACACGCACACCAGCGGTTTGGCCACCGCATCGGTGTACTTTTTCGGAGAGGTGGTACGTTGACCCGTGTACCCCACAAGGTGACGTAGTGGGGACCCATTGCGGTTACTTACGATGCTCCACAAGTGTAGTGGAGGGGTTAAAAGCAACAAGGTGCGAGCAAGGTGTTCTCTTTTGCCAGAGGTCTTTAGACCTTTTGGCAGGTGCTCTGTTTCGATTTACAGGGGGTTACTGTTGATTCATGAGGGGGAGTGTGGATGCTCTGGTCTTTCGGTTTGCTTCATTCTCAGTATTTATAGCATCTTAATATTGTTACATTTACCTCTTACTCTTTTTGTCACTGACTTCCCACACTGTGACAGGTTCGGTCAGGGGTGGGACCCGGGACGACAGTGAAGCTGCGACTAGAGGACTTTAGCCTCGTTTGGGGCTTGTGACCTTTCCTTTATTTCGTCTTGTTTATTTCGGTTAGTTAGCTTATGTGCGTATGTTACCTTATTGTGGCTGATGTGGATGTTGGGGTTGTTTGATGTTCATGTGGATGAACGGTTTTTCTTATTACTTGCTGATATGGCCAAATTTCAAAGTAAAGAAAGAGATTGCGAAAACGTTTTTAAAATTAGGTGTTGAGTGGACACCGTTTTACAAACCCGTGGATTTATCCTTTCAAAATATGGTGGCCTTATTGGATATGATGGATGTTATCTTTTTCCTCCTTTTATCTCCTTGACTGGTGTGGTTAAAGAATAAATTATGATTATGACGCCGTACATATACAAATGAGACTCTGTCCGTTTGTGGGGTAACTTTGTATGTGTGGCGGGTCTGGGCATGTGCCGGAGGGTGGGAATGTTTCAAAAAAAAAATAATACACGTTTTTTCCGCTTAATTAAACCCCCGGGGCCTGACAATTGGCGATGGTTTATGCAAAACATGTGTCATTATGTTACCTGCGATAGAGCCATTTGTTTTATATCTGATCGATTTTCTGGATTGAGGGAAATAGTGGCTACTATCTATCCTCCAGGACAGGGTCATTCGCATTGTTGGTATTTTCGACACATGAAAGCAAATATGAATAAGTGCTTCAAAAATGATACTTTGTTAGATAATTTTTGGCAGATCGGAAGTGCTTCAACACCGACGGAATATTATCAGTTGAAGGAAGAATTAGATGTGTTGGATCACGATGCTTGGTAGTAGGTCCATGACCTTGAGAGATATAAAGAATACTGAGCAAGGGCATTTGATGGAGGCCGCCGATTTGGATTGAAAACTACGAATTTTTCGGAATTCTTAAATGGGTACTTAAGGGCAGTCGTGGTTTGCCTATCATGGCTTTTGTTGCGGCTACATTTCATAAGATTAATAAGTATTTTTTTTATCGCCGTGATGACGGTGAAAGTATGACGGACGCGCTAACCCATAAAATAAAAAAGAATAATTACCGAAAGCATGGATACGACGCGGGGACATCATGTCACGCCCCGGGGTCGAAACTGCGACCCGGGCTCGCCAACAGATCCACCACCTATGCCAAATTCCGCATAGGCGAAGCGTCCTACCTGCAAGAAAAGTACTACAGCTAATAGATATCAGAGCTAAAACTAAAATAATCTACCGTAAAAGTAAAATCAACCACTGTACAACTGGAAATAAAGATACAATGTCCATCTCCCAAATACGATCATATACAAAGTCCTCTGATACAAAACTCAGAACTCAACAGGGAGATATCTCCAAAGAATACATCAGTGTACAGGCTCTCAATACATAAAATGTCCTCACTACATCAGTCTCCCAAAAGAGAAAAAAAATAACTAATCTACTGAAGATCTCCTCTGAAGGGGTACATCTACTCTCTCTCTGGCAGACGCCTGGTAGGGAACTAGCTCGCGACTCCCTCGCCACGGTCAGAAGGATCAGCAACTGGAGCAACAGGAACAGGAGTAGAAGTCCCTGGGGAAATGACACCACGACGGGTGTGAGAACTACATCCCACAGTAGTTCTCAGTGGGTGCCGCCAACAAGCCCAACGGTCTGCCCACTAAGTCTACTAGAGGTATAAAGTAACAAGTAACACTGAAAGAAAAGAGCTGGAAGAGAATGACTCTACCGCTACTATGCCTCTATCTAGATGCTCAAAAAGTGGAACAGATGGAAACATGATGAATCTACTAACTCTCAAGTATAGTCACCCAATCTACACTGACTGCCTCCTCGGGTCCAGTCAAACCTGCGCCTACCTACTGCCGTTACATACACGTAGGACCGGACTGACGTAGGGCGTCCGTGACTGCCAAAACTGGCCCAGCCAGAGGGACTGCGTCGACAAGTCGCGATACAAAAGTAGCAAATCCACCCCGGGCGTGGCTCTCGAGGGGCGCGACCCCACCGAGGAAAAGGTATCCGCGCACTTTGTCGCTCAGGTGGCACTGTAGGCTATAGTCCAAAATCCACGCTCACGCTCTGAACGGAAAGACTCAGAATCCTCAATCATCTCGCACAACGGTCGGAGCACTCTTGACGACTCAGCTGATCAGCTCTCACGAACACGAGACACTAGCCTCTCCAATAACTCACAGCACAAAACACACTGGCTGGAGATACTCCACAGCCAGGATTGACCCACAACTCAAGGCTAACAAAAGTGGTCGGACAACACTCAACGACCCGGGACCACCGTCAACCCCAACGGTTCCCAACAACACAGGCCGGAAGATACTCGACGGCCCGGGACCACCGTCTACACAACGGCTCCCCCTCGACAGAACATCAAACTCACAGAAGACACCAACCAGGGCCCGAAAGTTTCGGGAGACCAACACATACAACCCTATCAACAAGAACAGGTTCCAGGCTCGGCCCCCGTGGCTTTCGTCCCGACAAAGGAATGGCCCCTAGAACCCAGACCACTCGAATCCTTTCGAGTGGGGAGAATTACAGGAAAAAGGTGACATTTGCTACTGAAACCCATTTTCACTCAACCCACGCAGGGCGAGGACTAAAAGTAGTTCCCTTTTTGAAAATCTATCTTGATTTAAGGAGAAACCCATTTTTAATGATTTTAGTTCTTTTAGGAAAAACAGTTAGAAAACAAGTATTTTATACCCAAACCCCGAAGGGCTAATGCCTTTGTCCAATCAAACAAAAACAGACTCCAGCGGCCCTTCGATGCTTGGAAGAAAAACATTAGTAGACTAAAATCATATGTATGTCAAAAAGGTTCTGGGTTCTAGGTCCTGCTAACACTGGTACACAACTGCCATTAACACAGTGGCGACAACACAAACAGGGAAACAAGATATCCGGGGATCACCATTTACCCAAACGGCTCCCGCCACAGATAACGACCAACAACATCTACCAGACTCCACTCTGCTCCCAAGCACGAGTGTAAATGCATCCCACAACAACCCGACCTCTCGGCCCACTACCCGGGCGAGGAAAAAGCTAAGTCCAGAATGATATATAGAATAGTGATGTGGGAATATCTAGAGCAATAAAAACCTAGCCCAAGTTGAAGTTTTCTACAGTCTGGGTGAACATGCTGCATATGGTGGGGGTGGTAGGTCAAGTTCCAAGATATCAATAAACAACAGCTTGTTGGGAAGAAATAAACACATGATCATCTAACAACATCAGGAACATAAATTCCTATGTTCTAGCATGCTATACAGAATACATCTACAACATGCAAGTCCCTACACAGATAGAATTAATGCACAGTCCATAGGTCATGAAGACAAGGCCACCCACCTGAAGAGCTGAACTATCCAAGTTCCGCAGCTGAAAATACCAGGAAATCCAAATCTCCAACTCCAACGGGTCCAGCAATACCCGCAAACTCTCCTGGGTACAACACCATGTTCACAGTTACACTTAAATTCCCAAAATTTACCCAAACAAACACGATCTGAAATCAGCCCCAAAGATGCAATTATTTCACCTGCTGAAAGTGCCCTGAAAATTTTGATAAAAATATTCCAGCGATTGTCTCGTTGAGACCTTCGAAACGGGTACCTGCACGTCCAATTCCGAGCCCCGTAGGCCGAGTTACAAATTCCACAACGCAGGTGCGCAAAATCTCACAACCACACAATTGTAAACCCATGCACAAATAAAGGGGAAAAAGTATACCTTCGGGCAAGTCTCAGAAAAATCCCCAAAAAATATGACAATAATCCTTGCGACGCGTAGATGCAAAAAGTGTATAGGCACGTCCCGATCCGATGCCCGAGTGCGGAGATATCGCCGAAGAAGCGAGCCGCTGTCCAAGTCTCAACACAGAAAAAAGAGTCACAGAAAGCTTGGAAAAACACCTCAAAAAGCATGAAACGAGGGGAAGTAGGAAATAACAAAGATCGTTGCTCTGTCCGTCGTCGATCCAACGGTGCAAGAATCGCCGAAAACGGAGGTCGGAGTAAGCCGGGGGAGTCCTCGCACCAAAACGCGACGAAGGGGGGTCACAAATGAACGAGCGTCGCGCCGCGCCGTAAAAATGGAAACCTCGAAGTGCGTGCCACGTAAAATTTCGAAAATCCACAGTTGGAACCAGCTCTGAAAGAGGAGAAAACTTCGTGAAGGTCGCACTGGGAGAAGCTGAGCAGGGAAAGAGCTACCAGCCAAAGTTCTCGGCCTATTTATAGGCTGGGAAAAACAATTCCAAAAATGACGCTTGTGTCCAAGTTTCAGGCGCCCGAATCAATTCGGGCGCCAACAGTGTTCCAGTCTGGTGTCCCGCGGAGCGCTCGAAATAACCGTGTTCCGCCACGTCACCGCCAAACAGGGCACAGCAAAAACAGCCACCTACAATGCGCCACGTGGCCCACCCCAGCTGCCGACACGTGGCGCACCCGAACGCGGGAAACGGCGTCAACACGCCCACGTGCGCGCCTGCCAACCCTGTACGCACGCGCCCCGAGGCCAACTTCACTCGTTCCGTGAACCGGGTCCACAGCACCGACCAGTCATATCATGCCACGTGTCCTCCCTCCGGTGCACGCCGGCCCGTGGACCGCGCGCCTGCCCGCGCTCGCGCCGCCGCGCTCCGCCGCTGCCCGCCGGCGCCGGAACAGTACTACTTGCCTCGAAAAACGTGCACGTCATCCGGGCTCCGAAAAATATAAGTGAATAGTCCATTTTCATCGTTTTCGCGCACTGAATCCAAATCCGAAGTCCGTTTTGCCAAATTCCAAACCTCAATTTTTCCGAAGGCATCCGGAAGGGTGATCTTTTGTCCAAACTTCGCACTGAGTCCAATTTTAATCTCCGTTTCGCGTGAAACCACTTCTAAACGCTCAACGGTCCTCCAACTACCCCCGTGATCCCTTTTTAAGCCCGAAGACCACCACTTGTGTCCAGATTGCGCTCAAACACCACCAACACAACACACAGGCCTCCGAAAGCTGCCAAACAACCAGAAAACTCAACGCGGGGATCTGGGTCCTCACATCCTCCCCCACTAAAAGAAAGTTTCGTCCTCGAAACTAACACAACTCAAACAGGAGTCTCAAAATCAAGGGTAGGGACTCATCATCTCTGTCTCTATCTCTTAAGTCACCACTCACTTCCTGTGATTACTCCCCAACAACAACAACAACAGCCAGTACGGCATGGCCTAGTTGCGTAATCCTCTCATCTCTCGAGCCAGAATTCGCAACGGGCGTCCCTCGTACTCCAAACACTCACTGATCTCAAATGGAGCGAGTAAATCGCGGGCGAGGGAACCAAAAGCACATCACTCCGCGCTGAAACGTGGGAAAAACCTCAGGGACTCCATCAAAAAGCTGGGGGGAAAACAAAATAACCACCAGTGCCACACGCACCAAACCACATCCTGTGTCAACTCAACCAAGGCAAACCGAAGCATACCCACACCATTATCCAAGAAGGAAAGAAGCCTTCATAAACTAGGGTCCTCACTCGGTCACTCCCGAATCCTGACTATCCGAGTGGACTGCTCAACCACGGTCTACCATCGAAAGGGACCCTCAGGGACACAACCACAAGCCCTGATTACCTCAACAGTCCACACAGCGCCAGCTGTGGAGTCATCAAACTCAACCCCAGACAGCTCTCCTACTCCAGGTATCTGCCAACACAGTGGCCCTGTCGGGGTAATCCAAAATGCTCAACAATAACCCAACGGTAATTCCACAGTCACTATAGGAGGCATCACTAAAACTCGCGGATCTCTCTCCCAACACTGGAAACACTAGCATTGTCGCTGGTATCAGTCTCATCATCCGATTGCCAAGCTCTCCTGGCACTGCCCAGTCCAAGAAGCTCCTCACTTCGACAATAATTGTCGATCTCGGCCAATCTCGAATGGCATCCATTTTTGACCGGGTTTCTACAGCCGCCCCCAACGGCTAAAACAATGTGACCCAAGAAGGTATGCTTCTGAAGCTACAACTTGTATCTCAATCACTTGGCATACTGCTTCATCCACACAGGCAGGTAGCACATCTATAAGTGCTCCACGTACTCCAAGTCGCTCTGGGAGTAAATCATAATATCCTTGGGGAACACCGCTCCCAATCCGTCCAAGTACAACTGGGACAAACAATTCCTCAAATCATTATAGCGGCAGGGCATTAATCAAACCAATTGGCCACACTGTGAGCTCATAATGTGTAATATCACAGATTTTTGTAACGTCTTACCCTCCTGCTAATAAAAGTTTTGTTTGAAGTAATTGATGAAACCGATTTACTTAAGTGGATAATTTTGAGGTGCGGATATTTTTTTGCGATAGAGCTCGGAAAACGGAGAACGGCGGTGCGATCGGATCCGGATTCCGACTTACGGAACCCCCAGAAAGGGGGTGCATCGAAATCCGTGTAAGTAATTTTGCACGCTTTTCGAGGAATTAAGGGATTATATTTAAAGAATTATCCCGAAGGATTATCTGTGAGGAATTAATTAATTAATGAATTAATTAATTAGAGTTCAAAAAATATCCGATGTAGATTTTGACGGTACGTACATACGAAAAGGGAAAATAAAAGAAATAAATTAATATCAAGATTTATTTATTCCCCGTGTTACGGAATTTGAGTTGGCGTAGTTTCGTGAAAGTCTCAAGTCTTGAAGATTGAAGGTGAAGAAAGTTTGATCATTTAACTCAATCTCAAGAAAGAAGAATTCAAAAGGATCAGGTATGTTTAACCTAAGATTTTGTGTGATCCGAATACTTCTTGTAGTGTAGAAACACTTGGAAGAATCTTTCATTGCATAAAAATCAAAAACTGGACTTGGGACATGTTCAGGATCCGGATCAGGTTGTTCGATCCGGATCCCGAAGGTGGTTTGTTCATACACCAGTTCAATCCGGATCGTAGCCTCTCTTGATCCGGATCCCGAACACTGAGTTTACCATCTTCCTTGAACGATCCGGATCAGGCTTCGCAATCCGGATCCCGAACGTTGATGTTTGGTGAACTGTATGAACGATCCGGATCAAGCACTTCGATCCGGATCCCGAACCTTCGTTTTTCTGGAATTACCTGACTCGTTACGACGATCCGGATCACAGCTAATCCGATCCGGATCGCCGTCCGTAAAATTTCCAGAAATGTTAGGTTTTTTATTCTTATCTCCTTCCTAGGGTTTCTAACCTATAAATAGACCCTATGATTCATTTCCTAGGAAGGCCGAAAAAAAGGAAAATAGCCGTCATTTTCATATATCATCTTTTACGGCTCTAGATCCACATATAGAGAAGAAAGGAAATCATTAGAGAACACTCTATGTTTCTTCATCTATATTGATTAGTTTGATTCTAGGTTTTCATACTCACATCTTGAGTTGAATCAAACTAATGAATACTTAGATGGTATTTCCGATCTATCTTTGATCTAAGTATTCGGCGGATCATCACCACCCAAAAACAACGATTTACCCCAAAAATCGGCGCGTGGATTCGCGTGTCCTTGTGGATTCAAGGTTCAACCGCTCTCGTGGATTCGGAGCGAGGCACGTTCGTGGATTCGAAGGGTGCTATTGGGTGAAGACCGTGGATTCGGTCGGACGTCGTGGATTCGACGTTGGACGCCGTGGATTCGGCGTTGGGCGCAGATCGTGGATTCGAGAAGCGTCGCGGAGCGAGCGGAGAAGATCCTCTAGGAGCGTATGGAAAAGGTTGAGTCGTAAGTGTGTACGGTAAATCACCTTGTACGTGTTTTAATTCTAGTGGATTTCTGCCGTGTTATCGGTCCCGTGGTTTTTTACTCCGGTGATGGAGTTTTCCACGTAAAAATCTTGCGTATTATTTTTATTTCCGCATTGGGTTTTTATCGCAACGATTTTTTGAGTGTTTATACGTTTACACCTATTCACCCCCCTCTAGGTGTTTTTTCCCCTATTTAGATCCTTATTACATATAACCCAACAAGTGGTATCAGAGCGGGAATAGGGTTGTAAACAGTGGTTGAAGGTGGAAACATCAATCGACCCCCGTTCTTCGATGGAACAAATTATGCGTACTGGAAAGTACGGATGAAAGCCTTTTTAATTTCCATCGACGAACGGGTGTGGCAATCAATTGAATTAGGATGGTCTAATCCAACTGAATTTATTGGTGATGTTCGCACCTTAAAACCTAGGTCGAAATGGACCAAGGAAGAGTTAGATTCATCTTCTTACAATGGCAAGGGAATTAATGCTATTTTTAATGCCTTATCTCAAACTGAATTCTCTCGCGTCTCGGCATGTGAGACTGCGAAAGAAATCTGGGATGTTCTTCAGGTTACACATGAGGGAACTAACCTCGTGAAGATTCAGAAACTGCAAATGCTTACGAGCAAGTTTGACTCTATCTTAATGGCAGAAAATGAATCTTTCACGGACTACTATACACGATTGCAAGACATCGTAAACTCATGTGCTAATCTGGGAGAGAAGATTCCAGAATTTAAGATTGTAAGAAAGATCTTAAGAACTCTTCCTGAACGATTTCGCCCAAAGGTTACTGCCATTGAAACTATTAAACACCTGGACGAAATACGTGTAGAAGAATTAGTTGGTTCATTACAAACTTATGAAATGACATTTACTACTAACAATTCTTCTGGAAAGGCATCCACTTCTAAGTCTTCAGGTTATGCGTTGAAAACAACTAAGGAAGAAGACGCGGATACATCCTCCTCAGACGATGACGAGAACCTTTCTATGGAGGAATTTGAGAAGCAGCTCGCTCTCTTGACAAGGAAGTTTCGCCGCAACTTTCGAAGGGGTAATTCAAGTAAATCTCCATTCTTCGGAAAGTCGAACAAAGGCAACGGTACTGCAAGTTACAAGTCAAGAAAGCAAGAGAACTTCTCAAAGGATAAGAAAAGTTCAGAGGGACAACTACAATGCTTCAAATGTCGAGGCTACGGCCACATTGCAACGGAGTGTCCTAACAAGTATCCGGCAAAGAAGAAGGCGATGCAAGTCGTCACTTGGGATGACAACTCAACGTCAAATGAGTCGTCTTCGAGTGATGAAGAAAAGAGCTCCACCGCATTCCACGCGTCCGTATCTTCACCCTTCATGTGCTTTATGGCAAGTACATCCGAGTCGTTGTCCAACTCCACTGTTGAAAAGAATGCAACGGACAATGAATCGGATGATTCGGAAGGTGAAGATTTTGCTCTAGCCTATCACAGATCTTTACGGGATTTAAAGAAACCGGCTAAGCAAAACAAGGGGTTGAGAGGGAGATTGCAGGATCTCGAAGAAGAAGTAAAAAGGGTAACTTCTCTCTCGACCGATCTTGAAGTGGAAAGGGATAATCTGATAAAGGCAAATGTTTCCCTTCAAGAGTCCAATGAGCAACTCGAGAAGAACTATATAGATATGGTGAACAAAGCGAACTATTTCTTGAAGCTCTACGGCGAGGCCCGACGGGAAAAATTGGAAATGACAGAGACCATTTGCCAACTCAAGGATGACTTACAGCAATTTTCTTTTGGAAGGAGTAAGTTGGATAAACTTCTTGGTCTTGGTCAAACAAACAAGTCCGGCCTCGGATACAATCGAACTGAAGACAATTTTAGTTCGGTTGGGACAGTCTTTGTGCCTCAGTCGGTATCTCCTCCTCCGACACCGGAAATCATGACAACCAACGACAACAAGCCTACTTCATCCTCTTCTGAATCGTCAAGCACAAAGGTATGTTTTCGTTGTAATTTTGTAGGGCACATTGAAAGAAATTGCAAGATTGGAGCTCAAAGATCAAATCAACCACATCTTGCAACTGCTACCAATAAGTTCACTCCATGGAATTCAAAGAAGGATTTTCCTAAAGAAAAGGACATTGGTAGTACTTCAAACAAGACGATGACAAAAGAAAAAGACCAATCTTGCAAGACGTCTTCATCAAGGAAAACTTCTCAACCATTGCCAACATACTCCAAAACTCAAAAGGTTTGGGTATGCAAAGGTGAAACCCCTCCTTGTCTTTAATCGTTCTACGATTAAATCTTGTGTAGTTTATGTAGACTATTTTCTTTTCTTCTTTTTCTTTTGGCCGACTCGTCAACCATCTTTGGGAGGTAAACGGTACATTCTTTTATTGGTTGATGATTTCTCTAGGTTTTCTTGGGTAGCATTTTTAAAAGAGGAAAGCTGATACGTTTGACTCTTTTCATGAGATTTGCCATCGTATTATGATTGAAAAGAATGAAAAGATCATTCGTGTTAGAAGTGATAGAGGTGGAGAATTCATAAATTCAAAATTCATTGATTTTTGCACTTCAAATGGCATTAAACATGAATTCTCGGCACCCTATACACCTCAGCAGAATGGTGTTGTTGAGCGCAAAAACAGGGTTGTTCAAGAGATGGCGCGTGTGATGCTTCATAGCCGGAATTTACCGCTACATTTTTGGGCTGAAGCCGTGAACACCGCTGTCTATGTCATTAATAGAGTTTACTTGCGCCCAGGAACTTTAAATACACCATATGAGCTGTGGTTTAGTAGAAAACCGGATATCAAATACTTTCGTATCTTCGGGAGTCGATGTTACATTTTACGTGACCGTGAAAATCTTGGAAAGTTCGACTCTCGAAGTGATGAAGGGATCTTTTTGGGTTATTCTACGAATAGCAGAGCATATCGAGTATTTAACTTGGAATCTAAGACGATCGTAGAATCTATAAATGTTAAAGTAGATGAAGCTTTTCACTTTGGATCTGGAAAATCTACCCTCGATATCTCTCTAGATGATGATTCTCCTGCTAGTGCATCTTCTCATGATAATACTTCCAATATTAATGATGCATCTAATGGCTCTTCTAGTTTATCTGATGTGCAGGAATCATCTCATATACCTCCGAGTACTCCGTTTCAACAAACATTACGAATCTCCAAGGATCATCCGGAATCAAACATCATTGGAGATCCACAAGAAGGAGTTAGAACTCGGAGGCAGTTGGTTTGTGGATTCGCTTGCTACGTATCTTAATCGAACCAAAGAACATAGATGAAGCTCTTCAGGATGACTACTGGATTAAAGCAATGCAGGAAGAGCTCCATCAATTTGAGCGAAACAAAGTCTGGGAATTAACGAAGCCTCCAAAGCAACATAATGTGATATGTACCAAATGGATCTTCAAGAACAAGAAAAATGAGGATGGTACTATCATCAGGAACAAGGCACGATTAGTTGCTCAAGGCTACTCTCAAGTAGAAGGTATAGACTTTGATGAAACATTCGCCCCTGTAGCTAGACTCGAGTCCATTCGTATACTGTTTGCTATTGTTTGTCATTTTAAAATCAAATTATTTCAAATGGACGTTAAGAGCGCATTTCTAATGGGTTTTTAAATGAGGAAGTTTATGTGGCTCAACCGAAAGGTTTTGTAGATCATAAACAACCTAACCATGTTTTTCGTTTGAAAAAGGCTCTTTACGGTCTGAAACAAGCACCGCGAGCATGGTACGAAAGGTTAACAAAGCACCTTTTGGAGAAGGGCTATACTCGAGGGGGAGCTGATAGGACTCTCTTTGTGAAGCATTATCAAAGCAATTTCATTGTAGCACAAATCTATGTCGATGACATTGTATTTGGCGCAACAAGAGATAATGATGCTTCTAAATTCGCGGAGACCATGGAAAGCGAATTTGAGATGTCCATGATGGGCGAATTGACTTATTTCCTTGGATTGCAAATTAAATAAAATGATGAAGGTATTCACTTGAGTCAATCCAAGTATGCAATGGAGTTGGTCAAAAAGTTTGATCTAGAAAATTGTAAAGATTTTCCGACTCCAATGGGAACTAGCCACAAGGGACTTGGAAGTGAATCACAAAGTGAGAATGTAGACGAGAAACTGTATCGAAGTATGATTGGAAGTCTACTTTACCTCACGGCTAGTCGCCCGGATATATCTTTTGGTGTTGAGATCTGCGCGAGATATCAATCTGCACCAAAGGAGGTTCACCTGAAAGCGGTGAAAAGGATCATCCGGTATATCAAAGGATCAATTAATTTCAGAATTTGGTATCCTATGGGAACAAGTTTAGATATTGTTGGATACTCAGATGCCGATTGGGCAGGATTAGTGGATGATCGGAAAAGCACGAGTGGTGCATGCTTCTATCTCGGCCATTGCCTTGTTGCATGGCACAGTAAAAAGCAGAATTGCATAGCACTCTCGACTGCCGAAGCGGAATACATTTCAGCTGGAAGTTGCTCAACTCAACTCATTTGGATGAAAAGCGTATTGAGCGACTTCCGCATTTCAGCATCTTCGGTAACAATTCTTTGTGACAACACAAGTGCAATTAACATTTCTAAAAACCCTGTGTTGCACTCTAGAACAAAACATATTGAACTTAGATATCATTTTCTTAGAGAGCTAGTTGAATCAAATACTCTTCAACTTTCATATATTTCAACTGAGGATCAATTAGCTGACATTCTAACAAAACCTTTGGATCAAAAACGTTTTATTCATTTACGAAAAGCAATTGGAATACTTTCCTTGAAATAAACTTCTTTTTGAAACCTTTGCTTAGGATAGGTTTTGTATTTGTTTTTGTTTTGTTCATTATCTATGTTTGTACGTAGGACATTAATTGAGCATAGATCATAATTGACTTTAATTGCATCTTTTCGCACATTTAGAAATTTATTATGCTTTTGCCATCATAATATTTCACTGTTGCAATGATCATTTATGTTAATTAAATCATCTTCTAAGTGATCAAAGTCAATTTCTCTCTCTCTATGATCTCTTGGTATAGTCATTATCTTATTTGACTGCTTAGTCGAGTATGAAATCGAGATCAATATTTGGTTGAATACTTTATATCTTAAATAATTGATAGCCAATTGAGGGGGAGTCATAGAAAAAGTAAAATGCTCAAAAGATGTGGAAAGAGTTACATCCCAATGAGGAGTGTGAAAACTACCACCACATGGAGGAAAGAGCTACCACCTCGGTCGTCCAAGTATTGTGTGCAGCTACCACATGTATACCAAGCATGGTTGTTCAAATTTTGATTAAGTATAATGCATGTTGAAATACTTGACTCCGTCAAATTTCAAGGTTGGTATAAGGTGGGTTTTTAAAGAAAGATGCTCAAAGAGCCACTCTCTTCAACAGATTGTCTAGATACATTATCTATTATATTTGGGATTTTAAACATCTATTGATCTTTGTATTTCATTTTCTTTACTGAATTGATGATTTGATAAAGGCATTACTCATAAGATCAAGTTAGATGTAATTGAAGGTGTTCAACTTTAAGGGATTTAATTTTTGTAAATTTTCGTTTCATTTTTGGATATTATTGATAGATTTGGCATAATCTAATTCTTGTTGTATGAAACGATGATTTTTGTTTAAAGTTGATACACATTTGTGCTTACAATCTTTTTCTGGTTTTTTCTTGAATTTCTCTGAAATTTTCTAAAGAAAAAGTTGGAGCCGATCCGGATCGGGCAAGATGATCCGGATCCCGAACGCAGGAATTCTTCTGCGGGCTGACGATCCGGATTGTATCTGCCGATCCGGATCTCGAACGCAGTTTCTCACTGCGGGTAGCCGATCCGGATCGCAATCATGAACTGATCCGGATCGCGGCTAGGGCTTTATAAAGAACAAAAGGGTTTTGATTTCTTTTACTCCAATCTTTTGTTCCAAAGTTTCCAGAGCCTCTCTCTCTAGATTTCATCCTTCTTGGAAGCTTTCAAACTCAAGTTCTTCAACTCCAAGTAAGTTTTATTGATCAAAATCTCGGTTTTTCACCGTTTTTCTCTATTCCTCCTCAAATGCGTGAATTCTTGGATCGACTTTGTTTGTGGATGGTTTTTGATCAAATTTCTTTTGAAATAAGAACTCTGGGTAGATTAGTTTTGATTATATGCTAGGTACTCTCCTGATTAACGGATTTTTAGGCTTCGATTTCTAAAATTTCGGTTTTAGGGCATATAATAAGGATTTTCGAAAATCATGCAATTGATCTATTTTAAAAGTCCTTTTGCAAAACTAATTTGATTCTAGTTTCTCTACATGATTATGATTGTTTGGGTACAATTTTTCAAATCTTTGAAAATTAACAATTTTTCATGTGTTCTTGAGTTGTTCCACACAGGATTTCTTTTCTCAAGAAACCATTAGCAATGGTGATCACTTGGATTGTTTTCCTACTTGCTGCGATGGTACATACGAGAGACACTGCTAAGAGGGCTAAAAAGGATGAAGTTAACTGGGATGAGTTAGCAGATGATGAAACACATCCTGGAGAATCGCCACAGAAAACCTCTGTTGCATCAAAAGGGAAAGCCCATGCAGAAACATCAACGGAAAAGGCTCAGCTGACTGCTGCGGAAAAAGGAAAAGCACCAATGACCTCTTCATCCATTTTCCCAAAAAGAAAAAGGCTTGCTCGACGACCTGGACGAGCTCGAGGTATTGTAATAAATGAACCATGTCAAGAGAACCCAAGGAACATTTCTCAAATGACACTGAATCAGAAGACGAAGAAGATTGGGACACATTTCTTGACGAAGTACAACAAGGCATTGATAAAGAAAATAAACTTTACCTAAAGAAAAAGAAGCTACTGAAGTCTTCCCTCAATACTTAAGCAGCAAGCCATGAAAAAGAATGTGCCAAGCAATGAACCTCCTTACAACTCACATTCTTTGCCAAGAAGATCTCCTCGGAATGAAGGAAAGACTGCCCCGTCAATCGTCACACAACGGTCTTTAAATTCCAGAAAAATTGACCAAAAAGGGAACTTGGAGTCTCCCTTCAACCAAGAACAAGATAGCATGGCTCTAGAACTCGGAAAGATGTCCAAGGACATACAGCAGATGAACAAGAATGCTCTACGATTTCGGGAATGCTTAAACAAATTTTGAAAAAGATAGGCTGCATGAGCTCTGAAGACTCGTTTCGGATGACTCAGATTCAGATACTTGACTCGATTGTCTAATATTCTCGTGTGCAGGAACTTCGGACTTTAACTTTTGTGTGCAGATTTGTGCAAGGCTTTTATCTCTTTAGATTTTAGTTCAGTTTTTAGGACTTACTTTTAGTTCTAGTTCTTAAATTTCGGAACATTTTCGTTGATATTTTTTAACTCTCCTTCAATTTTTTGGTAATTTTGGCTTTGTTTGTGACAAAAAGGGGGAGAGAGTTTAGAGAGAACTTGAACAATGATGATGTGAATGTGTGAACATCAAGGTAAGTATCACTTCAACTTTGACTTTGGTGAAGGGTAAGCATCACCAACTTTGGTTTTTATCTTGTGATTTGTGCATGTTCCTACTAACTATTCGACTAACTATTTGGACATGTACTATTACTAACAAGTTGTTGATTACTAACAAAGCAAAGTTATGACATTTGGAATTTTATTGCTTAGAAGATAGTCAATGTTTGATTGTGATCCTCTTACATATCTGAATTACTCAATGTCATGGTAAGCATAAACTCTATCTCTGTTAGGTTTTGAATGCTAAATATTCTTGAGGTATCTAACGATTCTCTTTTGTCAAGACTGATTTCTCTTTGTGCAGAGAGTACAGATGTCTAAGTCTTAGAGTCTGGTTTTAGGAGTTTATCTCCTGTTTTTAAATTTTTGGATCTCCATTGTAAATTTTTATTGTATGGTGATAGCAACAAAATATCTTTTTGAATTTTCTTTAGTGATTCTGTGTTTTGTCACGAAACCGCCAAAGGGGAGATTGTACGGAATTTGAGTTGGCGTAGTTTCGTGAAAGTCTCAAGTCTTGAAGATTGAAGGTGAAGAAAGTTTGATCATTTAACTCAATCTCAAGAAAGAAGAATTCAAAAGGATCAGGTATGTTTAACCTAAGATTTTGTGTGATCCGATACTTCTTGTAGTGTAGATAACACTTGGAAGAATCTTTCATTGCATAAAAATCAAAAAACTGGACTTGGGACTATGTTCAGGATCCGGATCAGGTTGTTCGAATCCGGATCCCGAGGTGGTTTGTTCATACACAGTTCAATCCGGATCGTAGCCTCTCTGATCCGGATCCCGAACACTGAGTTTACCATCTTCCTGAACGATCCGGATCAGGCTTCGCAATCCGGATCCCGAACGTTGATGTTTGGTGAACTAGTATGAACGATCCGGATCAAGCACTTCGATCCGGATCCCGAACCTTCGTTTTTCTGGAATTACCTGACTCGTTACGACGATCCGGATCACAGCTAATCCGATCCGGATCGCCGTCCGTAAAATTTCCAGAAATGTTAGGTTTTTTATTCTTATCTCCTTCCTAGGGTTTCTAACCTATAAATAGACCCTATGACTCTTTTTCTAGGGGGAAAAAAGGAAAATAGCCGTCATTTTCATATATCATCTTATACGGCTCTAGATCCACATATAGAGAAGAAAGGAAATCATTAGAGAATACTCTATGTTTCTTCATCTATATTGATTAGTTTGATTCTAGGTTTTCATACTCACATCTTGAGTTGAATCAAACTAATGAATACTTAGATGGTATTTCCGATCTATCTTTGATCTAAGTATTCGGCGGATCATCACCACCCAAAAACAACGATTTACCCCAAAAATCGGCGCGTGGATTCGCGTGTCCTTGTGGATTCAAGGTTCAACCGCTCTCGTGGATTCGGAGCGAGGCACGTTCGTGGATTCGAAGGGTGCTATTGGGTGAAGACCGTGGATTCGGTCGGACGTCGTGGATTCGACGTTGGACGCCGTGGATTCGGCGTTGGGCGCAGATCGTGGATTCGAGAAGCGTCGCGGAGCGAGCGGAGAAGATCCTCTAGGAGCGTATGGAAAAGGTTGAGTCGTAAGTGTGTACGGTAAATCACCTTGTACGTGTTTTAATTCTAGTGGATTTCTGCCGTGTTATCGGTCCCGTGGTTTTTTACTCCGGTGATGGAGTTTTCCACGTAAAAATCTTGCGTATTATTTTTATTTCCGCATTGGGTTTTTATCGCAACGATTTTTGAGTGTTTATACGTTTACACCTATTCACCCCCCTCTAGGTGTTTTTCCCCTATTTAGATCCTTATTACATATAACCCAACACCCCGGTATACCGAAAGGAAACCCTAGTCGTAAAAGATCGCCTCCTCAAACCCTTCCCTTTGGTGCGTGCCGAAAACCAAACGAAACCCTAGCTTGAAAGAGAGAAAGAGAACGAGAAAAAGAAAAGGAAAACCCTAACCGGGGGAAAAAAGAAATAGAGGAAAGGAAGAAGCGGAGGAACCCGATCGCCCCGATCGACGTGCCGGAGACCGTAGAACGAGACATCACCGCCATAGGAGGCGGGTCGGATCTCTCACCACCGCAAGAACGGAGAACGGGATCGCCGTTGCCTCCTCCATCGGAAAAAGGTTAGGAATCATTATTTCTCTCATTCGTCGGTTAATCGTAGGTTTTACCGTGTTCGTTCGAGATCGGTTAACGGTGATTTGATCATGGGTTTTTTGATTGATTTTGATCGGTGATTGTTTGTGTTTTGACCGAGTTTAACCGATGGTTTTTAATCGGTCTTGATCGGAGGTTGATCGGGTTACGACGATGCGTGTTCGTTTGGTCTCCGATCAATGGTTTTATTGTTGGAGCAATCCGGGTTTTTGTTTGGGTTATTTGGCATTCCGTTGGAGCATGGGGGAGTTAACGGGCGTTGAGGCCGCCGCCGCCGTGTCAAAACAGGAGAGGCCAGCCGCCGCCGTTGTCAAATTTTTTTTTGGTGAGGCCACCGCCGTGTTACCATGTTCGCAGGGTCGTAGCCGGCGACGCGCTGGGGGGCGGGGAAAACTGAAGGAGGAAAACAACGCGAAACGGGGTGATATTGTTCAACCCCGTATGGACACCAACAGCCACGCGGTCCACACGCCGGGCGTGCACACGGCGCACTCCTCCGCGGCTTTGGAGCGCGGAAACCCGGCGCAACAGCGAGTTCGCCAGACCGGACCGAAGAGTTGCCGCGGTCCACAAGACGGGCGTGCACCGGCGCATGCCCCCGCGGGTCCCTGGGGCGCAGACCCGGCGCATGGGCGCCGATGCGCCAGCCCAGCGACCCAAGCGCGGTGCACGCTGGGCGTGCACCAGGTGCTACCGCCGCGGCTGGAACAGAGTGAACACGGCGCGCGCTGTGCTCGCGTGCGCGGCCCGGGCCCAAGACGGTGCGGTCTACGAAAGCACCACCCGGTCTGTGGGCCGCCACCCTTGGCCGCAGGACCCGGTCCAAGCTCAGTTCCGTGCACCAGCCTCCAACGGAAGGACTCCGGTAGCTCCGTTTTCGAGCCCGTTTCGGAATCGTTTTTTTTGAGTGTTTTTGGACCACGATGATATTTTTAACAACGCTGTAGTTCTTTCGGGATA
>CM055069.1:39602762-39645896 GCA_029204045.2 Tillandsia leiboldiana | reverse complement strand
CCACTTGTGTCCAGATTGCGCTCAAACACCACCACCCAACACACGGCCTCCGAAGCTGCCACACACCAGAAAACTCAACGCGGGGATCTGGGTCCTCACATCCTCCCCCACTAAAGAAAGTTTCGGTCCTCGAAACTAACACAACTCAAACAGGAGTCTCAAATCAAGGGTAGGGACTCATCATCTCTGTCTCTATCTCTTAAGTCACCACTCACTTCCTGTGATTACTCCCCAACAACAACAACAACCAGCAGTACGGCATGGCCTAGTTGCGTAATCCTCTCATCTCTCGAGCCAGAATTCGCAACGGGCGTCCCTCGTACTCCAAACACTCACTGATCTCAAATGGAGCGAGTAAATCGCGGGCGAGGGAACCAAAAGCACATCACTCCGCGCTGAAACGTGGGAAAAACCTCAGGGACTCCATCAAAAAGCTGGGGGGAAAAAAAATATAACCACCAGTGCCACACGCACCAAACCACATCCTGTTCACTCACCAAGCAAACCGAAGCATACCCACACCATATCCAAGAAGGAAGAACCTTCATAAACTAGGGTCCTCACTCGGTCACTCCCAATCCTGACTATCCGAGTGGACTGCTCAACCACGGTCTACCATCGAAAGGGACCCTCAGGGACACAACCACAAGCCCTGATTACCTCAACAGTCCACCACAGAGCGCCAGCTGTGGAGTCATCAAACTCAACCCCAGACAGCTCTCCTACTTACTCCAGGTATCTGCCAACACAGTGGCCCTGTCGGGGTAATCCAAATGCTCAACAATACCCCAACGGTAATTCCACAGTCACTATAGGAGGCATCACCTAAAACTCGCGGATCTCTCTCCCAACACTGGAAACACTAGCATTGTCGCTGGTATCAGTCTCATCATCCGATTGCCAAGCTCTCCTGGCACTGCCCAGTCCAGAAGCTCCTCACGTTCGACAATAATTGTCGATCTCGGCCAATCTCGAATGGCATCCATTTTGACCGGGTTTCTACAAGCCGCCCCCAACGGCTAAAACAATGTGACCCAAGAAGGTATGCTTCTGAAGACAACTTGTATCTCAATCACTTGGCATACTGCTTCATCCACACAGGCAGTAGCACATCTATAAGTGCTCCACGTACTCCAAGTCGCTCTGGAGTAAATCATAATATCCTTGGGGAACACCGCTCCCAATCCGTCCAAGTCAACTGGGACAAACAATTCCTCAAATCATTATAGCGGCAGGGCATTAATCAAACCAATTGGCCCACACTTGTGAGCCATAATGTGTAATAGCACAGATTTTTGTAACGTCTTTACCCTCCTGCTAATAAAAGTTTTTGTTTGAAGTAATTGATGAAACCGATTTACTATGGATAATTGAGGTGCGGATATTTTTTTGCGATAGAGCTCGGAAAAGGAGAACGGCGGTGCGATCGGATCCGGATTCCGACTTACGGAACCCCAGAAAGGGGTTGCATCGAAATCCTGTGTAAGTAATTTTGCACGCTTTTCGAGGAAGTAAGGGATTATATTAAAGAATTATCCCGAAGGATTATCTGTGAGGATTATTATTAATGAATTAATGATTAGAGTCAAAAATATACCGATGTAATTTTGACGGTACGTAACGATACTAAAAGGTGAAAATAAAAGAATAAATTAATCTCAAGATTTATTTATTCCCCGTGTTACGGAATTTGAGTTGGCGTAGTTTCGTGAAAGTCTCAAGTCTTGAAGATTGAAGGTGAAGAAAGTTGGATCATTTAACTCAATCTCAAGAAAGAAGAATTCAAAAGGATCAGGTATGTTTAACTAAGATTTTGTGTGATCCGAATACTTCTTGTAGTGTAGAAACACTTGGAAGAATCTTTCATTGCATAAAATCAAAAACTGGACTTGGGACATGTTCAGGATCCGATCAGGTTGTTCGATCCGGATCCCGAAGGTGGTTCGTTCATACACCAGTTCAATCCGGATCGTAGCCTCTCTTGATCCGGATCCCGAACACTGAGTTTACCATCTTCCTTGAACGATCCGGATCAGGCTTCGCAATCCGGATCCCGAACGTTGATGTTTGGTGAACTGTATGAACGATCCGGATCAAGCACTTCGATCCGGATCCCGAACCTTCGTTTTTCTGGAATTGCCTGACTCGTTACGACGATCCGGATCACAGCTAATCCGATCCGGATCGCCGTCCGTAAAATTTCCAGAAATGTTAGGTTTTTGATTCTTATCTCCTTCCTAGGGTTTCTAACCTATAAATAGACCCTATGATTCTTTTTCTAGGGTGCCAAAAAAAAGAAAATAGCCGTCATTTCATTATCATCTTTTACGGCTCTAGATCCACATATAGAGAGAAAGAAATCATTAGAGAATACTCTATGTTTCTTCATCTATATTGATTAGTTTGATTCTAGGTTTTCATACTCACATCTTGAGTTGAATCAAACTAATGAATACTTAGATGGTATTTCCGATCTATCTTTGATCTAAGTATTCGGCGGATCATCACCACCCAAAAACAACGATTTACCCCAAAATCGGCGCGTGGATTCGCGTGTCCTTGTGGATTCAAGGTTCAACCGCTCTCGTGGATTCGGAGCGAGGCACGTTCGTGGATTCGAAGGGTGCTATTGGGTGAAGACCGTGGATTCGGTCGGACGTCGTGGATTCGACGTTGGACGCCGTGGATTCGGCGTTGGGCGCAGATCGTGGATTCGAGAAGCGTCGCGGAGCGAGCGGAGAAGATCCTCTAGGAGCGTATGGAAAAGGTTGAGTCGTAAGTGTGTACGGTAAATCACCTTGTACGTGTTTTTAATTCCTAGTGGATTTCTGCCGTGTTAATCGGTCCCGTGGTTTTTTACTCCTGTGATGGAGTTTTCCACGTAAAATCTTGCTATTATTTTATTTCCGCATTGGGTTTTTATCGCAACGATTTTTTGAGTGTTTATACGTTTACACCTATTCACCCCCTCTAGGTGTTTGTTCCCCTATTTAATCCTTATTACAATAACCCAACAAGTGGTATCAGAGCGGGAATATGGTTGTAAACAGTGGTTGAAGGTGGAAACATCAATCGACCCCCGTTCTTCGATGGAACAAATTATGCGTCCTGGAAAGTACGGATGAAAGCCTTTTAATTTCCATCGACGAACGGGTGTGTGGCAATCAATTGAATTAGGATGGTCTAATCCAACTGAATTTATGGTGATGTTCGCACCTTAAACCTAGGTCGAAATGGACCAAGGGAAGAGTTAGATTCATCTTCTTACAATGGCAAGGGAATTAATGCTATTTTTAATGCCTTATCTCAAACTGAATTCTCTCGCGTCTCGGCATGTGAGACTGCGAAAGAAATCTGGGATGTTCTTCAGGTACACATGAGGGAACTAACCTCGTGAAGATTCAGAAACTGCAAATGCTTACGAGCAAGTTTGGACTCTATCTTAATGGCAGAAAATGAATCTTTCACGGACTACTATACACGATTGCAAGACATCGTAAACTCATGTGCTAATCTGGGAGAGAAGATTCCAGAATTTAAGATTGTAAGAAGATCTTAAGAACTCTTCCTGAACGATTTCGCCCAAAGGTTACTGCCATTGAAACTATTAAACACCTGGACGAAATACGTGTAGAAGAATTAGTTGGTTCATTACAAACTTATGAAATGACATTTACTACTAACAATTCTTCTGGAAAGGCATCCACTTCTAAGTCTTCAGGTTATGCGTTGAAAACAACTAAGGAAGAAGACGCGGATACATCCTCCTCAGACGATGACGAGAACCTTTCTATGGAGGAATTTGAGAAGCAGCTCGCTCTCTTGACAAGGAAGTTTCGCCGCAACTTTCGAAGGGGTAATTCAAGTAAATCTCCATTCTTCGGAAAGTCGAACAAAGGCAACGGTACTGCAAGTTACAAGTCAAGAAAGCAGAGAACTTCTCAAAGGATAAGAAAAGTTCAGAGGGACAACTACAATGCTTCAAATGTCGAGGCTACGGCCACATTGCACCGGAGTGTCCTAACAAGTATCCGGCAAAGAAGAAGGCGATGCAAGTCGTCACTTGGGATGACACCTCAACGTCAAATGAGTCGTCTTCGAGTGATTGAAGAAAAGAGCTCCACCGCATTCCACGCGTCCGTATCTTCACCCTTCATGTGCTTTATGGCAAGTTACATCCGAGTCGTTGTCCAACTCCACTGTTGAAAAGAATGCAACGGACAATGAATCGGATGATTCGGAAGGTGAAGATTTTGCTCTAGCCTATCACAGATCTTTACGGGATTTAAAGAAACCGGCTAAGCAAAACAAGGGGTTGATGAGGGAGATTGCAGGATCTCGAAGAAGAAGTAAAAAGGGTACTTCTCTCTCGACCGATCTTGAAGTGGAAAGGGATAATCTGATAAAGGCAAATGTTTCCCTTCAAGAGTCCAATGGAGCAACTCGAGAAGAACTATATAGATATGGTGAACAAAGCGAACTATTTCTTGAAGCTCTACGGCGAGGCCCGACGGGAAAAAAATTGGAAATGACAGAGACCATTTGCCAACTCAAGGATGACTTACAGCAATTTTCTTTGGAAGGAGTAAGTTGGATAAACTTCTTGGTCTTGGTCAAACAAACAAGTCCGGCCTCGGATACAATCGAACTGAAGACAATTTTAGTTCGGTTGGGACAGTCTTTGTGCCTCAGTCGGTATCTCCTCCTCCGACACCGGAAATCATGACAACCAACGACAACAAGCCTACTTCATCCTCTTCTGAATCGTCAAGCACAAAGGTATGTTTTCGTTGTAATTTGTAGGGCACATTGAAAGAAATTGCAAGATTGGAGCTCAAAGATCAAATCAACCACATCTTGCAACTGCTTACCAATAAGTTCACTCCATGGAATTCAAAGAAGGATTTTCCTAAAGAAAAGGACATTGGTAGTACTTCAAACAAGACGATGACAAAAGAAAAAGACCAATCTTGCAAGACGTCTTCATCAAGGAAAACTTCTCAACATTGCAACATACTCCAAAACTCAAAAGGTTTGGGTATGCAAAGGTGAAACCCCTCCTTGTCTTTAATCGTTCTACGATTAAATCTTGTGTAGTTTATGTAGACTATTTTCTTTTCTTCTTTTTCTTTTGGCCGACTCGTCAACCATCTTTGGGAGGTAACGGTACATTCTTTTATTGGTTGATGATTCTCTAGGTTTTCTTGGGTAGCATTTTTAAAGAGAAAGCTGATACGTTTGACTCTTTTCATGAGATTTGCCATCGTAGTTATGATTGAAAAGAATGAAAAGATCATTCGTGTTAGAAGTGATAGAGGTGGAGAATTCATAAATTCAAAATTCATTGATTTTTGCACTTCAATGGCATTAAACATGAATTCTCGGCACCCTATACACCTCAGCAGAATGGTGTTGTTGAGCGCAAAAACAGGGTTGTTCAAGAGATGGCGCGTGTGATGCTTCATAGCCGGAATTTACCGCTACATTTTTGGGCTGAAGCCGTGGAACACCGCTGTCTATGTCATTAATAGAGTTTACTTGCGCCCAGGAACTTTAAATACACCATATGAGCTGTGGTTTAGTAGAAAACCGGATATCAAATACTTTCGTATCTTCGGGAGTCGATGTTACATTTTACGTGACCGTGAAAATCTTGGAAAGTTCGACTCTCGAAGTGATGAAGGGATCTTTTTGGGTTATTCTACGAATAGCAGAGCATATCGAGTATTTAACTTGGAATCTAAGACGATCGTAGAATCTATAAATGTTAAAGTAGATGAAGCTTTTCACTTTGGATCTGGAAAATCTACCCTCGATATCTCTCTAGATGATGATTCTCCTGCTAGTGCATCTTCTCATGATAATACTTCCAATATTAATGATGCATCTAATGGCTCTTCTAGTTTATCTGATGTGCAGGAATCATCTCATATACCTCCGAGTACTCCGTTTCAACAAACATTACGAATCTCCAAGGATCATCCGGAATCAAACATCATTGGAGATCCACAAGAAGGAGTTAGAACTCGGAGGCAGTTGGTTTGTGGATTCGCTTGCTACGTATCTTTAATCGAACCAAAGAACATAGATGAAGCTCTTCAGGATGACTACTGGATTAAAGCAATGCAGGAAGAGCTCCATCAATTTGAGCGAAACAAAGTCTGGGAATTAACGAAGCCTCCAAAGCAACATAATGTGATATGTACCAAATGGATCTTCAAGAACAAGAAAAATGAGGATGGTACTATCATCAGGAACAAGGCACGATTAGTTGCTCAAGGCTACTCTCAAGTAGAAGGTATAGACTTTGATGAAACATTCGCCCCTGTAGCTAGACTCGAGTCCATTCGTATACTGTTTGCTATTGTTTGTCATTTTAAAATCAAATTATTTCAAATGGACGTTAAGAGCGCATTTCTAAATGGGTTTTTAAATGAGGAAGTTTATGTGGCTCAACCGAAAGGTTTTGTAGATCATAAACAACCTAACCATGTTTTTCGTTTGAAAAAGGCTCTTTACGGTCTGAAACAAGCACCGCGAGCATGGTACGAAAGGTTAACAAAGCACCTTTTGGAGAAGGGCTATACTCGAGGGGGAGCTGATAGGACTCTCTTTGTGAAGCATTATCAAAGCAATTTCATTGTAGCACAAATCTATGTCGATGACATTGTATTTGGCGCAACAAGAGATAATGATGCTTCTAAATTCGCGGAGACCATGGAAAGCGAATTTGAGATGTCCATGATGGGCGAATTGACTTATTTCCTTGGATTGCAAATTAAATAAAATGATGAAGGTATTCACTTGAGTCAATCCAAGTATGCAATGGAGTTGGTCAAAAAGTTTGATCTAGAAAATTGTAAAGATTTTCCGACTCCAATGGGAACTAGCCACAAGGGACTTGGAAGTGAATCACAAAGTGAGAATGTAGACGAGAAACTGTATCGAAGTATGATTGGAAGTCTACTTTACCTCACGGCTAGTCGCCCGGATATATCTTTTGGTGTTGAGATCTGCGCGAGATATCAATCTGCACCAAAGGAGGTTCACCTGAAAGCGGTGAAAAGGATCATCCGGTATATCAAAGGATCAATTAATTTCAGAATTTGGTATCCTATGGGAACAAGTTTAGATATTGTTGGATACTCAGATGCCGATTGGGCAGGATTAGTGGATGATCGGAAAAGCACGAGTGGTGCATGCTTCTATCTCGGCCATTGCCTTGTTGC
Organism: Tillandsia leiboldiana; assembly: GCA_029204045.2. Taxonomy (NCBI): domain Eukaryota; kingdom Viridiplantae; phylum Streptophyta; class Magnoliopsida; order Poales; family Bromeliaceae; genus Tillandsia; species Tillandsia leiboldiana. The sequence goes on along the minus strand of CM055069.1, from coordinate 39,638,667 downwards.
ATGGCACAGTAAAAAGCAGAATTGCATAGCACTCTCGACTGCCGAAGCGGAATACATTTCAGCTGGAAGTTGCTCAACTCAACTCATTTGGATGAAAAGCGTATTGAGCGACTTCCGCATTTCAGCATCTTCGGTAACAATTCTTTGTGACAACACAAGTGCAATTAACATTTCTAAAAACCCTGTGTTGCACTCTAGAACAAAACATATTGAACTTAGATATCATTTTCTTAGAGAGCTAGTTGAATCAAATACTCTTCAACTTTCATATATTTCAACTGAGGATCAATTAGCTGACATTCTAACAAAACCTTTGGATCAAAAACGTTTTATTCATTTACGAAAAGCAATTGGAATACTTTCCTTGAAATAAACTTCTTTTTGAAACCTTTGCTTAGGATAGGTTTTGTATTTGTTTTTGTTTTGTTCATTATCTATGTTTGTACGTAGGACATTAATTGAGCATAGATCATAATTGACTTTAATTGCATCTTTTCGCACATTTAGAAATTTATTATGCTTTTGCCATCATAATATTTCACTGTTGCAATGATCATTTATGTTAATTAAATCATCTTCTAAGTGATCAAAGTCAATTTCTCTCTCTCTATGATCTCTTGGTATAGTCATTATCTTATTTGACTGCTTAGTCGAGTATGAAATCGAGATCAATATTTGGTTGAATACTTTATATCTTAAATAATTGATAGCCAATTGAGGGGGAGTCATAGAAAAAGTAAAATGCTCAAAAGATGTGGAAAGAGTTACATCCCAATGAGGAGTGTGAAAACTACCACCACATGGAGGAAAGAGCTACCACCTCGGTCGTCCAAGTATTGTGTGCAGCTACCACATGTATACCAAGCATGGTTGTTCAAATTTTGATTAAGTATAATGCATGTTGAAATACTTGACTCCGTCAAATTTCAAGGTTGGTATAAGGTGGGTTTTTAAAGAAAGATGCTCAAAGAGCCACTCTCTTCAACAGATTGTCTAGATACATTATCTATTATATTTGGGATTTTAAACATCTATTGATCTTTGTATTTCATTTTCTTTACTGAATTGATGATTTGATAAAGGCATTACTCATAAGATCAAGTTAGATGTAATTGAAGGTGTTCAACTTTAAGGGATTTAATTTTTGTAAATTTTCGTTTCATTTTTGGATATTATTGATAGATTTGGCATAATCTAATTCTTGTTGTATGAAACGATGATTTTTGTTTAAAGTTGATACACATTTGTGCTTACAATCTTTTTCTGGTTTTTTCTTGAATTTCTCTGAAATTTTCTAAAGAAAAAGTTGGAGCCGATCCGGATCGGGCAAGATGATCCGGATCCCGAACGCAGGAATTCTTCTGCGGGCTGACGATCCGGATTGTATCTGCCGATCCGGATCTCGAACGCAGTTTCTCACTGCGGGTAGCCGATCCGGATCGCAATCATGAACTGATCCGGATCGCGGCTAGGGCTTTATAAAGAACAAAAGGGTTTTGATTTCTTTTACTCCAATCTTTTGTTCCAAAGTTTCCAGAGCCTCTCTCTCTAGATTTCATCCTTCTTGGAAGCTTTCAAACTCAAGTTCTTCAACTCCAAGTAAGTTTTATTGATCAAAATCTCGGTTTTTCACCGTTTTTTCTCTATTCCTCCTCAAATGCGTGAATTTCTTGGATCGACTTTGTTTGTGGATGGTTTTTGATCAAATTTCTTTTGAAATAAGAACTCTGGGTAGATTAGTTTTGATTATATGCTAGGTACTCTCCTGATTAACGGATTTTTAGGCTTCGATTTCTAAAATTTCGGTTTTAGGGCATATAATAAGGATTTTCGAAAATCATGCAATTGATCTATTTTTAAAAGTCCTTTTGCAAAACTAATTTGATTCTTAGTTTCTCTACATGATTATGATTGTTTGGGTACAATTTTTCAAATCTTTGAAAATTAACAATTTTTCATGTGTTCTTGAGTTGTTCCACACAGGATTTCTTTTCTCAAGAAACCATTAGCAATGGTGATCACTTGGATTGTTTTCCTACTTGCTGCGATGGTACATACGAGAGACACTGCTAAGAGGGCTAAAAAGGATGAAGTTAACTGGGATGAGTTATCAGATGATGAAACACATCCTGGAGAATCGCCACAGAAAACCTCTGTTGCATCAAAAGGGAAAGCCCATGCAGAAACATCAACGGAAAAGGCTCAGCTGACTGCTGCGGAAAAAGGAAAAGCACCAATGACCTCTTCATCCATTTTCCCAAAAAGAAAAAGGCTTGCTCGACGACCTGGACGAGCTCGAGGTATTGTAATAAATGAACCATGTCAAGAGAACCCAAGGAACATTTCTCAAATTGACACTGAATCAGAAGACGAAGAAGATTGGGACACATTTCTTGACGAAGTACAACAAGGCATTGATAAAGAAAATAAACTTTACCTAAAGAAAAAGAAGCTACTGAAGTCTTCCTCAATACTTAAGCAGCAAGCCATGAAAAAGAATGTGCCAAGCAATGAACCTCCTTACAACTCACATTCTTTGCCAAGAAGATCTCCTCGGAATGAAGGAAAGACTGCCCCGTCAATCGTCACACAACGGTCTTTAAATTCCAGAAAAATTGACCAAAAAGGGAACTTGGAGTCTCCCTTCAACCAAGAACAAGATAGCATGGCTCTAGAACTCGGAAAGATGTCCAAGGACATACAGCAGATGAAACAAGAATGCTCTACGATTTCGGGAATGCTTAAACAAATTTTGAAAAAGATAGGCTGCATGAGCTCTGAAGACTCCGTTTCGGATGACTCAGATTCAGATACTTGACTCGATTGTCTAATATTTCTCGTGTGCAGGAACTTCGGACTTTAACTTTTGTGTGCAGATTTGTGCAGGCTTTTATCTCTTTAGATTTTAGTTCAGTTTTTAGGACTTACTTTTAGTTCTAGTTCTTAAATTTCGGAACATTTTCGTTGATATTTTTTAACTCTCCTTCAATTTTTTGGTAATTTTGGCTTTGTTTGTGACAAAAAGGGGGAGAGAGTTTAGAGAGAACTTGAACAATGATGATGTGAATGTGTGAACATCAAGGTAAGTATCACTTCAACTTTGACTTTGGTGAAGGGTAAGCATCACAACTTTGGTTTTTATCTTGTGATTTGTTGCATGTTCCTACTAACTATTCGACTAACTATTTGGACATGTACTATTACTAACAAGTTGTTTGATTACTAACAAAGCAAAGTTATGACATTTGGAATTTTATTGCTTAGAAGATATGTCAATGTTTGATTGTGATCCTATTACATATCTGAATTACTCAATGTCATGGTAAGCATAAACTCTATCTCTGTTAGGTTTTGAATGCTAAATATTCTTGAGGTATCTAACGATCTCTTTTTGTCAAGAATGATTTCTTTGTGCAGAGAGTACAGATGTCTAAGTCTAGAGTCTGTTTTAGGAGTTTATCTCCTGTTTTTAAATTTTTGGATCTCCATTGTAAATTTTTATTGTATGGTGATAGCAACAAAAATATCTTTTTGAATTTTCTTTAGTGGATCTGTGTTTTGTCACGAAACCGCCAAAGGGGGAGATTGTTACGGAATTTGAGTTGGCGTAGTTTCGTGAAAGTCTCAAGTCTTGAAGATTGAAGGTGAAGAAAGTTTGATCATTTAACTCAATCTCAAGAAAGAAGAATTCAAAAGGATCAGGTATGTTTAACCTAAGATTTTGTGTGATCCGAATACTTCTTGTAGTGTAGAAACACTTGGAAGAATCTTTCATTGCATAAAAATCAAAAACTGGACTTGGGACATGTTCAGGATCCGGATCAGGTTGTTCGATCCGGATCCCGAAGGTGGTTTGTTCATACACCAGTTCAATCCGGATCGTAGCCTCTCTTGATCCGGATCCCGAACACTGAGTTTACCATCTTCCTTGAACGATCCGGATCAGGCTTCGCAATCCGGATCCCGAACGTTGATGTTTGGTGAACTGTATGAACGATCCGGATCAAGCACTTCGATCCGGATCCCGAACCTTCGTTTTTCTGGAATTACCTGACTCGTTACGACGATCCGGATCACAGCTAATCCGATCCGGATCGCCGTCCGTAAAATTTCCAGAAATGTTAGGTTTTTTATTCTTATCTCCTTCCTAGGGTTTCTAACCTATAAATAGACCCTATGATTCATTTCCTAGGAAGGCCGAAAAAAAGGAAAATAGCCGTCATTTTCATATATCATCTTTTACGGCTCTAGATCCACATATAGAGAAGAAAGGAAATCATTAGAGAACACTCTATGTTTCTTCATCTATATTGATTAGTTTGATTCTAGGTTTTCATACTCACATCTTGAGTTGAATCAAACTAATGAATACTTAGATGGTATTTCCGATCTATCTTTGATCTAAGTATTCGGCGGATCATCACCACCCAAAAACAACGATTTACCCCAAAAATCGGCGCGTGGATTCGCGTGTCCTTGTGGATTCAAGGTTCAACCGCTCTCGTGGATTCGGAGCGAGGCACGTTCGTGGATTCGAAGGGTGCTATTGGGTGAAGACCGTGGATTCGGTCGGACGTCGTGGATTCGACGTTGGACGCCGTGGATTCGGCGTTGGGCGCAGATCGTGGATTCGAGAAGCGTCGCGGAGCGAGCGGAGAAGATCCTCTAGGAGCGTATGGAAAAGGTTGAGTCGTAAGTGTGTACGGTAAATCACCTTGTACGTGTTTTAATTCTAGTGGATTTCTGCCGTGTTATCGGTCCCGTGGTTTTTTACTCCGGTGATGGAGTTTTCCACGTAAAAATCTTGCGTATTATTTTTATTTCCGCATTGGGTTTTTATCGCAATGATTTTTTGAGTGTTTATACGTTTACACCTATTCACCCCCCTCTAGGTGTTTTTTCCCCTATTTAGATCCTTATTACATATAACCCAACACCCCGTATACCGAAAGGAAACCCTAGTCGTAAAAGATCGCCTCCTCAAACCCTTCCCTTTTGTGCGTGCCGAAAACCAAACGAAACCCTAGCTTGAAAAGAGAGAAAGGAGAAAAGAGAAAAGAAAAGGAAAACCCTAACCGGGGGAAAAAGAAATAGAGAAGGAAGAAGCGGAGGAACCCGATCGCCCCGATCGACGTGCCGGAGACCGGAGAACGAGACATCACCGCCATCGGAGGGCGGGTCCGGATTCTCACCACCGCAAAGAACGGAGAACGGGATCGCGTTGCCTCCTCCATCGGAAAAAGGTTAGGAATCATTATTTCTCTCATTCGTCGGTTTAATCGTAGGTTTTACCGTGTTCGTTCGAGATCGGTTTAATCGGTGATTTGATCATGGGTTTTTTTGATTGATTTTGATCGGTGATTTGTTTGTGTTTTGACCGAGTTTAACCGATGGTTTTTAATCGGTCTTGATCGGAGGTTTGATCGGGTTACCGATCGATGTTTTCGTTTGGTCTCCGATCAATGGTTTTATTGTTGGAGCAATCCGGAGTTTTTGTTTGGGTTATTTTGGCATTCCGTTGGAGCATGGGGGAGTTAACGGGAGGCCGCCGCCGCCGTTGTCAAACGGGAGGCCGCCGCCGCCGTTGTCAAATGGGAGGCCACCGCCGTTGTTACCATGTTCGCAGGGTCGTCGCCGGAGACGCGCGGGGGCGAAAACGAAGAAAACAACGCGAAACGGGGTGATATTGTTCACCCCGTATGGACCAAAAGCCACGCGGTCCACACGCCGGGCGTGCACCCGGCGCACTCCTCCGCGGCTTGGAGGCGCGAACCCGGCGCACAGCCGCGTGCGCCAGACCGGCCCGCAGTTGCGCGGTCCACACGCCGGGCGTGCACCCGGCGCATGCCCCCGCGGCCTGGGGGCGCAGACCCGGCGCATGGGCGCGTGCGCCAGCCCAGCCCGCAAGCGCGGTGCACGCCTGGGCGTGCACCCGGTGCTACCGCCGCGGCTGGGAACAGGTGAACCCGGCGCGCGCTTCTCGCCGTGCGCGGCCCGGCCCAAGACGGTGCGGTCTACCGCACAATGCACACCCGGTCTGTGATGGCCGCCACCCTTGGCCGCAGACCCGGTCCAAGCTCAGTTCCGTGCACCAGCCTCCAACGGAAGACTCCGGTAGCTCCGTTTTCGGCCCGTTTCGCATCGTTTTTGAGTGTTTTTGACCACGATGATATTTTTAACAACGATGTAGTTCTTTCGGGATAGTTTTTGGGTCGACGATTTTTGGTTGGACGACACGGTCCGCTTGGCACAGTGATTTTGGTTTTTCGTCGATCTATTGTTACAGTGGTCGGGACCACTGTTTTGCCTGTTTAGGGTAAAAGTGTTAAAATGTGTTTTTGGTTATGTTATTAGGCCGCGTGAAGTTCTGATTGCCTAGGAGGGACATGGGCGCGGTCGTTTATCTTCATTCAGGTGGGTACTTTTGATTAATTTCGGTGCAGGGTCGTTCCCGAGTATTTCGTTTGATAAAGTAGATAGTTTTGGTAAAAGTGACTAACCCCATAGCATGTGAATCCCTTTTATTATTGTTAATCAAAGCGGCTGCGGTCCCAAGATCGTTATACTGTTCTGACTAAAGCGGCTGAGGTCGCAACACTGTTCTTACACTTATATTGCTTACACGCACACCGGCGGCTTGGCCACCGCATAGGGTGTATTTTTCCGGAAAGATGGTAAGGATTACCCGTGTACCCCACAAGGAGAGGTTAGTGGGGACCCCTCAAGGAGAGGCGACTGCTACTTGGGCAGTGGAGGGGTTAGAGGCACCAAGAAGATGAGTACGGTATTCTGGGGTTGGAGCCCAGCATGTTACGGTATTCTGGGGTTGGAGCCCAGCATGTTATGGTATTCTGGGGTTGGTGCCCAGCTTGTTTTGTGACAGGGATTTAGCGGTACATGAGGGGGAAGTAAATGCTCCGGTGTATCGGTTTGTCTTTTCAGTTATTGCATTTACTGTTTATATCTACTTTATCAGTCACTGACTACCCACACTGTGACAGGTCCGAGCAGGGGTGGGAACCGGGACGACGGTGAGGCAACGGTTAGAGGACCCTAGCCCTTGAGGCTATTAAACTGTACAGTTATGGTTATCTTTTATTGTGCTTGGTTAGTCTAGATGCGATTACTTGTGCTTGGTTACTTGTGGATGCTGGAATGAGGAATCCGTGTAGAATTATCTTCTCTTATCTGTGAATGTTAGGATGTGTAATTGCGGCTTGCTTTCAAATGCAAACCTGGTTTCAAAAGTGTTTTCAAAGCAGGTGCCGTGTGGGCACCGATTTTAAAACCCATGGATTTATCCTTTCAAGTTAATGCCCGCTCAAAGAGTTTGCGAAAACGTTTTGGAAAAACTAGGTGTCGAGTGGGCACCGATTTTCAAACCTATGGGTTTATGGTGTAGTTTCAATATGATAAATGTGACTGTATGGTTAAGTATAGTCTCTCCTCATAGTCGCTCATTGTTTGCATGGTTAAAGTGTTTGTCGTATTCGGAATGTCGTGCATATACAAAGGAGGCTCCGCCCGTTTGGGGAGTGAATTTGTATATGTGGCGGGTCTGGTGCGCACCGGAGGCGAGGTTCATTTAAGAAAAAAAAATGGATACGTTTTCTGCTCTTCTAGAACCTCCGGGGCGTGACATAATGCCCTACCGTGTCCTGAACGCCGACTTGGCAAAATACTCAGCTGAAAGATTCCTATTGGGTACAGGCATCAAAGACGAACAACTGCCGGAGTATGACTCCATCAAAAGGTCCTAGATACCACCCGGACCTGTCTACACTCGAACCATAAAAGGACCCTCACAGTCGTGTATCAACGACGTGGCATCACTACCGTGCATCATCGGCGTGGCACTAGGTCAAACAGACCCTCTATCCATCAGATCCTGTCACAGCGCCATCAGCTCTCTCAGCTCTACAGGCGATATCCAATGAGGTGCTATCGAGGGTGGCGCGGTTCCCTGAACCACGACAAACGCAATCTCTATCTCCCTAACCAGCGGCATCAACAACAGCTCAGGTGAAATCACACCCGGGATCTCGTGGGCAACAGGGATATCCTTGAGTCCCGGTGCCGCCGTAAGCACCTCTCACACAACCGCCACAACCTGTGCGCTCTAACTGTCTCGACTAGCAAGCCTCCTCCACATGCACAACACTAACAGGAACCTGTACCTCGAGTGCACGTGGTAACAAATCTGCCTCTAGTCCATGCAGGAATGCAACATGCTCTAACTCCGACTGCTGTGATGAAATCCCACCTGCGACACTCGATCCACTACCGTGGCACCCTCCAACCGGGCGGCACAGATTCATCCGCCCGATGCAAGTGGTCGTCGCTCAATCTGCCTGAAAATCAAGGCTATCCACAAGGGAGCGCGACCTCTGTCTCCGCTCACACTGAGGCGACGAATAGGGTCCTCCGCAGATAACAAATCCACGCTACCGCTGCGCCACTCTGATAAAGACGCTGATGCTGCCATCGGGGTCCACCCGATCTCTGGCATCTCAGAATTCCGCTACCCTGGAAAAAGAAATCAGAAATGTCTCTGCCGACCAATCTATCCTCCATCACCCGGCGCGAAGCACCAAAATCCAGAACTTGCCTCTGGCGGCAGATCCCTATCCAAAGGAACTGCAACGCCACGCTCCATACACCACGCCTACTCCATCGAAGCGTCAATAATCCGTAACAGAGGGACCAACTAAACTGAATGGTATCCTGGCGCAATCCACTCCCAGTCACAAAAATCCTATGCGCCTCGTCCCTCGAAACCTGGAGCGCGCAGTTCAACAACTGCATAAACTCTCAAGCACAAGGAGGCTTTCAATTGATCACTCCATCACCACCAACCACGACTCTGCCTCCAAAGGCTCCAAACTCAATCTTACGAGTCGGGGTGGTTCAGACTGCCGAGACTGGCTCCATCAATCAATGATGTCCCAAAGCTCATCTACTATCCACTGTCCACCTTGCCTCGGTGCCTCGGCACTACTCGTCGGCACGGAGGGGGCTGCTCGCTCCATCGATGCCACTGGTACAACTGAAGATGCCACTGCACAATAACAAACATCAGGACACAACAACCAATCGACCCAATCAAGCGAGAGTCTAAGACATGTCATCCATTCCATAGCATTATGTTGTCTGCAGCCAACATAATCGCTTAGGAGAATAAACATGCCAATCACTCATCCCGTCTCTTGGGAGAGGTATAAAACTCAATCAGGACTCTCGCTAAAAGTCACGACTCTCACGTAGTCATCCTAATGTCCAACCACAAGCCTAAGGTTTCTAAGTCCATAATGACCAACAACCTAGGCTCTGATACCACTCTAATCAGTCATGCCCCGGGGGCGAAACTGCGATCCGGGCTCGCCAACAGATCCGCCACCTATGCCAAACTCCGCATAGGCGAAGCGTCCTACCTGCAAGAAAAGTACTACAGCTAATAGATATCAGAGCTAAAAATAAAATAATCTGCTGTAAAAGTAAAATCAACCACTGTACAACTGGAAATAAAGATACAATGTCCATCTCCCAAATACGATCATATACAAAGTCCTCTGATACAAAACTCAGAACTCAACAGGGAGATATCTCCAAAGAATACATCAGTGTACAGGCTCTCAATACATAAAATGTCCTCACTACATCAGTCTCTCAAAAGAGAAAAAAAATAACTAATCTACAGAAGATCTCCTCTGAAGGGGTACATCTACTCTCTCTCTGGCAGACGCCTGGTAGGGAACTAGCTCGCGACTCCCTCGCCACGGTCAGAAGGATCAGCAACTGGAGCAACAGGAACAGGAGTAGAAGTCCCTGGGGAAAAGACACCACGACGGGTGTGAGAACTACATCCCACAGTAGTTCTCAGTGGGTGCCGCCAACAAGCCCAATGGTCTGCCCACTAAGTCTACTAGAGGCATAAAGTAACAAGTAACACTGAAAGAAAAGAGCTGGAAGAGAATGACTCTACCGCTACTATGCCTCTATCTAGATGCTCAAAAAGTGGAACAGATGGAAACATGATGCATCTACTAACTCTCAAGTATAGTCACCCAATCTACACTGACTGCCTCCTCGGGTCCAGTCAAACCTGCGCCTACCTACTGCCGTTACATCCACGTAGGACCGGACTGACGTAGGGCGTCCGTGACTGCCAAAACTGGCCCAGCCAGAGGGACTCGTCGACAAGTCGCAATACAAAAGTAACAAATCCACCCCGGGCGTGTCTCTCGAGGGGCACGACCCCACCGAGGAAAAGGTATCCGCGCACTTTGTCGCTCAGGTGGCACTGCAGGCTATAGTCCAAAATCCACGCTCACGCTCTGAACGGAAAGACTCAGAATCCTCAATCATCTCGCACAACGGTCGGAGCACTCTCGACGACTCAGCTGATCAGCTCTCACAAACACGAGACATTAGCCTCTCCAATAACTCACAGCACAAAACACACTGGCTGGAGATACTCCACAGCCAGGATCGACCCACAACTCAGGGCTAACAAAACTGGTCGGACAACACTCAACGACCCGGGACCACCGTCAACCCCAACGGTTCCCAACAACACAGGCCGGAAGATACTCGACGGCCCGGGACCACCGTCTACACAACGGCTCCCCCCCGACAGAACATCAAACTCACAGAAGACACCAACTAGGGCCCGAAAGTTTCGGGAGACCAACACCTACAACCCTATCAACAAGAACAAGTTCCAGGCGGGGCCCCCGTGGCTTTCGTCCCAACAAAGGAACGACCCCTAGAACCCAGACCACTCGAATCCTTTCGAGTAGGGAGAATTACAGGAAAAAGGTGACATTTGCTACTGAAACCCATTTTCACTCAACCCACGCAGGGCGAGGACTAAAAGTAGTTCCCTTTTTGAAAAACTATCTTGATTTAAGGAGAAACCCATTTTTAATGATTTTAGTTCTTTTAGGAAAAAATAGTTAGAAAATAAGTATTTTATACCCAAACCCCGAAGGGCTAATGCCTTTGTCCAATCAAACAAGAACAGACTCCAGCGGCCCTTCGATGCTTGGAAGAAAAACATTGGTAGACTAAAATCATGTGTATGTCAAAAAGGTTCTGGGTTCTAGGTCCTGCTAACACTGGTACACAACTGCCACTAACACAGTGGCGACAACACAAACAGGGAAACAAGATATCCCGGGATCACCGTTTACCCAAACGGCTCCCGCCACAGATAACGACCAACAACATCTACTAGACTCCACTCTGCTCCCAAGCACGAGTGTAAATGCATCCCACAACAACCCGACCTCTCGGCCTACTACCCGGGCAAGGAAAAAGCTAAGTCCAGAATGATATATAGAATAGTGATGTGGGAATATCTAGAGCAATAAAAACCTAGCCCAAGTTGAAGTTTTCTACAGTCTGGGTGAACATGCTGCATATGGCGGGGGTGCTAGGTCAAGTTCCAAGATATCAATAAACAACAACTTGTAGGGAAGAAATAAACACATGATCATCTAACAACATCAGGAACATAAATTCCTATGTTCTAGCATGCTATACAGAATACATCTACAACATGCAAGTCCCTACACAGATAGAATTAATGCACAATCCATAGGTCATGAAAACAAGGCCACCCACCTGAAGAGCTGAATTGTCCAAGTCCCACAGCTGAAAATACCAGGAAATCTAAATCTCCAACTCCAACGGGTCCAGCAATACCCGCAAACTCTCCTGGGTACAACACCAAGTTCACAATTACACTTAAATTCCCAAAATTTACCCAAACAAACACAATTTGAAATCAGCCCCAAAGATGCAATTATTTCACCTGCTGAAAGTGCCCTGAAAATTCCGATAAAAATATCACAGCGATCGTCTCGTTGAGACCTTCGAAACGGGTACCTGCACGTCCAATTCCGAGCCCCGTAGGCCGAGTTACAAATTCCACAACGCAGGTGCGCAAAATCTCACAACCACACAACTGTAAACCCATGCACAGATTAAGGGGAAAAATTATACCTTCGGGCAAGTCTCAGAAAAATCCCCAAAAAATACGACAATAATCCTTGCGACGCGTAGATGCAAAAAGTGTATAGGCACGTCCCGATCCGATGCCCGAGTGCGGAGATATCGCCGAAGAAGCGAGCCGCTGTCCAAGTCTCAACACAGAAAAAAGAGTCACAGAAAGCTTGGAAAAACACCTCGAAAAGCCGAAACGAGGGGAAGTAGGAAATACCAAGATCGTAGCTCTGTCCGTCGCCGATCCAACGGCGTAATTATCGCCGTAAACGGAGGTCGGAGTAAGTCGGGGGAGTCCTCGCACCAAAACGCTACGAAAGGGGGTCACAAATGAACGTGCGTCGCGCCGCGCCGTAAAAATGGAAACCTTGAAGTGCGTGCCACGTAAAATTCCGGAAATCCACAGTTGTAACCAGCTCTGAAAGAGGAGAAAACTTCGTGACGGTCGCACTGGGAGAAGCTAAGCAGGGAAAGAGCTACCAGCCAAAGTTCTCGGCCTATTTATAGGCCGGGAAAAACAATTCCAAAAATGACGCTTGTGTCCAAGTTTCGGGTGCCCGAATCAATTCGGGCGCCAATAGTGTTCCGGTCTGGTGTCCCGCGGAGCGCCCAAAATAACCGTGTTTCGCCACGTCACCGCCAAACAGCGCGCAGCAAAAACAGCCACCTACAATGCGCCACGTGGCCCACCCCAGCTGTCGACACGTGGCGCGCCCGAACGCGGGAAACGGCGTCAACGCGCCCACGTGCCCGCCTGCGCGCGCCGCCTGCCAACCCTGTACGCACGTGCCCCGAGGCCAACCTCACTTGTTCCGTGAACCGGGTCCACAGCACCGACCAGTCCTATCATGCCACGTGTCCTCCCTCCGGTGCACGCCGGCCCGTGGACCGCGCGCCTGCCCGCGCCCGCGCCGCCGCGCTCCGCCGCTGCCCACCGCCGCCGCCGGAACAGTACCACTTGCCTCGAAAAACGTGAGCGTCATCCGGGCTCCGAAAAATACAAGTGAATAGTCTATTTTCATCGTTTTCGCGCGCTGAATCCAAATCCGAAGTCCGTTTTGCCAAATTCCAAACCTCAATTTTTCCGAAGGCATCCGGAAGGGTGATCTTTTGTCCAAACTTCGCACTGAGTCCAATTTTAATCTCCGTTTCGCGCGAAACCACTTCTAAACGCTCGACGGTCCTCCAACTACCCCCGTGATCCCTTTTTAAGCCCGAAGTCCACTACTTGTGTCCAGATTGCGCACAAACACCACCAACACAACACGCAGGCCTCCGAAAGCTGCCAAACAACCAGAAAACTCAACGCGGGGATCCGGGTCCTCACACATCATGTCGTACGATTTGGACTAACAGAATTTGAAGTCAATACTGGAGATTTCGCCTTCAAAGTGATCGTGAATGGAACAAATGCAGAATGTTCATGTGGTGAATTTCATCTAACGAGAATATTCATATGGTACTGCAAAATATACCAATGCTATTTACTGTCAGAGTTTCAGAGGGACGAGGAGATTATGCTCACGCATTGTCCTCGAGTCATCAGGTACTTTTATATCATTAGAAATTTCAAATTAAGTCTTCAAATTCAAATTAACTAACTATTTACGCCTTTTCAGGTGCCACGATCTCCATCTCCTCCTATTCAGGCTCCTACGATATTTCTCTCGACGTTAGAGTCGCTCCTGCCTCTTGTATCACGGACATCTTTTACATCGACATATTCACGTTGTCGTCCCTCGTCATCATTGCCACGGGAGATCCAGCATATTGCTGAGCATGATGAGGGTGGTATTATTGAGGAGCTCGATGAGTTGGCAGCCGTCGAGTATCTTGATGATATACCGATTATCGAGCTTGCTGTTCCTCGTGGGCGTGGGCGAGGGCGTGAACGCGGGCGTGGCCGAGGACGAGCTCAAAATTGAGTTTTAGCTCAATTTTGAGTTTGAGGGTGTATTATTGACATTTTTGTGATTTTGTTTTTTGTTGTTACTCAACTGTTATTTCTGAATGTTGTGAAATTGTTCTACATAATTTCTGAATGTTTTAGCTTAAAAAATGGATGTTGTGAAACTTATTGTACGTTTTCATTCTATTATGAAACTTGTTGTATAATTTTTTATTTTTTTGAGTTGAAAAAAAATGTTGGTTTTATTGTGATTAAAGGCGCTGAATGATTCAGCGTCTTTAACATAAACGTTTAAGGCGCTGAATGGTTCAGCGCTTTTAACATTTATATTAAAGGCGCTGAATGGTTCAGCGCCTTTAGCACTTACACCAGAGGGCCTAAGGATTTGGCCAATTTTTGTGAAAATTGGCTAAGTTCTCAGTACACACGCTGAAGGCGGTGAATGGTTCACCGCCTTCAGCATATATATAGAAGACGCTGAATGATTCAACGCCTACAGTATTTTTGCTGAAGGCGCCGAATGATTCAGCGTCTTCACAAAAACCCTGTAGCGCCTCCAGCTGGTCCAGCCTCCGTGGCGCCCTGCTGACAAAAGCAGAGTTAGTTTTACAAATAATTTTTTTAGAAAATTATTTTACAAATTTTAAAAGTTTAGAGAATTATTTTTTTAAAAAAATTCCGATTAGTTTAGTAAAAAACCCTTCCTAAAACCCTATAAAAAACCCTTCCTAAAACCCTAAAAATAAAACTCTCCTCCTCCCGATCCCCTGTCATCCTCCTCCTGCTCCACCGCCGCCTTCGTCGCCGCCGCGAAGATGGTGAAGGCGTACCTGCGCTACGAGCCGGCTCCAGCCTTCGGCGTCATCACCTCCGGGGACGCCAACATCTGCTACGACCCCTCGGGGCGCCACCTCCTCGCCCCCGCCCTCGAAAAATTCGCCCTCTGGGACCTCAAGAAGGGCCAACCCACCATCGCCTTCTCCCCTCCCTCCTCCTCCTCCTCCTCCTCCTCCTCCTCCTGCTCTCTCGTTGTTACCGCCCTCGCCTCCTCCTCCTCCTCCTCCTCCTCGGTGCTCGCCGATCCCTCCAAAACCCTAGTTTTCCGCTCCTTCGCTTCTTGTTCTAAACTTTTGGTTCCTCGTGGTGTGATCAGATTGCGAGCGGGCACGCCGACGGGAGCATACGCCTCTGGGACTGTGAGAAGGGCACGTGCGAGGCCACGCTTAATGGCCACAAGTCAGCAGCTACCGTCCTCCGATACAACCACGCCGGCTCCCTCCTCGCCTCCGGGAGCATGGACTGCGACGTCATTCTCTGGGATGTCGTTGGAGAATCTGGCATCTTTCGCCTCCGCGGGCACCGCGACCAGGTACCCTCTCCCTCACACACACACACGTCCCTTAAAAGTGCCTCCTTTTGTTCGTTTTATGCACTTTCGCCCCTTTGTTTGTATCAGGTGACTGATCTTTGTTTCATCGATTCGGGGAAGAAGCTGGTGACTTGCTCCAAGGACAAGTTCATGAGGGTGTGGGATCTAGAGACACAGCATTGTATGCAGATTGTCGGCGGGCACCACACTGAGATTTGGTCTCTTGATGTTGATCAGAAGGAGAGGTTTCTGGTCTCCGGGTCAGCGGACCCAGAGCTGCGGTTTTACCATATCAGGCACAGTGCAGAGGCAACCGATACCGTTCAGGACAAATGGGAGATCTTGAAGCAATTTGGAGAGATTCAGCGGAAAAGCAAGTATAGGGTAGCCGCGGTCCGGTTTAATAAATCCGGAAGCCTCTTGGCATGTCAAGTAGCTGGGAAAGCTGTGGAGATTTACCGGGTTTTGGATGATTCAGAGGCCATGCGCAAATCCAAAAGGAGGATTCATAGAAAGAAGGAAAAGGTTTTAGCGAAAGCAATGGTTGAAGGAAATGAGGATGGCAGCGTAATTGATCCTTTATCCAGCCAGGAGGTGCAGCATCCTACTATTGTGGTCTCCGATGTTTTCAAATTCCTTCGGAACTTACAGGCGAGCAACAAGATTTGCTCGATTGCATTCTGTCCCAATCCTCCACCCAAAGGCGCCCTTGCTGTTCTCACTTTGTCTCTAAATAATAACATGTTAGAGACTCATTTAGTCGATAGCAGCGATAGTAGTAAGAGCTCGAAAATGATTTCTGTTGAACTTCAAGGACATCGCTCTTATATTAGAAGTGTCACACTGAATTCAGAAAGTAACCTTCTAATGTCGACCAGCCACAATGCGGTGAAGATCTGGAATCCGAGTACTGGGGCCTGCCTTCGAACCATTGATTCTGAATATGGCTTGTGTAGTTGTTTTGTTCCAGGAAATCGGTATGCTCTTGTGGGAACAAAGAGTGGAAAGTTAGAAATTATTGACATTGGGAGTGGGAGCTCGACAGAGGTGGTTGAAGCTCATGCTGGTCCAATACGGTCAATTTTACCCATTCCGGACGAGAATGGATCTATAAGCGGGCGTGGCTTCGTCACTGGGAGTGCGGATAAAGATGTCAAGTTCTGGGAGTATCAGATACTGCAAATACCTGATAGTGTGAGATTCTTCCTTTCCTAATTGGCCCCCCATTTCCTAAATAGCTTACTTTATTGTTTTGTTTACGCCGGTGGTCCATTGTTCTAAACTGAACCAGCCTCACTCCATGTTTGGCATACACAGTGATTCTTCTTCAAGTTAGATTAGCTTTTCTACCTAAAGATAGCTTTTGGTAACTTAATAGCACTTAATTGTTGCCCGAATTATCACTACTACTTTTTAGTCTTTTCAGCCTTGGCACTTACCGAAATTGTTCATTGTTTGTATCTCGACATATCCGCGTGACTTGATTTTGGTCTACCTTCTCAACAATTGCTGTGCTTATTTTGCTCAGGAACTGTAATTAATTATATAAGATTTATATATGTTGTAATGGTTGATGCTGATCTTAGCATGCATTCTATTGATTGCTAGAATCTGGGCTTCTTGTATGACTTTTTTTTTCCCCTTCCCCTAGAGGACATATTTTCCAAAGAAAATGTAGTCTGCAATGTAAGCACCTATGGAGTATTCCCTATGTAAAATTGTTGTGAGATTGGCAATATAGTGTGTTCTTGTGTCCCAATGGTCAGAGTTGTCTTGCCTAATTTATTTCACAGAAATGTCAATAGTTAATTTTTTTGGTATTTAGAAGGACCTTTTTTCTATTATTAACTTGCTTAATACTGCTGCATTTGCCTGTTTGAATATGGAGAAATTTGAGTGGTGTTCTTAATGGCTGCAGGGCTCCAAAAAATTAAGTGTGACAAATGTTAGGACTTTGAAGATGAATGATGATGTCCTTGCTGTCTCCGTCAGTCCAAATGGAAAGTACATTGCTGTTGCTCTATTGGATTGCATGGTCAAGGTTAGTTCTCAAGAATTTGAAACTTCAAGCATCTTTCTGATGCCAATTTTACTATGCATTTATTGATCATTAGAAAATAATAAGGGTCGCACTAATGGCCCCTTAATTCTGTGCAAAAAAGTTTTAAGTAAGCCTTAGTCTTTAAAATTAAGTATTCGACTCCTTGAACTTAAAAAAGGTATTTTTCTCTGATCTTTCCTAGGGAACCCTGTTAGTGGAACTAACAGAAAAGGCAGCATAGCTACCATATAGGTTACTCTTGATATTTACTTGGTATTCAAGTCCATTATCTCACAAGTGAGTTCCTTTGAACCTCATAGAGAAAAGATTTTTCATTTATGGATCATTAATTTATTTCAGGGTGGACTCAGATTGAACTTGGCTGCCAAGTGTATTGTGCATGGCCAATTTGATGCTTTCTCCTACTTATTTAGTCTGATGGGAAGGACTAGAAAACTAAATACACAATTCATTTTTCACCTTCAAGGATTCAAATTCTTAATGGTCGATGCCTGAAATGATACTTTTGAAGAGTTCGGAGGCCATTGATGCAATTTACCCTAATATTAGCATTTTGGATACTCATTATGTGGATAGTTTCTATTGTTGTGTTCGTTTCTAGATTGTCTTCAAAATTGTTTCTGGCAGCTATATGCTGCTTCTTGTCCGAAAACATTTTAATATGCTTAAGTGATTAGTACTTAAGGAAGTGATTTTGCTTTGATGCTAATCTGTTAACCTTTTGGCCGCTGTCACTCTGCCATAATCTTTAAAGACACTCTTCTCTATTTCATTAGCAAGGCTTTCTGTTGGGACATTTTCGTCACCTTTGGTCTTTTGTGGCCGCTTCAACTTGTGGTTTCTCTGATCATGAGGTTGCGTTGTCCTACTGTTTAGAACAGATGTTATTGATAATTAAAATATATCCGTGGGAATACTGCGTCTGCTGGAGCTGTGGAAGACTAGAAAATAGACAAACTTAAATCAACACTACTTTTGTTGTTGGTCTAGGTAATTCCTTGTGATTGCGTCAAGCTATAATTTATGTAGGTTAATTAGTTGTTCATTTCCCACACTTGCTTATAGCTGATATGGCTACACTCTCCCCTACATTGAAGTTTGAAGATTTACTGCAGAAGTTTCTTAATGGAATATTATGGAGTGTGTAGGCTAATCTCATTTGAAAGAAGAAATAAGTCATATTAAGTGTGTTAGCTTAGAGAAAGTAGGTTCTGATATTTTTAAATGATTATTATTTAAGGAAACACAATGGAAGGATGGAAAAGAATGTTTAGGAATGTGGAAAAAGAGAAATGGAAGAAAAAGTCAGCTAGGAGGTAAAGGAGAGGAGAGACAAGTTCCAGCAAAGGGAAAATATAGAGAAAAGAAATGAGAAGGGAAGAAAGATGAAGCCTATGGGTACTGTGTAACACAGTTTGAGCGTATCTGTCTTCTTGCCTCTTTCTGAAGTGTTGGTCCCTAAAATACAGTGAAAATAACAAATCTCATGTTGGATGTTATTTTTGTTACCCTCTTTTTGAAGTGCTTGTTTTATTTAAATGCTTGGTAACCAAGACACAGCTGAGGAAGCTTTGTGTCCATGTCAGATGTGTGCTCAAAATGTATGACGCGCGGACACACCCTGACTCATATCCACTGCAGAGTATGTGATTCTATGAGGAAAAAAAAATTTCAACCTTCATTCGCTTCTCATAAAACAATCTAAGAGATAATTTAGGAAAGTACCAACCGTCAAACTCTTAAATCCCTGGTGTATGGATAGTTATAAACACTCAAGATTCATTTATAATTAAGATCAATTTTATTACATTCCTTATTATCTTTTTCTCATTTTTCATATCAAATAAATCTTTTGAAGATCAGCATAATATCTTACTTAATCCTAATCCATACTTCAGTTTAAACAATTCTTTTGAACATGTGATTTAAAAACTTCCTCCTTATCTCTTCTTAGTTCTCTATGCTTAGCATGATTATTTCAGTTTGTTTTTGACTAATTCCATTATAAATTTTGTTTTTCCTAAGTTAATTTTATTCCTTCTTTTAAATAAAATGTGCATATTTGCTAGTTTTTTAAAATAATTCAGTAACTTTGTGTTAATATTTTCTTTCATATAACAAAATATAATAGTATTTTCATGAATATGATGATTACATATGTGATAAAATAAGAATAAAATTATATTTAAACATTGTGTCCTTACCGTGGCCACGTCCTAATTTTATAGTAAGTTGCCGAGTCGTTATGTCTGCGTCATGTCATGTCCCGTGGCTGTGTCCATATCCGGGTAACCTAGTATAAATGCTATCATTCATTTTGGTATATCGGATTGACCTGCTAAGTTACATGGTATATAAAAATAGGCTCATTATTTCCTCTCTAATACTTCTGAGAACAGTTCTACCCAATTTGATTGTAGATTTTTTTTTTTTTTTTTTTTTTTTTTTTTTTTTTTTTTTCAATAGTCTAGTTGAAGAGTCTTTAGTTTTAAAATTTTCGCTCATCAAGAGCCTTGTAATGAGGTGCAAAAACTAAATGATATCTTGCTTAGCATTCGGATGACCTGATTGTTGTGTAGTTAGAATCGTAGTCAGTAATTTTTAACTTGGCAATTCTGATGTTCTGACATGCTGAGATTTGCAAGTAATTTTGCAGGTCTTCTTTGTGGACACGCTTAAAAACTTTCTTCTCCTTTATGGCCACAAGCTTCCAGTTTTCTGTATGGATTTTTCGTCAGATGAAAGTCTACTAGTCACTGGTTCTGCAGATAAAAATCTGAGGATTTGGGGTTTGGATTTTGGTGATTTGCATAAAAGTATTTTTGCCCACGCAGACAGGTCCTTTGATATTATTAATTTAAACTAATTAAGGCTATTCTTGAATATCTGCCTGAATGTAGAACTAATTGTCTCACTTATTTTTGCAGTGTAATGGATGTGAAATTTGTCAAAAATACACATTATATGTTTAGTGTGGGAAAAGATCGTCTTGTGAAATATTGGGATGCGGACAAATTTGAGTTACTGTTAACTCTTGAGGGGCATCATGCTGAAGTTTCGTGCCTTGCGGTTAGTAATCACGGTGATTTTATTGTTACAGGATCACACGATCGTTCAATTCGACGTTGGGATCGCACTGAAGAACCTTTTTTTATTGAGGTATTATTTGCCTGATCTTTTTGGTAAAAATGTATGCAACTAACCTGTGAGGCTGTTTGGGAACAGCTACCAAACCTTTAAGAATTTTGTTTTACTACCTAATCTTTCGTTTTATTTGATTTTAGTTCTTTATTAGCTCTGGAAAACTATTGCATGCACCTGGTGAGGCTGTTTGGGAACAGCTGCCAAACCTTTAAGAATTTTGTTTTTCTACCTGATCTTTCGTTTTATTTGATTTTAGTTCTTTATTAGTTCTGAAAAACTATTGCGTGCACCTGGTGCATTTCTACATTTACACTGCGCATTTATTGGTCATTCATTGTATTTGATTATTTGATCTTTACAATCTAATAGGTTATGGTTTTTTTAGCTAAAAATTTAGCGATTTAATTAACAAAGTGAGATGCAGTTAAAAAAAATAAAGGTATGGTGTACAAATATCTGGATGGACGAGTTGCAAGCAATTACTCTTAATAAGACAAATCAAACTATTTGAAAGCTCAGGAAGTAAAATCAAAATTTTTAGAAGTTGGGTAGCCATTTTCAAATGACCCGAAGTTTAGGTTATCTCTACAATTTCATCTTTTTTTATTATTTTTATTCTGTTCAGTTGCTAATTTTAGGGTAAATTAGACTGTTTCTGTGGCACTGACCATGAAATTTCACTTAGGCTATTGAACTTCTGTTTGTTGTATTGCTGTGATGAACTACTACTTCCGTTTCAATTGGGTCCATTTACCAATTTTGTTTAATTACCCTAACTAAGGATGGCACAGCGGCTGATGCTGCTGTCACATATATCTAAGAGATGACATAGTGGTTGATTCTCAATAGCCTTGAGTGCGTGTGGTAACTGAGGTGTGATTCCATTCCATCCCCACATTATGAAATCGACGTGAAACATAAATTGATGTTTAGTGCGTAAAATGTGGCAAATTGAAATGACCTAAATGAAATGTTGTGTTCAGTTCAGTAGCCATGAGCATAATCTAGTGCATATTTTATTTATGCTATTCACTGCATTTCTATTTTATGTGTTTAATGAGTGGTCTTGCGGAATTTTCTGGGAACTACAGGAAGAAAGGGAGAAAAGATTAGAGGAGCTGTTTGAGTCTGATTTAGATAACTCAGCTGATAATAGATATGCTCCAAAAGAAGTGGTTCCTGAGGAAGGATCTGTGGGGGTTCCAGGAAAGAAGACTCAAGAGTCTCTAACTGCAGCTGATGTTATAATTGATGCATTAGACACTGCTGAAGATGAGATAAAACGAATTAATCGATACAAGGTACAAGTGGCATTAATATCTTTTCTGCTTCATGTCTTATTTATGCTAAAATATATTATTCAATGAGGAATTTAAACAAGAGAAAGTGGGTTGAACATGAAATTTTCTGGTAACATAAAAAACTAACAGATATTTGCTAGGGAATTATCTTCAGAATCTATGAAATTATTACATTTTGGGATTCTTACTGTGATTATGTACTTTTCCTAATTTCAGGAGGACCAAAACCATGGACAAGGAAGTGAATTCCAGCCGAATGTTTTAATGCGAGGGCAGTCACCTTCTGATTATGTTCTCCATGCACTTTCAAATGTCCACACCAATGATATGGAGCAGATGCTGCTGGTTTGTATATGTCTCAACTGTTCTGTTCATTGCTTTGTAGTACCTATTTTGTGTGATGATATGCTCTTAATGAATTTCTTCTGGAGTAATGCATTCCTATGTTTGTTCTTTATGGGCCCTGTTTTAGGGTGCGTTGTAGTTGTATTTAGCACAAGGATTTAAGTATCCATCGGTACGGTCCGTATCTACCGTATCGTATCATGCCAACAAGATACCGGTACGATACAGTCCCTGTGCCGATGGAACAACTGAAAACCCTCTTTTCTTTAAATTACTAAGTATTTTTTTTTAATAAAGTTCAAAAGATTTGATAAAAATACATAATAAGTAAATAAAAAAGTTTGTTGCTAAAGAAAATAAATATTTCATGCCATTATGTGTTCGCACACATGTATTTTTGTGACCGGCACTCATCGACACCGCTCGGCATGCACTGTGCTGTACCGTGCCGGCAAGTTTTCAGCACGACCCCGTGCTACGGCACTTAAATCCTTGATTTAGCACGAGTAGGATTTCACTTCTTTTCCATGGTTTCATTTCGGAAATTGGAATGAAAAAGTACTCTATGCAGAACGTGATCTGTTAGTTACAAAGAAATTTCTGCGTTCTGTCACGAAAAGGTGCACTTGCACGAATGCTTTTGTGTTTGACGTTTTGTTTATAATTATGTTCAAACTACTACAATTCCCATTGGGCCCTAAATATTAAACCATAAATTGCAAAACATTTCAATTTCTATAAGTTTATGCAAGAGTCTTGATATTAGAGTCTTTTTCTTATTTAAATATGATTGCTGCAAAAAGTTTCTTTGCTTTAATAGTCCTCTACTGGAGCTAAAATGTACCATGACTTTTAGGATGCGTTTGTTTTGCGTTATCTTTTTAAGATTCTCGGTAATCCAATGAGAATAAAAAAATATGATGGTGTTTGGCTAAACGCACTAAGTAATCTAGTCAATAATGTTAGATACACTTGGGAATGAGATTCAACCCAAAGAACTAATCTCATTCCTTTGAGAGAGGATAAATATCCTTATATTAATAAATTGAGATAATCATAAAATTTCTAATTCGGCCCACTTTTTTTTCCTTCCTACTTGCCGACTAGTCAGTAATGTTTTTCTTTACTATCTAACCTCAAATCTCTCCCTCTAACCTTATCTTTCTCTCTCTAAGCTTAAACACTTTTTCTCTTTCTAACCATGTTTCTGTCTCTTCTACTAACCTCGACTCTATCTCTCTCCCTATTTATTTATTTAATTATGCACTCTCTTTAATAATGGATTGAGATAATCATAAAATTTCTAATTCGGCCCACTTTTTTTTTCCTTCCTACTTGTCGACTAGTCGGTAATGTTTTTCTTTACTCTCTAACCTCAAATCTCTCCCTCTAACCTTATCTTTCTCTCTCTAAGCTTAAACACTTTCTCTTTCTAACCATATTTCTGTCTCTTCTACTAACCTCGACTCTATCTCTCACCCTATTTATTTAATTATGCACTCTCTCTAACCTATGTTCTCTCTTTCCCTCTCTCTCTAAAATCTCAACTCTCGCTCCCTCTAAACTCAAATCTCTAAGCTGAGCTCTCCCTCACTTTTTATCTTTCCATAACTTAAACCTAAAAAACTCTATGTCAACTCTCTCCCTTTAATCTCAAATTTCTCTCTCTCTCTCTCTCTCTCTCTCTCTCTCTCTCTCTCTCTCTCTCTCTCTAAGTTAAGCTACCTGTAAAATGTGTATTAGCCTGCTATTTTTATTTATTATCATTTGGTTATTAATATCTTATCTGATTTTTTCTAAAAAGATGTTGACACTTTTGCCAGCATTTGAAATTAATTAACAAAATAAATAAATGCATTAATTTTATATTTTTTGTAATCTTAAATAATATGACTGTGCGAACTAAACACGGGAATGCCGCATTCTTAGTAATAGGATGAGTAAGAATTAAATATTTGGACATTCTTTTGTTCCTGGTAATCTTTCATAATGCGAACC
The DNA here is from genome assembly GCA_029204045.2 of Tillandsia leiboldiana. Classification (NCBI taxonomy): domain Eukaryota; kingdom Viridiplantae; phylum Streptophyta; class Magnoliopsida; order Poales; family Bromeliaceae; genus Tillandsia; species Tillandsia leiboldiana. The sequence continues at coordinate 39,614,533 of CM055069.1, read as the reverse complement.
AAACGCACCTGTATTTCTATGATACAAAACAACCTTAAGACCTATTCTGAATAGTTTCCCTATGAAAGCATACTTAAATAACTTGGTAAGTAGTCAGAAAATATGCATTTTGTACTTCTATCTTTTTGCTGTTGTTGGTCAAAGATGTAACAATATGCTTGCTAATATGATTGTATCGCTTTAGCGAGATGGAAGCTATTTTTCTTGTTAATTTGGATTGACACTTGAACACTCAAATAATTGAAGAATTTTATTTTGCAGTCGTTGCCGTTTTCAGATGCCTTAAAGCTAATATCTTACTTAAGAGAATGGGCCCTCATTCCTGACAAGGTAATGCACATGTTTATGCTCTCCAATTTTCTTTTTGGTCCATCATGTATGAATAAGACATTTTATCCTGTATTTCTCTTTTGTATCACATTGCAGGTCAGTAGACAACATAGCAATACCCTCTGATGTCATTTTACTAGTGTGACATCAATTGTGACCAAGAAAGTACAGATAGTTATGAGAATACTAGTGATCACCCTTCAATTCCTAGGAAGCACTATAGAAGGAACCCTTCTACTAGGCCGCAACCCAATTTTGTTATGTTATGGATCACCAAACTTCTAACTGTCCTGGTATTTTTCTAGAGGGATGTAGTTCATAAGTAGAGAATTGTTCTAAAAGGCTGGTCCATGCATATCCTCATATGTGCCTCTATATGTATCTGCTGTTGCTTGATATTATCTGCATATGCTGTAGGCGACACTTAATGAGTTCATAAACAACCTTTATCATACATTTTATGCACATTTAAGTAGATTTAGCATGACATGTTTGTGATTGGCTACTCAAAAGCTTGGTTATTATTATTTGATATGCGTAATTTGTTTAAGAAATATTCATACATCTATTGTCCACTCGCCATGATATATTTTTTCTTCTATGGATGCAATGTGTACTGTCTACTATATAATTACTATGTGGTATCTCAGCGACATGCAGACAATTTTTACTATAAAAACTTTGGTTCAAAACAAATTGCATGGATAGGCCTTCCAATTTTTCAGTATGTTGTTTCAATATAGTCATACTAATGCTATAACGATAATAAAGTTTCTGCATCTTTAGTGACGTGTCATATGACCGTATGCAGGTTGAGCTTGTTAGTAGGGTTTGTACTGTGCTGCTCCAAACACATCATAACCAATTGACGACCACAGTGGCTGCAAGGCCCATGTTAACCTCACTGAAGGATATTCTTCATGAAAGAGTTAAGGTAATTAATTACTTGTATGAATCCTAATTTACAAAAGAATTGGTGTATTGTATAAGAAGCAGTATTGTATAAGTAGCAAGCAGATTTTCTCCAATGGATCATCTGCTTTACCATTAAAATGATGTTGCTCTCAATTTGGTTCGTTTGTACAAGAAACTGGTCTGATGAACCCTGTGTTTTAGGAATACTTCAATATCCCAGCAATTCTATCAGCTAGATTCTGTTCTTGCTAGTTCTTGTTAATTCTTGTCAAAGAAAGTACTTAATAGTACAAATTTAGGCATAGTTTACAGTTAGAATTATTAAGCCGTTTGACAAGATTTGTACAAAGAAGATAAAAAAGAAGGGATTTTATGCATATATACCCCTCAAAATATGCATATTTGTTGTATACTCTTCATGGCGCAAGTACTCTTGAGAAAATAACACATATTTGCGTGTATAAATCTCAAAAGTTATAGTTGCCCCTGCACCTTTGGAAAAATCCCTTCTACATTATTCTTTTTTTTTTCTCCTCTTCTTTAATGTTCGAGTTATAATGGAAGTTTGTCTTCTTCAGGAATGTAAAGACACAGTTGGTTTCAACCTTGCAGCAATGGATCATCTGAAGGTAAAAGACTGTCAGTTTCTCTTGTACTAATAAAAGGGCTTCTGAAGCTGAGCTGAGAAAGTTATTTTTAGTGTGTTTATGTTGATCTTTTAGGAACTTATGTCCATGAAGTCGGATGCACTTTTCAGAGATGCCAAGGCAACGCTTATGGAAATTCGCATGCAACACTCGAAGCGTACGGATCGGAGAGAGATTAATGAGAAGAGGAGAAAGAAAAAACACAAGGTTTCTGCCGATGCTCAAGCTGCTGCCTGACCTAAACAATATTATAAATTAATTCATTTTAATTCTATAATGTATTATCGTGTATCATTTGCACTTGGATGAGCATATAAATTTTTGACTTGAAAAGACTGCAGGTCAGTCTGCGAAGGTTCATTGCCGCCGACCTATCTATTCGCTTGTAATTCTAGCATAAGAAACTAGGAAAGCTGATCTATGTTTAGCAGTGTATATTTGACAAAAACTTTCTCAAATGGTCCTGCAAATTTTGTATTATACTATTGTGGAATTAAAATTTTTTTGCCCTCATTTCGTTGATAGTGTGTTCCCTATGAATTGGTGTGAATGTTTTGATAAGTGTTATATGAGTTGCTCAGCGGAGGGCATGTTTGGCTTGAAGTAAATGTAATTCAGATACAATTGTGCTGTAGTTATTGACTTACTCTTAAATTTTGACGGTGCTGTTTTCACCATAATTTGGCTTACATTGAGAACATCACCAATGGAGACGAAGTAATTGCCAACATTTTCTAACGAGCAATATTATCCGTGCACTTGTTTTTTTTTTTTTTTAATCTATATGATTCTATCATCCAACGGCTGATAATTCTTCATTAATTTTATCACTCTTCTTTTTCATATTATTAAAACCCATAAAGAGGGTTTTTAAAACCCCTAAAGGATGGGATTACAATCTTTAGATCTAGGGTTGTAATTCTATAACCCTTTCGGGGGTTGCAGGTTTAGCATTTCAAATCAGCTAAAATGTTCTTTTGATTCTCTCTTTTCTAATTTAATTAGCTAAAATATACTTGTGAACCTCAAACTACTAGATGCGTGTCACTCTGTTTCTTAAATTTTAATTTGTTGTAATTTTTTGTTCGGATTTTTTAATTTGTTATCATAAATCCTACAACCTTATTTAGTTGATTAAATATTAGCGTATTGTTAATGTAGAAATGATGTACCATTTTAATTATTCTTGGATTTTTTTACCATAACACTATCATATATTTTTTATATTAACCATGTCAGAGTTTTAGGATCAAAAGTGTAATTTAGCCTTTCTAATTTACCAAAATAAAAAAATGGAGTTTGTTTTTTCTTTTTCAAATAACCATATAAAATTTTATAATTGACTAAATAACCCTCTAAAAAATTTATTTGGCCAAATAACTCTCCTTTTATCAACTCAACACCATAGTGAATAATTCTGTCAAAAGTGGTGAATCATTTATCATCTTCAAAAGGACGGCGAACGATTCGCCGTCTTTTAATTTTCTTGCTGAAGCGGCGAATCGTTTACCGCTTTCCTGAATGCGGTGAATGATTCACCATTTTTAACAGATTCCACCATTATATATATAATTAATAAAAGACGGTGAACCATCTTTATTAAGATGGCGATTCATATAGCGAATAATTCGTCATCTTTAGTAAGACGATGAATCGTTCGCCCTCTTTAACTGTAACCTAGCCACCCCAAGATTTTAACTACAATAATTTTCACAACACACTGAGGGTCGCACCTCCGTTCATGATTCACAATAATTGCCACACCGAATACTTCTTTCCTCTCGCTGGTCGCACCTCCGTGCATGATGAGGACCACCCCAAACAGCACCTACCACTTAGTGTCGAGTAGTGGACACCTCCAGAACCCAAAATTGTGACTATGAATGCCTCAAGTGTTGCCCAGAGCTTGATCGACCACCCGGAGATCACCTCACTCGTTTGTCCAACTCACGGGACTCGCACTTCTCCGTACGATGCCATCACCAACTATACCCACAAGGCTCGATCCAAGACTTTGGCACAATTTGCAGCTTGGAGACATGCACAACCACGAGGTCTCTGACCGAAGTCCCCGCTCGAAGCGGTCGGCTTTGTCCTCGCCGTCTCGCACCACATATGAAATGTAGTTGACTAAGTGCGAGAACTCCCGCTCGTACTCTCACGTCGAGAGATTTCTTGCTTCAACTTTCCAGACGTTCTCCTTTCACTGTCGGGAAAATAGGCAAAGAACCCGATCCCCAAACTCACCTCACTGACCCACCGACTCCCCGTCGAAAGTTGGCAAGCAAAAGTTTCCTAACATCACGAGAACTGTGATTGCTCGCTCTTGCTTCACTTCTACACGACCAAAGGCTAGGACACCTGACCCAACCTAAAATGCCACCACTGCAACCCCTGACTGCACGTGGCATGCTGCAACGTCCACTCCGTCGGTGACACACGGCCTACACTCGGGGGCACAAACGGTGCCAGACTCACTCGAGTCACAACAGCCGATTGCTCCAATTTCCTTTAGAGCCCCGTAACTCACTCGCCTCCACACTGGGCAGCTTTCGACTGCCCCAACGCTCCCTTGGTTTGTTGCTGCATCACTTCGTGGAGCACAACCAACAATTCATGATAGTCTTGACTCTAGCTCTCCCCGGATTGCTCAGGAGCACACGCTAGCGTATTCCACATAGACCCCATCGGAGGTCATCTATACGGCACCATCGTCTCCCAAAACACGACAACACAAGTTGGTTCCTTTGACCGTCGTACTAACCGCGACTCACACTTAAACAACGGACTCAATCAGACGAAAGTCACAAAAGGGCATCCCTACTCTACTTTCAACATTATGTTGTCTGCAGCCAACATAATCGTTTAATTAGAGTGGTCGTGCACCTTCAATCCATCCCTAAATATCATTAGGGACACACACCTACCCTGTCACGCCCCGGGTGTAAACCAGAACCCGGGCCCGTCCACAGATCCGCCGTGCACACGGAATTTTTCGTGTACACGAAGCGCTGATAACCTGCTCAGATGTAAAACACGTAATAAAGGAGCATAAAACAGAGCTAAACTAAAAACTAATACAACTCAGACAAATGCTGGAAATGAAAGTACAGTAAGCTCTCAAAAAAAAATACAAGTGTCTCTCCCAGCTCACGAAATATATACAACCAACTGGCCGCAGCCAGACCCAAAATAAAAGGAAAATACAACCGTCTGAGTGTACTGGGGATACAACAAAACTACCAAAAACTCGAGCTCGGGGTAGCAGCTATCTAGTCGGCGATCCTCTTACCTCGATCCTGGTAGGAAGGCCCCGCAACTCCGGCAGATGACTCTGCAAAACAAAGGGGACAAGAAAAGGGAAAAACAGTGGGGGTCAGTACTACTATAAAGATAGTAGCCTCCCCTAGTGGGTAAACCTCAACACGAACTCCTACCTGCCCACTAGGTCTACCAGAGGCTAAAGGAATAAATGCGGTAACTAAGAGTATGACTCCTGATAAAAGCTACCACTAATATGCCTCTACCTGCCCAGCTAAAGATAGCTAAAAGTATGCATCAGAGAATCGAAGCCTGCCACATCGGGTATGCCAGCCTACGCATAACACCGGTGTGGAATAGGAGTCTCAATGTCTGCCAAATCGGGTATGCCAGCCTACGCATAACACCGGTATGGGACAGGAGTCTCAAGGTCTGCTAAATCGGGTATGCCAGCCTACGCATAGCACCGATAAGGGGTAGGGTTCTCAATGTCTGCCAAATCGGGTATGCCAGCCTACACATAACACCGATATGGGACAGGAGTCCCAGGGTCTCAAGTCTGCAAATCGCGCACTCCGCTCTATAAGGAAAAGTACCGTCTCCCAAAAGAAGCCCAAAACCCTCTCCCCGAAACCCAAGTATCTGACTACACTAACCCAGCCCCTGCTCCAACCCGAGCATAATATCCCCTATGTCTAAGTGACTGAAGAAAGAATGCAACATGGTTTCTCCTAAGTCAATTCCAGCATGATAGTGTAGCAGAAAAAGGTGGCCTATCTAGGTGACCATTCAAGCATGCAAAAGTCATTAACTTGATAAACCTCTTTTTAATTATTCTAACATATGCAACATTAAATGTTTGGACCCTCCGATGTACACGTGGCAAGATATACGATACATGATACAATTTAGATGTACAATTAACTAGCAAGTACCCCTTTTTACAACATGCATTCTAACCACATGCCCAAACCTTTCCTTAACACACAATATGATATGGCTATAGCATTCATATTCGACTAATTAAATTGCATATCTAAACATGGAAACACCACTCATGAACTTGTAGCTTGCTAACAATGCAAGTATTAGCAAAAGAACCTTAATATCATGCAAGCACGCTAGATACATTCATATTTAATAACATATAATCGTGGCATTCCAATAGGCCTAGTGACATTCACAAGCAGGAGGTTCTCAACATCACCCACCTCGAGCGCTACTCCAAAATTCCCAAAGGCGAAGTCCAAGATCAGTCCAACACACCACCAATCTGTACAAAATACCCCAAAGGAAAAATACATAAGCTTAACATCCACAATTCCAGAATCTGTCCCCCAAACCAGCAGTCCACAATTCACTAATTTTTACCTGCGAATAATGCCCAGAAAAATCCAAGAAAAATACTATCGCGATCCTTGCGACGAGCCCGTCGAAACGAGTACCTGCACGCCCAATTTGGAGTTTCCTACGCTGAGATAAAAATCCGACAAGGGGTACACCCCAAACCCAAACTGCACTAAATTCCTGTAACAAGGAACCACAGAGGAAGAAGATTCTCACCCTCGAGTAAAATTCAGAAAATTCTGAGAAAAATCCAGGAGACTCCTTGCGAAGCGTAGATGAAATTTGCCTTTTGAATCGCCTCGTTCCGACGCCTGAGCGAAAAGATATGGCAAGAACACTGCGGTGCTGTCCCAAAAGTCCGCGAAGAAAAAGGGTCAAATGGGTGCTAAGAAAACTCCAATATCAGCACGGAAATCGAGGAACCACAAAACACAGGAGTTGAAGCCCTACCTGTCAAGAGTCCAACGGCGCAAGAATCGGCGAATTCCGAGGTCGGGGTGAGTCGGAGGAGTCCAAACACTGAGAAGGGGTAAAGAGGATCGCCGGAGAACAAGCGTCGCGCCGCGCCGTAAAATGGTGAACCTCGGGATGCGTGCCTCCAAAAATCTTCAAACTTCTCCAAAGGGTTGAGCTCTGAGAGAGGAGGAATCGCCGTGAAGAAAAGCCCAGTGAAAAGAAGCCCAAAAAACCAAAGGGGCGAATGGGGGGAGCTATTTAAAGGCCCAGCCCAATGGCTTAAGGCCCGGATTTCGGGGCAGTTTCGGGCGCACTGCGCCCGGAAACCGGGTTGTATGGAACCCGTCCGACGCGCCCGAAAGTTTCTGGGACCGCCACGTCGCCCCGAACAGGGGACAGCGGATCCCGCGGCCCGCACACGACACGTGGCCCCCCCGCAGTCAATGGGGTAGGTACGGCCGGCCAATCTCGAGGCGACACGTGTCGCACTCGAGTGCGGCCGACCGCCCCGCCTGGCGCCACTGTGCGCGCACGTGCGCGCACAGTACCGAGGCGCCCTCCCCCGCGCCACCCGTGGACCGCGCCCCGTGGACCGACGAATCCGAAGCGCCACGTGTCATGCGCCCGGTCCACCGCCAACCCGCAATTTCCGTGAGCCGTGCCGCGTGTCGCCCGCCTACCAGGGCACGCCACCGTCCACACCGCCGCGGTCCATGCACCGCCGCGCCCATTGCGTGGACCCAGCCGCGTGAGCCGGCCAATAACAGGGCGCCACGTGGCGCTGGCCGAGTCCACGTTCACCCCCGTGCACCGAAAATCCCCCAAATCTTCCGAGAGCCCGCAGTTGGTCATCCGGACTCCAAATTCAACAAGCAAATAGCCGTTTTCCAAGCGTTTTTCCGCGCTGAATCCCAAATCCAACCTCAGATTGCCCAAAACCTTTTCTAAAATTCGGCAATCACAGCCGGAAGGCCAAATCATCTATCCAAGTCTCACGAGGTCCATCTGTGGCATCCCTTCGATGCACCATGGGCCAGACACCAACACTAGGTGTTCTACACAGTGGATTCATCCGGAAAATCGCAAGGGAAAAACCCAGTACACTACAATCCTCCCCTACAAGAAAAAGTTTCGTCCTCGAAACAAAAGTCATACCTCAGATAGGAGCCTCAAACAAGTGGGGGGTGAGCATCCATCATCGCTGACTCCAACTCCAGGTAGCCTCGCGCTCGTCGTGACTGCTCCAGAGGAACCTTCACATAGGGGATGGCCCGACTGCGCAACTCCCTAACCTCACGATCCAAGATCCTCAACGGCCGCTCAACATAACTCAGGTCCTCAGCAACCTCCAATGGAGTGAAATCGATAATATGAGACGGGTCATGAACATACCTCCTCAGCGTCGATACATGAAACACATTGTGAACACCTGAAAGCCTGGGGAGGAAGCGCAAGCCTGTAGGCAACTGGCCCTAAGCGCTCCAACACCTCAAAAGGTCCAATAAAACGAGGGCTCAGTTTCCCACGAATACCAAATCTCCGAATCCCCTTCGAAGGCGAGACTTTCAGAAAAACATGGTCACCCACCTGAAACTCTAAGTCTCGCCGTCGAGTATCAGCATAACTCCTCTGTCGACTCTGGGCGGTCTCTAGGTGTCGTCGTATCAATCTGACCTTTTCCTCTGCCTCTAACAGTAGATCAGGACCCAAAGTCTTCTTCTCACCCACGTCACTCCAATAAAGGGGTGACCGACACTTGCGTCCATACAACGCTTCAAACGGAGCCATCTGAATGCTCGCTTGATAGCTGTTGTTGTACGCAAACTCAACTAATCCCAAGTGTCGGTACCATCCTCCCCCAAAGTCCAGAATGCATGCTCTCAACATATCCTCGAGGGTCTGAATAGTGCGCTCTGACTGCCCATCGGTCTGTGGGTGGAATGCTGTACTAAATCGGAGCCTGCGTCCCCAAGGCGTCTGTAAAACTCCTCCAGAATGCGAGACAAACCTCGGGTCTCTATCTGATACGATGGAGACGGGTACCCCGTGCAATCTAACCACCCTCAGCCAAGTACACCTGCCGCCAGTCGCTCCATCCCGCCCCGCTCCAAGTCATCTGAACCGGTAAAAAGGTGAGCGGATTTGGTAAGCCTGTCCACGACTACCCAGATAGCATCCGCTCCCGTCTGTGCTCTCGGCAACCCAGTGACAAAATCCATCGTAACATGTTCCCATTTCCATTCAGGGATTGGGGAGACTCTGCAACTTGCCAGCAGGTACACGATGCTCAGCCCTTACTTGCTGACAAGTTTAAACAGTGCGCTACAAATCTCCCAATGTCTCTTTTCATCCCATTCCACAAAACTGTGCCTTCAGATCCCTATACATCGTAGTCCCACCAGGGTGGATGGTATAAGGTGTATAGTGGGCCTCCCTCAAGATCTGCTCTCGAATCTCTGCAATCCATAGGCACGCAAGCTCGGTCCCTGTACCGGAGTACTCCCGCAGCATCAACTGAAAAGTCCCCTAACAAACCAGTCTGCATCTGACTCTCGAATCCTCACCAGGTGGGGGTCCTCACTCTGTCTCTCCCGAATCCTGTCCAACAGAGTGGGCTTGCAACGACTAGAGACATAAGTCTAGCAGAGACCCCCAGGGGACACAAACCTCGAGCTCTAACCGCCTCATCTGCTCAAGTAATGGCGCCTGATCGGTGGATCATCAAAGATAAACTCTGTACTGCTCTCCTGCTAGTGCATCAGCAACCACGTTGGCCTTGCCAGGGTGGTAAAAAATGTCTACATCATAATCTTTCAACATTCCAACCATCTACGCTGCCTCAAGTTGAGCTCCTTCTGTGTGAACAGGTATGTCAAGCTCTTGTGTCGGTGTAATCTCGCAGTGTTCCCCATACAGGGTAGTGGCGCCACAACTTTAGTGCAAAAATCAACTGCAGCTAGAGCTCCAAATCATGGGTAAGGGTAATTCTTTTCATAATCCTTACATTGCCGAGAGTAGCGTAAGCGATTATCCTACCCTCCTGCATCAGCACACAACCAAGTCCACTGTGCGATGCATCACTATAAATCACGTATCCTTTCCCCATAACAGGGAGGGAAAGGATAGGAGCCGACATCAACCTGATCTTTAATTCCTCAAAGCTCCTCTGGCAGTCCTCACTCCAAATAAACTTAATCCCTTTTCGCGTCAAACGAGTGAGGGGTGTGGAAAGTTTCGCAAAACCTTCCACAAACCGACGGTAATATCCTGCTAAGCCCATGAAACTACGGACCTCTGATACCGTCGTCGGTCGGGGCCAATCCCGGACTGCCTCGATCTTCGCGGGTCTACTGCCACTCCAGCGGCTGAAATCACGTGGCCCAAAAAGGCAACCTCCCGAAGCCAGAAATCACACTTAGATAGCTTGGCATACAACTTTCTCTCTCCTCAGAAGTTGTAGCACAATCCTCAGATGCTCCTCGTGCTCCACATCGCTTCGGGAATAAACCAGGATGTCATCAATAAAAACAACGACGAACCGATCCAGGTATGGTCGAAAAATCCTGTTCATCAAATCCATAAAAGCTGCAGGGGCATTTGTCAGTCCGAAAGGCATGACGGTGAACTCATAATGCCCGTACCGCGACCTGAATGCCGTCTTTGGGATGTCCTCGGCTTCACCTTAAAGTGGTGGTAACCAGACTGTAAATCAATCTTGGAGAAGAAGAACAAGACCCTTGCAGCTGGCGATAAGTCATCAATGCGCGGCAAAGGGTACTTGTTCTTGATGGTCACTTTATCAGCTCCCGGTAATCTACACACAGTCGAAGTGAACAATCTTTTTCTTCACAAATAGCACGGCGCTCCCCAAGGTGATACACTCGGCTCACAAAACCCCTGTCCATCAAATCCTGGAGTGCGCCTTTAACTCCCGCAGCTCGGCCGGTGCCATTCGGTAAGGAGCCTTAGAGATTGGCGCAGTTCCTGGAACTACGTCAATCAAAAACTCAACCTCCCTATCCGGCGGCATATGAACTAGCTCCGGAGGAAAAACATCCGGGTACCAGGAAATAGGAATATCCGTGAGTCCCGGATGCCGCCGTAGGCTCCTTAACCACCGATGCCAAAAAGGCAAGCATCCACTGCGCATCATCTGCCTCGCACGATGAGGTCGAAACCAACAGAGGCAAAGAAAGCACTCTGGCAACCCCCGTAATACGAACACCTCGGGCCTGGTCGTATAAAGGTAACAGTCCTCGCGGCGCAATCAATCGTCGCGACAATAGCGAGCAAGCCATCCATCCCCAGTACAATGTCGTAATCTCTGCAGCTCACTAAGGATAAGGTCCGGCTGGCAAGATCCAGGACTCAACTGAACCGGCAACAAGCCAACAACCATCCTCTACATGCAATGTATGATCAGAATCTGTACCTCTACTGCATGTGGCAACCGACCTAACACTAGTCCATGAGATGATGCAAATACTCTACTGATAAAAGAAAGTGAGCACCGGTATCAAATAAAGTGCGAGCTCTGTACCAAGAAAGGTAAAGTGATACCAGCCACCACGTGGTCGGGCTGCGCGGGAGTCCCCTACCTGGGCGGCGTTAGACTCGCCCGCTCTGAGCTGGTGGTCGGTAAATCTGCAGGGTGGAGGAGAGGAGCCCAGTCGAGATGAGCATAGGCGCCTGCTGGGGCACTGAAGGCGCTGAGGCTGAAGAAAGAGACTGCAGGTTTTGTAGAGAGAGGGCAAGTAGCCGAATTGCCGACTTCACACCAGATAACAGCGGCCATACCTCTGGTCACCAAGTATC
>CM055069.1:39437499-39602662 GCA_029204045.2 Tillandsia leiboldiana | reverse complement strand
GGTCACGCCCGGGTGTAAACCAGAACCCGGGCCCCGTCCACAGATCCGCCGTGCACACGGAATTTTTCGTGTACACGAAGCGCTGATAACCTGCTCAGATGTAAACACGTAATAAAGGAGCATAAAACAGAGCTAAACTAAAAACTAATACAACTCAGACAAATGCTGGAAATGAAAGTACAGTAAGCTCTCAAAAAAAATACAAGTGTCTCTCCCAGCTCACGAAATATATACAACCAACTGGCCGCAGCCAGACCCAAAATAAAAGGAAAATACAACCGTCTGAGTGTACTGGGGATACAACAAAACTACCAAAAACTCGAGCTCGGGGGTAGCAGCTATCTAGTCGGCGATCCTCTTACCTCGATCCTGGTAGGAAGGCCCCGCAACTCCGGCAGATGACTCTGCAAAACAAAGGGGACAAGAAAAGGGAAAAACAGTGGGGGTCAGTACTACTATAAAGATAGTAGCCTCCCCTAGTGGGTAAACCTCAACACGAACTCCTACCTGCCCACTAGGTCTACCAGAGGCTAAAGGAATAAATGCGGTAACTAAGAGTATGACTCCTGATAAAAGCTACCACTAATATGCCTCTACCTGCCCAGCTAAGATAGCTAAAAGTATGCATCAGAGAATCGAAGCCTGCCACATCGGGTATGCCAGCCTACGCATAACACCGGTGTGGAATAGGAGTCTCAATGTCTGCCAAATCGGGTATGCCAGCCTACGCATAACACCGGTATGGGACAGGAGTCTCAAGGTCTGCTAAATCGGGTATGCCAGCCTACGCATAGCACCGATAAGGGGTAGGGTTCTCAATGTCTGCCAAATCGGGTATGCCAGCCTACACATAACACCGATATGGGACAGGAGTCCCAGGGTCTCAAGTCTGCAAATCGCGCACTCCGCTCTATAAGGAAAAGTACCGTCTCCCAAAAGAAGCCCAAAACCCTCTCCCCGAAACCCAAGTATCTGACTACACTAACCCAGCCCCTGCTCCAACCGAGCATAATATCCCCTATGTCTAAGTGACTGAAGAAAGAATGCAACATGGTTTCTCCTAAGTCAATTCCAGCATGATAGTGTAGCAGAAAAAGGTGGGCCTATCTAGGTGACCATTCAAGCATGCAAAAGTCATTAACTTGATAAACCTCTTTTTAATTATTCTAACATATGCAACATTAAATGTTTGGACCCTCCGATGTACACGTGGCAAGATATACGATACATGATACAATTTAGATGTACAATTAACTAGCAAGTACCCCTTTTTACAACATGCATTCTAACCACATGCCCAAACCTTTCCTTAACACACAATATGATATGGCTATAGCATTCATATTCGACTAATTAAATTGCATATCTAAACATGGAAACACCACTCATGAACTTGTAGCTTGCTAACAATGCAAGTATTAGCAAAAGAACCTTAATATCATGCAAGCACGCTAGATACATTCATATTTAATAACATATAATCGTGGCATTCCAATAGGCCTAGTGACATTCACAAGCAGGAGGTTCTCAACATCACCCACCTCGAGCGCTACTCCAAAATTCCCAAAGGCGAAGTCCAAGATCAGTCCAACACACCACCAATCTGTACAAAATACCCCAAAGGAAAAATACATAAGCTTAACATCCACAATTCCAGAATCTGTCCCCCAAACCAGCAGTCCACAATTCACTAATTTTTACCTGCGAATAATGCCCAGAAAAATCCAAGAAAAATACTATCGCGATCCTTGCGACGAGCCCGTCGAAACGAGTACCTGCACGCCCAATTTGGAGTTTCCTACGCTGAGATAAAAATCCGACAAGGGGTACACCCCAAACCCAAACTGCACTAAATTCCTGTAACAAGGAACCACAGAGGAAGAAGATTCTCACCCTCGAGTAAAATTCAGAAAATTCTGAGAAAAATCCAGGAGACTCCTTGCGAAGCGTAGATGAAATTTGCCTTTTGAATCGCCTCGTTCCGACGCCTGAGCGAAAAGATATGGCAAGAACACTGCGGTGCTGTCCCAAAAGTCCGCGAAGAAAAAGGGTCAAATGGGTGCTAAGAAAACTCCAATATCAGCACGGAAATCGAGGAACCACAAAACACAGGAGTTGAAGCCCTACCTGTCAAGAGTCCAACGGCGCAAGAATCGGCGAATTCCGAGGTCGGGGTGAGTCGGAGGAGTCCAAACACTGAGAAGGGGTAAAGAGGATCGCCGGAGAACAAGCGTCGCGCCGCGCCGTAAAATGGTGAACCTCGGGATGCGTGCCTCCAAAAATCTTCAAACTTCTCCAAAGGGTTGAGCTCTGAGAGAGGAGGAATCGCCGTGAAGAAAGCCCAGTGAAAAGAAGCCCAAAAAAACCAAAGGGGCGAATGGGGGGAGCTATTTAAAGGCCCAGCCCAAATGGCTTAAGGCCCGGATTTCGGGCGCAGTTTCCGGGCGCACTGCGCCCGGAAACCGGGTTGTATGGAACCCGTCCGACGCGCCCGAAAGTTTCTGGGACCGCCACGTCGCCCCGAACAGGGGACAGCGGATCCCCGCGGCCCGCACACGACACGTGGCCCCCCCGCAGTCAATGGGGTAGGTACGGCCGGCCAATCTCGAGGCGACACGTGTCGCACTCGAGTGCGGCCGACCGCCCCGCCTGGCGCCACTGTGCGCGCACGTGCGCGCACAGTACCGAGGCGCCCTCCCCCGCGCACCCGTGGACCGCGCCCACGTGGACCGACGAATCCGAAGCCGCCACGTGTCATGCGCCCGGTCCACCGCCAACCCGCAATTTCCGTGAGCCGTGCCGCGTGCGCCCGCCTACCAGGGCACGCCACGCGTCCACCCGCCGCGGTCCATGCACCGCCGCGCCATTGCGTGGACCCAGCCGCGTGAGCCGGCCAATAAAAGGGCGCCACGTGGCGCTGGCCGGTCCACGTGTCACCCCCGTGCACCGAAAATCCCCCAAATCTTCCGGAAGCCCGCATTTGGTCATCCGGACTCCAAATTCAACAAGCAAATAGCCGTTTTCAAGCGTTTTTTCCGCGCTGAATCCAAATCCAACCTCAGATTGGCCCAAAACCTTTTCTAAAATTCGGCAATCACAGCCGAAGGCCAAATCATCTATCCAAGTCTCACGAGGTCCATCTGTGGCATCCCTTCGATGCACCATGGGCCAGACACCAACACTAGGTGTTCTACACAGTGGATTCATCGGAAAATCGCAAGGGAAAACCCAGTACACTACATCCTCCCCTACAAGAAAAAGTTTCGTCCTCGAAACAAAAGTCATACCTCAGATAGGAGCCTCAAACAAGTGGGGGTGAGCATCCATCATCGCTGACTCCAACTCCCAGGTAGCCTCGCGCTCGTCGTGACTGCTCCAGAGAACCTTCACATAGGGGATGGCCCGACTGCGCAACTCCCTAACCTCACGATCCAAGATCCTCAACGGCCGCTCAACATAACTCAGGTCCTCAGCAACCTCCAATGGAGTGAAATCGATAATATGAGACGGGTCATGAACATACCTCCTCAGCGTCGATACATGAAACACATTGTGAACACCTGAAAGCCTGGGAGGAAGCGCAAGCCTGTAGGCAACTGGCCCTAAGCGCTCCAACACCTCAAAAGGTCCAATAAAACGAGGGCTCAGTTTCCCACGAATACCAAATCTCCGAATCCCCTTCGAAGGCGAGACTTTCAGAAAAACATGGTCACCCACCTGAAACTCTAAGTCTCGCCGTCGAGTATCAGCATAACTCCTCTGTCGACTCTGGGCGGTCTCTAGGTGTCGTCGTATCAATCTGACCTTTTCCTCTGCCTCTAACAGTAGATCAGGACCCAAAGTCTTCTTCTCACCCACGTCACTCCAATAAAGGGGTGACCGACACTTGCGTCCATACAACGCTTCAAACGGAGCCATCTGAATGCTCGCTTGATAGCTGTTGTTGTACGCAAACTCAACTAATCCCAAGTGTCGGTACCATCCTCCCCCAAAGTCCAGAATGCATGCTCTCAACATATCCTCGAGGGTCTGAATAGTGCGCTCTGACTGCCCATCGGTCTGTGGGTGGAATGCTGTACTAAATCGGAGCTGCGTCCCCAAGGCTGTCTGTAAACTCCTCCAGAAATGCGAGACAAACCTCGGGTCTCTATCTGATACGATGGAGACGGGTACCCCGTGCAATCTAACCACCTCAGCCAAGTACACCTGCGCCAGTCGCTCCATCGGCCAAGTCATCTGAACCGGTAAAAAGTGAGCGGATTTGGTAAGCCTGTCCACGACTACCCAGATAGCATCCGCTCCCGTCTGTGCTCTCGGCAACCCAGTGACAAAATCCATCGTAACATGTTCCCATTTCCATTCAGGGATTGGGAGACTCTGCAACTTGCCAGCAGGTACACGATGCTCAGCCTTTACTTGCTGACAAGTTAAACAGTGCGCTACAAATCTCCCAATGTCTCTTTTCATCCCATTCCACCAAAACTGTGCCTTCAGATCCCTATACATCTTAGTCCCACCAGGGTGGATGGTATAAGGTGTATAGTGGGCCTCCCTCAAGATCTGCTCTCGAATCTCTGCATCCATAGGCACGCAAGCTCGGTCCCTGTACCGGAGTACTCCCGCAGCATCAACTGAAAAGTCCCCTAACAAACCAGTCTGCATCTGCTCTCGAATCCTCACCAGGTGGGGGTCCTCACTCTGTCTCTCCCGAATCCTGTCCAACAGAGTGGGCTGCACGACTAGAGACATAAGTCTAGCAGAGACCCCAGGGGACACAACCTCGAGCTCTAACCGCCTCATCTGCTCAAGTAATGGCGCCTGATCGGTGATCATCAAAGATAAACTCTGTACTGCTCTCCTGCTTAGGGCATCAGCAACCACGTTGGCCTTGCCAGGGTGGTAAAAAATGTCTACATCATAATCTTTCAACAATTCCAACCATCTACGCTGCCTCAAGTTGAGCTCCTTCTGTGTGAACAGGTATTTCAAGCTCTTGTGGTCGGTGTAAATCTCGCAGTGTTCCCCATACAGGTAGTGGCGCCACAACTTTAGTGCAAAAATCACTGCAGCTAGCTCCAAATCATGGGTAGGGTAATTCTTTTCATAATCCTTCAGTTGCCGAGAGGCGTAAGCGATTATCCTACCCTCCTGCATCAGCACACAACCAAGTCCACTGTGCGATGCATCACTATAAATCACGTATCCTTTCCCCATAACAGGGAGGGAAAGGATAGGAGCCGACATCAACCTGATCTTTAATTCCTCAAAGCTCCTCTGGCAGTCCTCACTCCAAATAAACTTAATCCCTTTTCGCGTCAAACGAGTGAGGGGTGTGGAAAGTTTCGCAAAACCTTCCACAAACCGACGGTAATATCCTGCTAAGCCCATGAAACTACGGACCTCTGATACCGTCGTCGGTCGGGGCCAATCCCGGACTGCCTCGATCTTCGCCGGGTCTACTGCCACTCCAGCGGCTGAAATCACGTGGCCCAAAAAGGCAACCTCCCGAAGCCAGAAATCACACTTAGATAGCTTGGCATACAACTTTCTCTCTCTCAGAAGTTGTAGCACAATCCTCAGATGCTCCTCGTGCTCCACATCGCTTCGGGAATAAACCAGGATGTCATCAATAAAAACAACGACGAACCGATCCAGGTATGGTCGAAAAATCCTGTTCATCAAATCCATAAAAGCTGCAGGGGCATTTGTCAGTCCGAAAGGCATGACGGTGAACTCATAATGCCCGTACCGCGACCTGAATGCCGTCTTTGGGATGTCCTCGGCTTTCACCTTCAATTGGTGGTAACCAGACTGTAAATCAATCTTGGAGAAGACACAAGACCCTTGCAGCTGGTCGAATAAGTCATCAATGCGCGGCAAAGGGTACTTGTTCTTGATGGTCACTTTATTCAGCTCCCGGTAATCTACACACAGTCGAAGTGAACCATCCTTCTTCTTCACAAATAGCACCGGCGCTCCCCAAGGTGATACACTCGGCCTCACAAAACCCTTGTCCATCAAATCCTGGAGTTGCGCCTTTAACTCCCGCAGCTCGGCCGGTGCCATTCGGTAAGGAGCCTTAGAGATTGGCGCAGTTCCTGGAACTACGTCAATCAAAAACTCAACCTCCCTATCCGGCGGCATATGAACTAGCTCCGGAGGAAAAACATCCGGGTACTCATGGACAATAGGAATATCCGTGAGTCCCGGTGCCGCCGTAGGCTCCTTAACCACCGATGCCAAAAAGGCCACGCATCCACTGCGCATCATCTGCCTCGCACGAGAGGTCGAAACCACAGAGGCAAAGAAAGCACTCTGGCACCCCCCGTAAACGAACACCTCCTGGCCTGGCTCGCTAAAGGTAACAGTCCTCGCGGCGCAATCAATCGTCGCGAAATAGCGAGCCAGCCAATCCATCCCCAGTACAATGTCGTAATCTCGCAGCTCACTAAGGACCATAAGGTCCGCTGGCAAGATCCAGGACTCAATCTGAACAGGGCAAGACCAACAACACTCCTCTACATGCAATGTATGATCAGGAATCTGTACCTCTACTGCATGTGGCAACCGACCTAACACTAGTCCATGAGATGATGCAAATACTCTACTGATAAAAGAATGTGATGCACCGGTATCAAATAAAGTGCGAGCTCTAGTACCAAGAAGTAAAGTGATACCTGCCACCACGTGGTCGGCTGCCGCGGAGTCCCCTACCTGGGCGGCGTAGACTCGCCCGCTCTGAGCTGGTGGTCGGTAATCTGCAGGGTGGGAGGAAGGAGCCCCGCTCGCTGGAGCATAAGGCCGCTGCTGGGGCACTGAAGGAGCTGATGCTGAAGAAGGAGCCTGCGGTGTAGAGAGAGGGCAAGTAGCTCGAATATGGCCGGACTGTCCACACCGATAACAGCGGCCATACCTCTGGTCACAAGTATCCGCCGCGTGCTGTCCCCTACAAAAGACGCACCTGACTGCAGACTGGGACTGCCTCGACTGCTGCTGCTGCTGTCCTTGCCGCTGTGACCCCTGCTGTCGCGACTGCGACCTCTGCTGCTGCGAGTGCTGCTGCTGTCGCTGGGGCTGCCGCTGCTGCTGCTGCTGCTGCTGTGGGGGTCTCTGGGATCCACCAGACCCTCGCCGCTCCGAACGCCCACGGCCCGTAAACTGCGGCGATGGTGGTCGGGGCGGCCTCCATGAACTGGCCTGTCCCCCCTCGTCTGGCATTGGCCGCTTCCTCTCAGAACTCTGAGCGGCCAAGCCCCCATGTCTAGCGACGACGTGATCTCCCCTCTCGACCCACTGTGCATGATCCACTGCCTCTGATAAAGTCTGAAGCCTCTGGGCGTGTACCAAGGTATAGATCTCGGGACGCAAACCTGTCTCAAACAGCTCCACCTGGTGCAGCCCATCCCTGGCAACATAGGGTACGCAGTTGAGCAACTGCGTAAACTCCTGATAATAATCCCATACCGTCCTGTCCCCTTGCTGGAGATTCTTCAAATCATCCTCAAGCTTTTTCTTCACGCTCGTGGAGAAATAAGTGTCAAGGATCAACCGTCTAAACTCCGACCAGGGTAGCTGTCGGGTGATCTGAAACTCCACGGGCTCGACCCGACGCCACCAAGCATCTGCATCCCCCTCTAGGCAATGTACAGCCATATGCACTCTGAACCTGTGGTCAATGAAGAAGTCTCTGAACAACTTCTCCATTGCTGCCAGCCATGATCCTATCTCCGATGGGTGAGTACTCCTCCCAGAGAACCTAGGTGGTCCTCGCTTACAGAACTTGGCGAGTTTGTCAGCAAACTCCTCCTCCTCCGCTGGGGTCAACGGCCTAAACTCTCCCTGAGCCCCACTGCTCGACGACGGTGCCGTAGGGACTAATGGAATAGCCGGCGGTACAACTGGTGGTACAGGGGCCTCTACAGTAGTAGGGGGAGGGGCCCCAACCTGCGTAAGCAACTGCTCGAACCTCTGCTCCTGTCGGCGGTGGCTCTCCGCCAACTGGGCCACCATGGCCCTCAGCTCACTGATCTCGGAAGGCCCGGACTGCTCCGGCTCCTCCGGGGGCGTAGGAGTACCCCGAGTAGGAATCTGCCGCCTAGGAGGCATCCTGCCACACAAAATCCACGGGTCAGTAAACCAAACCACTCTCGACCCAATCACGCGAAAGTCACGGGCATTCCCCTATTTCTGTAACCTTATGTTGTCTGCAGCCAACATAATAGTCCCCCAGAAATAGGCTATGCCAATCCCTCTCCACTCACAGGAAGAGTTAACAACCAATTACCGACTTTCGCACAATATCACGTCACTCACGCTCTGCCTTCCTAGGGTCTGCCAAAAGCCTAGGGTTTCCTAAGTCCCAACTGACCTATCCCTAAGCTCTGATACCAACTTAATCTGTCACGCCCCGGGTGTAAACCAGAACCCGGGCCCGTCCACAGATCCGCCGTGCACACGGAATTTTCCGTGTACACGAAGCGCTGATAACCTGCTCAGATGTAAAACACGTAATAAAGGAGCATAAAACAGAGCTAAACTAAAAACTAATACAACTCAGACAAATGCTGGAAATGAAAGTACAGTAAGCTCTCAAAAAAAAATACAAGTGTCTCTCCCAGCTCACGAAATATATACAACCAACTGGCCGCAGCCAGACCCAAAATAAAAGGAAAATACAACCGTCTGAGTGTACTGGGGATACAACAAAACTACCAAAAACTCGAGCTCGGGGTAGCAGCTATCTAGTCGGCGATCCTCTTACCTCGATCCTGGTAGGAAGGCCCCGCAACTCCGGCAGATGACTCTGCAAAACAAAGGGGACAAGAAAAGGGAAAAACAGTGGGGGTCAGTACTACTATAAAGACAGTAGCCTCCCCTAGTGGGTAAACCTCAACACGAACTCCTACCTGCCCACTAGGTCTACCAGAGGCTAAAGGAATAAATGCGGTAACTAAGAGTATGACTCCTGATAAAAGCTACCACTAATATGCCTCTACCTGCCCAGCTAAAGATAGCTAAAAGTATGCATCAGAGAATCGAAGCCTGCCACATCGGGTATGCCAGCCTACGCATAACACCGGTGTGGAATAGGAGTCTCAATGTCTGCCAAATCGGGTATGCCAGCCTACGCATAACACCGGTATGGGACAGGAGTCTCAAGGTCTGCTAAATCGGGTATGCCAGCCTACGCATAGCACCGATAAGGGGTAGGGTTCTCAATGTCTGCCAAATCGGGTATGCCAGCCTACACATAACACCGATATGGGACAGGAGTCCCAGGGTCTCAAGTCTGCAAATCGCGCACTCCGCTCTATAAGGAAAAGTACCGTCTCCCAAAAGAAGCCCAAAACCCTCTCCCCGAAACCCAAGTATCTGACTACACTAACCCAGCCCCTGCTCCAACCCGAGCATAATATCCCCTATGTCTAAGTGACTGAAGAAAGAATGCAACATGGTTTCTCCTAAGTCAATTCCAGCATGATAGTGTAGCAGAAAAAGGTGGCCTATCTAGGTGACCATTCAAGCATGCAAAAGTCATTAACTTGATAAACCTCTTTTTAATTATTCTAACATATGCAACATTAAATGTTTGGACCCTCCGATGTACACGTGGCAAGATATACGATACATGATACAATTTAGATGTACAATTAACTAGCAAGTACCCCTTTTTACAACATGCATTCTAACCACATGCCCAAACCTTTCCTTAACACACAATATGATATGGCTATAGCATTCATATTCGACTAATTAAATTGCATATCTAAACATGGAAACACCACTCATGAACTTGTAGCTTGCTAACAATGCAAGTATTAGCAAAAGAACCTTAATATCATGCAAGCACGCTAGATACATTCATATTTAATAACATATAATCGTGGCATTCCAATAGGCCTAGTGACATTCACAAGCAGGAGGTTCTCAACATCACCCACCTCGAGCGCTACTCCAAAATTCCCAAAGGCGAAGTCCAAGATCAGTCCAACACACCACCAATCTGTACAAAATACCCCAAAGGAAAAATACATAAGCTTAACATCCACAATTCCAGAATCTGTCCCCCAAACCAGCAGTCCACAATTCACTAATTTTTACCTGCGAATAATGCCCAGAAAAATCCAAGAAAAATACTATCGCGATCCTTGCGACGAGCCCGTCGAAACGAGTACCTGCACGCCCAATTTGGAGTTTCCTACGCTGAGATAAAAATCCGACAAGGGGTACACCCCAAACCCAAACTGCACTAAATTCCTGTAACAAGGAACCACAGAGGAAGAAGATTCTCACCCTCGAGTAAAATTCAGAAAATTCTGAGAAAAATCCAGGAGACTCCTTGCGAAGCGTAGATGAAATTTGCCTTTTGAATCGCCTCGTTCCGACGCCTGAGCGAAAAGATATGGCAAGAACACTGCGGTGCTGTCCCAAAAGTCCGCGAAGAAAAAGGGTCAAATGGGTGCTAAGAAAACTCCAATATCAGCACGGAAATCGAGGAACCACAAAACACAGGAGTTGAAGCCCTACCTGTCAAGAGTCCAACGGCGCAAGAATCGGCGAATTCCGAGGTCGGGGTGAGTCGGAGGAGTCCAAACACTGAGAAGGGGTAAAGAGGATCGCCGGAGAACAAGCGTCGCGCCGCGCCGTAAAATGGTGAACCTCGGGATGCGTGCCTCCAAAAATCTTCAAACTTCTCCAAAGGGTTGAGCTCTGAGAGAGGAGGAATCGCCGTGAAGAAAGCCCAGTGAAAAGAAGCCCAAAAAAACCAAAGGGGCGAATGGGGGGAGCTATTTAAAGGCCCAGCCCAAATGGCTTAAGGCCCGGATTTCGGGCGCAGTTTCCGGGCGCACTGCGCCCGGAAACCGGGTTGTATGGAACCCGTCCGACGCGCCCGAAAGTTTCTGGGACCGCCACGTCGCCCCGAACAGGGGACAGCGGATCCCCGCGGCCCGCACACGACACGTGGCCCCCCCGCAGTCAATGGGGTAGGTACGGCCGGCCAATCTCGAGGCGACACGTGTCGCACTCGAGTGCGGCCGACCGCCCCGCCTGGCGCCACTGTGCGCGCACGTGCGCGCACAGTACCGAGGCGCCCTCCCCCGCGCACCCGTGGACCGCGCCCACGTGGACCGACGAATCCGAAGCCGCCACGTGTCATGCGCCCGGTCCACCGCCAACCCGCAATTTCCGTGAGCCGTGCCGCGTGCGCCCGCCTACCAGGGCACGCCACGCGTCCACCCGCCGCGGTCCATGCACCGCCGCGCCATTGCGTGGACCCAGCCGCGTGAGCCGGCCAATAAAAGGGCGCCACGTGGCGCTGGCCGGTCCACGTGTCACCCCCGTGCACCGAAAATCCCCCAAATCTTCCGGAAGCCCGCATTTGGTCATCCGGACTCCAAATTCAACAAGCAAATAGCCGTTTTCAAGCGTTTTTCCGCGCTGAATCCAAATCCAACCTCAGATTGGCCCAAAACCTTTTCTAAAATTCGGCAATCACAGCCGAAGGCCAAATCATCTATCCAAGTCTCACGAGGTCCATCTGTGGCATCCCTTCGATGCACCATGGGCCAGACACCAACACTAGGTGTTCTACACAGTGGATTCATCGGAAAATCGCAAGGGAAAACCCAGTACACTACATACCCAGTCAATTCTTTCCCCACACACACAAGTTCTCGTCACTCACGAGCCTAGGTCCTTATGGTTCAGTATTTTAGGGTCTCCTAGATTCGTGTAGACCATTTTATGCTCTGATACCATCTTAATCTGTCATGCCCCAAGCGCGTCTATTTGGTCAGTTAGAGTTTCCCCTGTCCTCCTAAGGCGTCCCTATAGCCAGTGTATGAATTTCAATGAGAAATACAAATATACAAGCAAGCAGAGAGATGATGTCACAGAGCAAGAAATGTAAACTTAACTAAATATTTAACTATTGCATTCATACAACTCACAAATGTTTTATATATTACAATACATTTTAGCAAAATAAAACCTCTACAAGTTCGCTCAAAATAAAAAATAATCTCTCTCCTTATCCAGGGTGACCTATACCCGAGGCCACTATCTAGGGCGCTATACCCATACCACGATCGTGAGTCGCTGTTCGGCCCCGACCTGGACGTCTCTCCCACTAGGTCTAATCAAGGTATAAGTAGATAGATAAAAAAAAATGCAAACAACTATACTATACAGGTAGAAAGAGCACTACTCTATGCCTTGCCAATATGCATCAATACTATACTCAACACGACCCACTGTATCATAACCCAATCATACTAGCTCACTCTAAGGTCAAACCCAACTCACGTCACCTGACCCACGGAGACTATCACCAATATAGGGTCGTCTGTTAGGAAATATATCACAACCACAAATCATGACACTCCGGAGTATACTGCTCGGGAGGAGTGTCCCCCACAAGTCGAAACAGACTATGTGAGTATGATCCCGTCCTCCAATCTAGAGAACTTACCAAATCACATGACACTACCCGGGGAATCCATCATCCCAAGTGTCCAACTCATCCAAGAGCTCTATAACAACACTGATGTAGCCAACATTGAACATATACTAGATGCCACTCGTATAAGGAAATTTTTAAAACAATATAGATGATTTGTCTTTGGGCTTTCTAATGAATGGATGCAACTTTTTAGTGAACAGAAGCAACTCTTAGTGAATGGATACATCTCTTAGTAAAGAGATGTGATCAAAGGGTTTGACTCTTAATAAAGAGATGTGACTCTAAGAATCAAAGGGTGTGACTTTTAGCAATTGAATGTGAAAGGATGTGATCCTTAGTGAAAGGATTAGAAATGAAAAGACACAACGTGATAGTATCTCCCTTCATGCATATGTCCGTTGGAATTGATTATTCTTACATTCATTGAATTTAACCCATAAGAATTGATCAAATAAATCAAAAAGGGATTTGTAACTAATTGGTAGTTATAATCAAATGAAAAGTCACAATTTAAAAAGTCACTTAAACACCCGTTCATAAAGTCGCACTTCATGAAGCACCCATTCATAGTCTATGTAAACCCTTAGCGTTCACTACTGAAGTACAACAGTTGGAAAATAGTTCAAGTCTCATTCATAATAATTTCTTTGTTGTTTCTTATTCTATTTCTCTTTGACGACTTAATCGAGTGAGTGCTCAAAGGCCCAACTTCGTGTGTGCAAATGCAATTGGGGTTTATACTTCATTATATCCTGGGAGGCTATTTGTTGACCTAGTGCACACCAGATTGATCAAACAGTGGGGACGAATTAAGCCTTAAGGAGAGTAGCTTTGCTAGACGCCTTGAAGCCCTTTTCATCTTTCTACTTCATATACACTTTCTACACTTTTGTCTCAACAACTCGATCTAGATTATCATCACTAGGTGAAGTTCAACTCTATATTGTCACCTAGTTTTAATACTTGTTTTACTAAGTTCCACACTAGCCTTTAATGTATTCCTAAGATTCTTGTTTTCAAATGACCCAATTCTCATGCCCTCCACATTTTGGACCCTTTGACTCATGCCATCCAATCCAGACTTAGAAGCATGCTAGGAATAGCGATCCCACGCACAACACTAACCCCACATGCATCAAATACATACATACATACATACATACATATATATATATATATATATATATATATATATATATATATATATATATATATATATATATATATATATATATATATATATATATATATGTATATATAGAGAGAGAGAGAGAGAGAGAGAGAGAGAGAGAGAGAGAGAGATTAAAGCTTATATACTTTCAAAAGTACAAACCCAACTATACTTGTAAATTTTTTACCATTAGATTTGTATTGGAATTTGTGCTATTGTAAAGTCAACTAAAGAGAAAGAAAAAGAAAGTACAATAGTACAAATCTCAATATAAATCCAATGGTAAAAAATTCACAAGCATAGTTGGGCTTTTACTTTTGAAAGTATATAAGCTCTACTCTCTCTCTCTCTCTCTCTCTCTCTCTCTCTATATATATATATATATATATATATATATATAACACTATGGACCCTAACATAGGAACTTAGACATAGAAGGACATCCGTCCATTTCAAAAAGCACCACCCACCTCGAGTCAATGTCGAATGTTGGAGAAAGCGAGGAATTTGAAATCCGACCTCGTCTCGGCGCTCTAACAGGGTAACGAAGGCAAAAATGATGTTTTTGGGCAGTTTCACCAAATTGATCAACATAACATCGTCGCCTACAAAATTAAATGTGTTAGGCAAGTTTTTGGAGTCCACAATTAGGGATTTACAAGATCAAAAGAGATAAAAACCCATGATTCCCAAAAATCTTCTTTAAAAACCTTAAAATCTTTTTTTTCCAAATTTTTTCCAAAATTTTTGAAATATTTTTAATCAAGTAGGCGTAGAAGCCTCTAGGGAACACGAGAATATCAATTTTAAAGGATTTAATAAGAATCCTTACCGTTTACCGAAAACCCTAATCTCAATTGCGAGCTCCATGAGATCCCACGCATGTCGGAAGCTTGATCCGGCACTCCCACGCGACTCCCGAGGTCGAACTCTACCGGGGCGTCGAGTTTCAGGGAGATAGAGAAACGAGAGGGAGAGGGAGAGGGAGAGGGAGAGGGAAGGGGAGAGAGGATCCCTCTTTTTTTTTCTCTCTCTGTGCATGCGGTGTGTGTGTGTTGGGTGTGTGCATACAGGGGAAATGGGGAGGAAGGATCCCCTCCCTTAAAAGCTCCTTTGTGAAATGACACCCTACCAGGGTCCGGTTCGAACGTCCCTCAGGGACACCCCGCTAACAATCTGAACCCTCCTACCAAGGTCTGGACCCCCGAAGGTCACCTCTTCAGGATTTCGCGGAGGAGGTCCGGACCTTGCCCTCAATGTCCAGCCCTCACCATCAAGGTCCGGACCCTGAATCCCTCTCGACCTAGACTTGCTTTGTCAAAAAAATTTCAATTTTATTTCTTGGGATTCCAACACTCTTCTAATTGTTCCGAAACCCTCGGAATAACTTGGACTTGTCCACAATCGTCTCTTGGTTGTTTTTAATCTATTGAACAAAGTCCAATATTCCTTAAACTTATTTTTCATGCCGAAAACACTCCAACCAGCTTCAGACTTCACCAGAGTCATAGAAATAGTCCTTCAAGCCCATTCTCACCAGAACTTCGCTATTTGTAGAAGTCCAGGTCATTACACTACTCTAATTAATATTTAAATCCAAATTAATTTATCTTTAACAGTTTTAAATATTAATGCCAATCCAATTAGAATTTAATTACAAATCTAACCAAATCATAACAAATAAGTGTTGTGATGATGACGGGCCACGATGACGAGATTACACGCAAGTAAATAACGTACGTGACACTGATGGCGGAAGCAACTCAGATGTGGAAGGAAATGTCGAAGGGTCTTGAATGGGAGATGGAGACCATGGCACCTGATAGCTCAATATCGAAGGAAATCGAATAGGAGATGGAGACTATCGTACTTGGCGGCTCAATGTCGACAGAGACTGCATCGAAGGTGGAGAATGTCACATCTGATGACCCAATGTTGATGCATGAGCCTGATCTCGACCCCTTGAATCTTTAACAATAGGTAGAGTAGGTAAATTTTCCACTACCATTTGAATATGCGACAAGATACCCGTCAATGTCTCTAGCATCGTAGATAGCTCAGAAGGATCATCAACTAATTGTCTGATACTGTAGTTTGTCTGTCGTGATGCGTCGACCTGCATTTTAGACATAAACTTGTTATTTTGTATTTATATTGAAATTAAAATAAATATTAACGTACCAGTGCTCTCTCGATCTGCCCACAAGGATGAAAAAGTTATCGAAGGACGCTGTACTGGACGAGATACCCATCTCCTCATTATCGTTCAATACCGCTGCATATAAATAAAGGTTGCTTGTATCGAATCATCACTTGCAATTGGGAGTTGATTGAAAATGTTTTGTAATCTCTCAGCACATCTCTCAATGTATGGAGCGTGAAAAGCAACCCAATCCTCATCCATACCCCCCTGAAATGTCGCGCGACGGATGGTCTCCACATTAATTGGTATATGCTGGAGAAGACCGAATTGTCTTAAAACTCAATCCGATACATGCAACTCTATTGTAACACCCTATACTTTTATTTCTTTTGTTTGCACCATTTTTTTCGAAAGTTGAATCTTTTTGTAAATATTAAAAGTTGAGGGACTTTGCGGCATTTTGTGTTAATTATCCTTAATTCCCTCTCCCTGTTCACCCAGCCATTTCATCTCTCTTTCTCTCTCTCTCTCTCTCTCTCTCTCTCTCTCTCTCTCTCTCTCTCTCTCCCTCCCTCACACACACACACATGCGCGCGCGCGCGCGCGCGCGCGCGCGCACTCACACATTTTTGTCTCTTTTACTAAATCTTGAGAACATCCAATTTTCTTGTCCATGTTTATATGACTTTTTTTGGGTATTTTTCTCTTGATAATTAGAATTAAAACTATTAAAATCTAATTTGTTACGACCTAAAATTATTATGGATTGTATTGGTATTGTTCCCTTATATTTTCCATGAGAATTAGTTGTGTAATATCTCTACTTTTTACATGCTATTCGGAATGCCCGTCTTGTGTTCAACAAAATGCCTTACAAGATGGGAAATGTCATTTTTGTTCATAATTTTGATCTCATCTAACTATTGGTCTCAAACTTATGTTTCAACATCTGAAAATTATCTTTTCAAGAACTAGAATCTTCGTTTAATATTTAAAATTCCATTCATATTATCTTGCTCTTTTGAATAGCTTAGTCTTTAGTGTTCCATCTTTTCTTGATTGATAGTTGGGTTTCCGTTTAGTTATCATTCTAAATCTTCTTCATGCTCGATCCCGACCTATTTGCAAGTATTTGTAACCGACATTGCTAACCTTTTTGAATCTATCCAAATTTAGTTATTTGTGATCACTTCTCTATAATCGTACAGGCTATGAATAGTTTAGTTTTGTATTTGATGTGTCACACCCCGAGATCGCCTACTTGGTCAGTTCGGGCACGCTAACAGACCCGCCTATCGAGAATGACCTCTATATACCCGAAAGGAACGGTTGATTATCTCAACGGTAATTAGCACAATGAGTAAAACAAGCATATCAGAGTAAAACTTACTACTAATTAAAACATTCAACTTTAACATGAATACAGCTATTAAAACTGAAATATAACTCGAATGAACATTTAATACATACAACAAATAGTTACAATCTTTTCTTTCTTTTCCTCTCAATACAATGTTCACTCCCAAAAAGAAAGCAAAATGGTACTCGATCACTAGACCCGCTAGGTCTGCTACACTGTCGGGCTCTTGCCCCTATCTAGTGCCTTGTCGGCTGTACTTGGCCCTGTAAAGTGTCACCAAAATGTGGTGTGAGAACTACGAATAGTTCCCAGTGGGTTCACCCACCGAGAATACATGTTCTACACCTCTTGGTCCAATGAAAGTATTAATAGCAGAATAAATATTTAAACATATATGGAAAGCTGTAAAGCTACACTAGCATGCTGATATAATAATCACTACACTACTAGTACCATGCAAGCTACTATGTCATGCCACACTCGGCCACTGTGCCGCTACATGGGGTTACATCTAAACTTTGGCTATTTTACTTGTTCTCTTTTATCTTTAAGCCTTCCGAAAATATCTCGTCCGACGGGTCTCTACCCAAGGAGCTGCACTCCTTATTGATGAGTCTCAAATCCGAATGCGCCATTTGCATTTACTTGCATTCCCTTTCGGAAGTACCCCATCCTACGGGCCACTGCCCTAGGAGCCGCATTGTGCGCTCACTCAAAATGACGGATCTCAAATCCAAAGGCGCCATTTCCCATTACTCTTTTACCCTAGGTTATTTACTCTGGGCTAGCTTGGATGCCCTTAGGTCACCAATTTAGGTTAGAGATTTCTTGTTATTCATATTTCACATTAAATCCTAAGTTCTTACTCTAGGGCTCCAAATGCCCCTAGGACATAAACTTTTCACTCTAACCTTAGAGTTCTTGACTCTATGTTTAACTCTACATTTATCCCTTAGGTTATCCCCTAAGTTAGATGCCACTCAGTTAACCTAGATGATTTCTTAGGTTTTATGCCACACATGCCACATCCCTTGACCTAGGTTTTCTCCTAAGATAAATCCATGCTAAGAACCTATAATTAGGTTAACGTTCACTTAAGGCAAGGCTAAACCTTGTAATCATTTCTTTCATAATACTTAGGGCTAAACCCTAATTTACCCAAGAGCTCTAATTGTGTTTCTGCACAACTACTCTTACTATAATGCTTCTAAATAATAAAGCAAAGGAAAAATAGATGAAATTATCCATTTTTGGTGAAATCCCCCACCTCTTGTATGATTCCTTGAAAGTGAAGGGCTTGATCTCTTGTTGTTTAAGAAAACCCCCTAAAATATGGGTTAGAAACTAAAAGAGATCATTAGAAATCTCTTTGGAGCTCAAAAACTCAAAACCCCTAAATTTTACCAAAAACTCTAAAAACTCACCTCTTGAATTCTTGCTCAAGAGAGGATGAGAGAGGTTCTTCTTCTTCCCAAGATGTTTTCCTAGTGATCCTCCTCCGTTTCGTGGCCTTGAAGGAGATCAAAACCCAACAAAACCCCTTTCCTTGAGCTAGGGTTTCTTCTCTTCAAGAAAGAGAAAGAGAGAAGAGAGAAAGAGAGAAGAGAGAAAGTGAGAGAGGGAGTAAAGGGTGGCCTGAGGTTGGGGAAGAAGTCCGAGTAAAGGGTGGCCTGAGGTTGGGGAAGAAGTCCCCCAGCCTTACATACTTGGGCCCCCACGGATATTACAAGTTTGCCACTCTCTCACTAAGGACCGAAAAGGTCCGGACATTTTTCTCGAAAAAGTCCGGACCCCGAACGTTTCCTACACTGTGCGTGAAGAAGGTCCGAACTTTTTTCCCGAAAAAGTCCGGACCCCGAACGTAGAATTTCTGTGCACCAAGATGGTATGGTCCTTCTCACGGTGGGGACCTTTCTGAAAAGGTCCGAATTTTTTCAAAAAGGTCCGAACCTCGAAGGTCAAATTCCCACATTTTCATCGCCTCAAAAAATATGTTTGGCCCTAAACCCCACGGGATCATTTCGATATGCTCGAAATCCATTTCTAACATATCCACAACCATTTTAACTGTACCAGAATCTCTTTTAAGCTGATTTTCATTTCAGAACTCGTTTTAAACTTTCGTTTTCAACTCACTTTGGTTCAATTGCCTTTTGCTTCGAACCAAAGTTGCTCTAACTCTTTTTAATCACGTTTTTAAATACACTTAGGGTATCTTATCCGCACTTTGCCATTTTAGAGAAAGCCGGGGCACCACATGATGAGTTAAGCTTCTTTTTGAAAATTCAATCGAAAACTAATAAGTTTGTGATTGTTTAATTTTGTATTTGTGCTTGTGATATTTGTTGTTTATTATTGTAGGTCCCATTCATTAGATTGATATTTTAGTGTATTATGTTAATTTTTGTAGTTATTCTTTTAGTAGCTTATAGAAAATCATAATAGCTTATAGAAAGTCGTGATTCTTAATTTAGGTTCCAGTGATTGACTCTTTGTGCATTTTTGACTAGATAGCTTCTTAATTTAGGAGCTACTTTTAAGATAAGCAATCGGATACTCGTTAGTTTTTCGCAATATAGTATAGAAAAATATTTTGATTATAAGAAACTTTATATTTTGTAAATTTTAAAACTAAGGATTAAGCGTATTATTACATACTTCTGAAAAATATGAGTTTCAACTTTAATTGATAAACTCTTTTAGTAAAAGATTTTTGAATTTTGTTATTCTGTTTTGTAAATTAGTGGTTGCATAAGTATTTTAAATTATAATATTTCTTGGTATTCCAGTATACTAATGTTGGTTATGCCTACATGTACTCCGTTATAGAAGCTAGTATCGACTTTGTATTGTGCCTTGGAGTGCCTGTGCCTACCAAGTCTTCAATTCAGTATTTACACTTTTGAGTGCCTCTATTATGTATATGCACTTTCGGATGTCTATGTTATGTATTTTGAGCCTACTTGTGCCTTTAGATCTCACCAACGGGTCACTCTATATAGCTAGCTATAGTTACCAGAGACATATATTTTAACTTCGTTTATTTGCCAAAAGAAAATTACTTTGTTAATTTAAAATCTCTATTTGATATGAACTTTAAACTTTGATAATATCTATTTTCTAAAATTTTACAAAAAAAAATAAGTCGCTTAAATTAAATTATGTATGAAAATTTTACTTTAGAGGTTTTTTGTTATTTATTTCGTTGTGTGCTTAATCCAATTAATGTGGCGTATGATTGATTGCCCAGATATTGAAGCTATTTTGTCGAGCGAGGGCGGGTCCTAGTGAACGCTAGATGTAGTCATTGTTTGAGTTGTTTTCTTTCGTTTTAATGTCTGGTGTAGCTAGATGTGAATAATTGGACTTTGTAAACTAGCATCTAGTTTTAGTTGCTTCTGCTTCGTTGTTTTTCTACATAACTCGCAATTTTTGTTATTTGTGGCATTTGTTGAACCACATGTTTTTCTTTGGTGTTTCATTGTAAACCTTAGTTTTTCAGTTGTGAGAATCATTTTGATTATGATTGAATTTCAGTTATAAGCCTAATATTTTTTATTCTTTGGTTTTAGTAGATTCTTTTGTTATCATTGTTCTGCCTGTTTCATATTTGGTTCTTTAGCCTTGCGCATTTGCTTATCTAGCAGGTATGCAGCGTCTGTTACGCCTCGGGTTCGGGGTGTGACATCTACAATATGAATATAAATTATAATGCCCTAAACTTTTACAAATTGCTAAGTTCTAGTGTATAATAATGATTGGAAACTATCCCAATAGCCTAAGGGATGTTTGAGAAGCAATTCATTATTTTCAACACGAGAATGACGCGAAAGCATACTCCATCAAGGTAAATATGCAAAACTGTAGGTTTACATGGAGTACTGATACTAGACTTCGGGTACCAGTACTCAGTTTGTGCGGAAGCTGGAGCAACATTCGGGTTTTTGTGGCACCCCCGGAATTTGTATTAATCCTATATATAAATGATATAATAGTACTAAATATCTTAACCTGGCTATAGCATTTTGGATGGTAGTAAGGCCCAAGAGATTAAGAGAGTTAAGCGTGCTAGAGCTAGAGTAGTTCTAGGATGGGTGACCCCCTGGGTGACCATTTTTCAGACAATGTGTCACCCCCGAAATTTGTATTAGTCCTATATATAAATGATATAATATGATTAAATCTCTTAACTCGGCTATTGCATTTTGGGTGGTAGCAAGGCCCAAGAGGTTAAGAGAGTTAAGCGTGCTAGAGCTAGAGTAGTTCTAGAATGGGTGACCCCCTTGGAAGTTGGGGCGTCACAGTTGATGCCTGATTGGTCATTTGTTAGAGTGATTATCAGTACATTTGGTATCAGAGCTATTCACCAGCCGGAAATGTGAGATGATTCTCGGCTGAGCCATGTTTATATAGCGGGTAGAGCGAGGCTCCCCGGGACTGTTGTGGGTGGAGTGCAGCTCCCCACAAGGTCGGTTAAGGCTAGCGAGACGAGTCTCACATCGCCTGGTGCTTGTGAGTGTCTTTGAGCCAGACGTGGACGTCAGGGCTCAAAGAGGGGAAGAATGTGGCACCCCCGAAATTTGTATTAGTCCTATATATAAATGATATAATAGGACTAAATCTCTTAACCCGGCTATAGCATTTTGGGTGATAGCAATGCCCAAGAGGTTAAGAGAGTTAAGCGTACTAGAGCTAGAGTAGTTCTAGGATGGGTCACCCCCTGGGAATTTGGGGCGTCACAGTTGATGCCTGATTGGTCATTTGTTAGAGTGATTATCAGTACATTTGGTATCAGAGCCAATAACCAGCCGGAAGTGTGCGACGAGTCTCGACTGTATCTGGGTCTAGATGACAGAGCTAGCGAGACAAGTCTTACATCGCTTGGTGATCTTGGGCTGTGCGTGTGTTTGGGCTGACGAGGACGTCAGGCCTAAACGGGGGGAGTCTGTGACGCCCCCAATAGTCCCACATCAGATGTGGATGGAATTGTGATTTGGTTTATATGAGACATGGACACTAGTAATAATAACTGGGCTTAAGCATTTTGGGCTGTGGGTTGGGCCCAACGAGTTATTATTGCTAGTTGGCCGGGTCGTTACAGTTTTGCGAACTCCCTCGAGTATAGGCACTGATGTTTGCGAGTATCGGTACTGATGTTGCGTGTACCAGCACTCAATAGAAACTAGCGAAAAACAATGTTTGGATTCTACGAAACTGGCATGGAGTACCGGTACATTTGAGTTGTGTACTAGTACTAAAACCCGAGTACTGGTACTCAACGCTGCGAACAACAGTTCTTGAGAGGTTGCAAATAGGATTAATTGGGGAGTATATGTGTATTTGTTACACCTCTATATGACTCAAAATATCAGTCAAAAACCCTAAATTCCTATTCCACCCTTTCCCTCACTCTCTCTCTTCTCTTTCTCTCTCTAAAAGTAAAGGAGAAATCCTAGATCCCTTTGTGGAAGCTTGGGATTGATCTCCTTTGGAGCTTGGAAACAGAAGAGAACCTCAAGGGGGAGCTCTAGGAGGAAAAAGAAACCCTTCTCTCTCATATTTGACCTATAAAAAAGAGAACACGACTTGAGATTTTAGGGTTTTCAAAATGGTAGTTTTGGAGGTTTCAACTTTGCTAGAGCTATTTTTGGGGGTTTTCTTGGTGTTCCAAGAGATCTGTTCCATCTGTTTGGTGGAGAAGCTAGCTAAGATGGAAAATATCACTGAAAATGGTTTGATCTTTCTTTTATCCATCATTTTTTTGGATTATTAGTGTGTATTATAGTTAATACTACACTAAATATGATTTTAGTTGCATGCTAGGGAGGATTAGAGTTTTAATCTTTTGTATGAGAATGGGATAATTAATTAAGTGCATGCAAGTGTATTGTGAACCTAGATTATAGGTCATACATGTGTGGCATCTAAATCTATGTCAATACCTAAGGTGAAACATAGAGGCATATGAACTCTAGGTTAAATGTGAACTAGAGAACAAGGTTGTGTACCATGGACATGTATACTAACCCTAGAAGTCATTAAACTTAGGGTGTCATGATGAGTTATGTTGTGACCTTCCGGAAGTGTCAATAGGGAGTGTCGATCACCCTCGACTCCCTTGTGTGCATTGGGAGGGCCGATCACCCTCGACTCCCATTATGCATCGCAGTGTCAATCCTCTCGACTCTGTATGTGATACTTGGAGGGACGATCTCTCTCAACTCCAAGTACTTACCAATTGGAGAGTAGTACGATCTCCCTCGACTCTCCATGAGATGGGATGTGAAATGGAATCATTTGAAAAGGTGGTTAAAGTCACGAGGTAATTGGGTAAACATGCAACTAGTGGCATAGAGTAAACATGCAACTAGTGGCATAGAAGCATCTTGAATACTTGAGGCATTGTAGTTGTGAATTTAATTATCACATTTCCAGTATAGAAATATTTGTTGTTATCACTATCTATCCATTAATGCCTCCGTTGAACCGAGTGAGTGTAGGGCACTATTCTCGATGGTTGTACCCATTGAGAACTATCTGTAGTTCTCACCCCTTGTGGTTTACCATTTTTCATATCCTAGCATTACCAACGAGACACATGACCGCGACAACGACGTCGCAGAGCAGTAGCCCTACAGAGAGCTCTAGGAGTACCTTTTATTTTTGGATAATCAAAGTATTGTACCGTTATGAAATCAAAACTTGTAACTCTTAAGAAATTTAAATTTTTGTGAAATGTACAACTAGTTGTAAACTTTAAAATGTTTAAAATCGAATGTTTTAATTAGTTGTACTATGATATTACTTGTATACGTATCGTGTATGATTGTATAGGTTGATGTATGATTCCGCTTTGTTTGGGTAGGGAAGGTCTTGCCCATTTGGTAGGTTTGTGCGCGTGCCTAAGCGGCCTAATTGGCAATCTCGAGATGTGACACAAATCAATGTAATCCTTGATCACCGAACTTGCAACCCCTGTACACAAAATTTTGGTAGTGATACTATAATAGCATCAGTGTACGACCTCCATATAATATGTGAACAAGCCGAAATTACAATTAACTAAATATAAAATTAGTTGCACAAATACGTTTGTAAAATATTGAGGAAAATATGTATGTATATTGGACTCTTTTTGCTGATTTAACTCATCTCGATAAAACTCAATATCAGTAGTCCTGACATTAGCTCCAAACCACAATCCTCCAATGTTGGCCCGTCTAAAATTTTAAAATATATGTATTAGTTGCAATTATTTTTAAAATACAATACTTATCAAATATATATGTCATACCTGCAACCCAAAGGGCAATCTGCTATATCGGGCATTGCTTCAACGCCAGTGGGTCGACTAATATGAATATCGTCCCACACCTAAATCTAGAAATAAATTGTGATAATTTAAACACTAATGATTTAATATAACAATTAAAGTATTACATATTATACCTATAATAATATCACAAAGCAATAACATTCAACCTTTCCTTTTAGTGAAGCCGCTCCTAGCGCTCGATAGAGATAGGCCAAAGCTGTTGCACCCTACGCTAATCTGCCACATGGAGCAAAATCTTCCATAAATGGAAACCACTTAAAATGAACTCTATATCCAGTAGGGTTGGGAAATAAGTTACAATCAATTTGATATAACATGTAGACATGTGTTGTAGTTGCAACTACTCCTACAGGGGCATCCAAATGTATGTAGTGGTAACGCTAATATAACCAATCTGGTCGAATCTAACTAGCTATGATATCATCCAACACATGTCCTAATAGTAACTAAAATAACTCTAACCATTGATGCTGTGACACCCCCGGAATTTGGATTAGTAAAATATATAAATGATATAATATGACTAAATCTCTTAACCCGACTATAGCATTTTGGATAGCAGCAAGACCCAAGAGGTTAAGAGAGTTAAGCGTGCTAGAGCTAGAGTAGTTCTAGGATAGGTGACCCCCTGGGAAGTTGGGGCGTCACAGTTGGTATCAGAGCTAATCACCAACCTAAAATGTGAGATGAGTCTCGGCTGAGCCAGGGTTATATAGCGGGTAGAGCGAGACTCCCCGGCTAATGACTGTTGTGGGTGGAGTGCAGCTCCCCACAAGGTCATTTAAGGCTAGCGAGACGAGTCTCACATCGTCTAGTGCTTGTGAGTGTCTTTGAGTCTGACGATGACGTCAGGGCTTAAAGGGGGGAAGAATGTGACACCACCGGAATTTGGATTAGTCCTATATAAAAACGATATAATAGGACTAAATCTCTTAACCCGGCTATAGCATTTTGGATGGTAGCAAGACCCAAGAGGTTAAGAGAGTTAAGCATGCTAGAGCTAGAGTAGTTCTAGGATGGGTGACCTCCTGGGAAGTTGGGGTGTCACAGATGCAATCACATCCTAAAGTTTAATCGTCATCTCACCGTAACAGAAGTGGAAAGTCTATGTCTCTCGCCTCTATCTCTCAACAAGTACTCCTAACAAACCTTGATCCAATTACACTCGTTTAAGGCGTGATCCAGTTACACTCGTTTAAGGCGTGATGTATAATAGAATTTAGCCTGTCGTAGAAGATCGAGCACTGCTGGATGGTCAACATCCTACTGGTTTATCTTGCGACCATACTCCGTGAACTAAATATCACGATACCTCTATAATCCTGTAGTTAGATCATTATTTCGACAGAATAGTACTATGATAAATTTTTAATCAAATTATTTAGCGCTGATCTCACTCCTGATAAATCCCGACCTATGTAGATGCTACTCCAGCAGGCTAGACAAGTCAACTAGTCCCGCATCCTTTACATCTGCCATCTACAATATTGAATGTTATATTAGTAACATATAAGGTAAAAAGTCATAATATATTAAGACAATATAAATATGAATACAACTAGTCCTATGCCGACGTCCTTGCTGCACTCTCTCTAAATTTTTTGGACAAGTGCTCCTATAGTGCCCTTCTTGTTTACAAATACTACATTTTGTTCGTCGGCCTGCTCTTTCATCCATTATATTGCGAATATGCGTAGATCATGAGCGGCCTTTCTTCCTTCTAACAAGAGGCGGTACAATCGGCTGGCCTTGGAGTAGTGGCCATTGCCGTCTATCAGGAACATGATAGAATTGTGGTGCGTATGTCTCGCGATAACAATCAATACTATACCAACGTGAACAAAAAATATGATAGTCTATTCTTCTTCGTGAAGTACTACAAACTGTTAGAAAATATGAACAAGTTATTCTCATTAGTTGGAATTCGCTACAAGAACATTTTGCATCTGTTCCGTTCATAATCACTTTGTATGACAAATCCCCAGTAGATACCTCAAATTCCACGAGCCCAAATAGTTGGACAATATGTCCCCGCGCAGTCTCCATGCATTTAGTAATGATATTTCATTTTTTAGGAGCTAACATGCCCGTCATACTTTCACCATCTTCACGACACTGTAAAAAATAATTATTAAGTTTATAAAATGTTGCCGTGACAAAAGCTGTGAAAGGCACGCACGAACTCCCTTAAGTACCCCATTTAAGCTTTCAGAAAGATTCGTGGCCATCAACTCAAAGCGTCGTCCTCCATCAAATGCCTCTGCGCAATACTCTATGTGCTCTTCAAGATCATCCACCTACTTCCTAGCATTGTGGTCCAACGTATCTAATTCTTCCTAAAGCGTAAAATATATATTTTGTTGTTGTTGAAGCATTTCCAATAGAACGGGATTTGTCTAACAAAGACTCATTTTTAAAATGCTTATTCATATTTGCTTTCATATGTCGAAGACACTAATGGTGTGAGTGACCTTGTTGTAGAGGATATATCTCAACCACTATTTCCTTTAATCCACGAAGTCGATCATATATAAAGGAAACTTCTCGATTGCGTGTAACATATTGATGCAAGTTTTGTAAAAACCAATGGCAACTCCCACCATTCTCTCCTTCGCAAATTGCAAATGCTAAAAAATATAGTCCATTATTTGCATCTATAGCCGTCGCTATCAATGCATGACCTTCGTATTTACTGTACATGTGAGTGCCATCAATGTTCACTACTGGCCAACAGTGTACGAATCCACGAATAGAAGGTAATGAACATTGATGGCACACTGTCGAGCCAATAGTGAACATTGACGGCACACTACAGAAAAGTAATCATGATATTTCATTATAATTGATATTTGGAAGACAATTCAACCTACTATCGTGATTATAATTTATATCTAGAGCTGGATCATTCCAATCGTTATCCTCACTATTATAATTGTCACGCCCCGAGGTCGAACTGCGACCCGGGCTCGCCAACAGATCCGCCATCTGTACGGGAAGCCCCACACAGACGAAGCGTCTACATGCAAGTCAGATCTATAGCTAAACATGTATCAGAGCTGAAATGAAATAACTAGCTACAGAAAAGAAATAATAAACATCTGAATAAAACATAAGTCCAAATACATAGTTCTCCCACTAAGAAATAAATACAAATCCCAGACTGTCCAGTACAAAAGTGGAATATCAAAATACAGGGTAGCTTTACCTCTGACTCTCAAAATAAAAGGGTAAGGAGCTAATCGGCCACGCCCTTACCTCGATCCGCTGCCTCCGCTCTAGCTGAAGCCGGAACAGCAACGCCTAGGAAACCTGTCACCGCAGCGGGTGTGAGTACTACAATAGGTAGTTCTCAGTGGGTACCGTCACCAATATCCACGGTATGCCTACTAAGTCTACAGGAGGCAAAATAATGTGTATGCAGGTAATGGAAAAAGCTGAAATGAAACTACAGCTACTATGCCTCAAATATCATGTTCAAGGAAAACTCGACTAAGATCATACTATGCATCCACTCGCTCACGAGGAACTCACGTCAACCCAATCTCACTGACCGCCAAAACTGGTCCAGTACAACCTGCGCCCCCTACTACTCCAACGTAGGGTGTCCAATCGAACTATCAAGTACCACGCACAGCAGCCTCATCAGGCGCATCATCATCGCATCCGGAGCGTAACTCGAGGGGAGCGACCCCACCGAGCTCAAGCATGTCTCATCTGGCATAAAAGCGACATCTGTAGGCTATGATCCTCGATCAAACAGATTGGAAACTCAAATACTAATGATCCCTTAATCCTGTCTAGGTCGGAGAACACTCCACGACTCAATCTGATAAAGCCCATAAAACCACCCAATACACTTGAAACTCACCCTAGAGTCAAATAAAAAAATCCACTCGGCCCCCAGGCACGAGGATACATGCACCCTGAACCCATCCAACCCCTCTGGGCGATCTCAACATTTAAAAACTATTTTTAAAGTCAATTTTCATTTAAAACCAGTTTGATGATTTTTAAAACGGTTCAGGTGCAATTTTAATGCCAACTAAATCATACAGTCTAGTGTCACATGATATCAGGAGTTTACTAAAAATGATCAGGGGTTCATATTATCATTCTATAATTTTCTGGGTAACTAACCCTATTAATAGTTATAAAGCACAATAACAGACATTCTAGACATGCTAACATGCATATTGGAGCATTAGAGGGCATTCCATAAAGTTTGGAAAAAAAACCTCCAACCCACCTCGGTCGCGAAGAACAGATCCAACCACGCCTCCCCACAAAAATACCAAGCTCACTGCGACGTCTGTAACAAAAGTCCAAAACGGAGCACAATTAGTCCCACAAAAAAAACACATATCCGCTGTCCTGCGCAAACAGTCCCAGAAATGGCTAATTTTCACCTGTGAATCGATCTTCAAAAATTCCAAAAAAATCACCGTCGCAATCCTTGCGAAGAGTAGATGAAAAACAAGTATTTAT
The DNA here is from genome assembly GCA_029204045.2 of Tillandsia leiboldiana. Lineage (NCBI taxonomy): Eukaryota > Viridiplantae > Streptophyta > Magnoliopsida > Poales > Bromeliaceae > Tillandsia > Tillandsia leiboldiana. The sequence continues at coordinate 39,573,704 of CM055069.1, read as the reverse complement.
ACGCCCCGTTCGGATACTCGTAGGCCGAGAAAACACATCAACACTCCCCCGCTGTCTGGAAATATGCCGCAGAAAATAGGGTCCAAAGGCGATCCGAGAAACCCAATAAACACGCGAAACGAGGGGAAGCGGTAAATACAAGAAATGTAGGCCTACCAGTCATGAAGACAACGCCGCAAGAATCACCCGAAAAGTTCTTCGGGGCTGCTCAGGGGAGTCCGCGGACCTAAATGTGACGGAAAAGGCCGCCGGAGAAGGAACGTCGAAGTGCGCCGAATCACCGTAGACGTCGATGTTGCGGCCTCCAAAAATCCCGAAAATCCTTGGAGAGAAGGATAAAAAGATGATGAACAAATTCCCTTGAGGACTCACTGCCAGCAGAACTCGGGAAAAGGGCCAAAAGGGCCAAGCAATGGGCTATTTATAGCCAAAACCCGATCCCCCCCCCCCTTTCCCCCGCATTCGGGTCCAACTATCGGGTGCCCGAATGTTTCGGGCGCCGACAGTGCGCCCAGGGGAGGCCCGCGGGGATGCGCCCGAATCCCTCTGTTGGCGCCACGTCGCCCGAACAGGCAACAGCGGAGGTGCGGCGAACCGGGCGACGCCACACGTCCCGCGGCGGTCAACCGGGTGGGTGGCGCCCTCGAATCGCAGGGCGCCACGTGGCGCCCGCGTACGGGCGCCCACCTACCCGCACGTCGCGCCAGCTGCCCGCACGTCGCCCCACCAGCGCGCCTGCTCCCCCGCGCTGCGCGCACCCGGCGCACGTGAGCCAGCCAACCGGAGGCCGCCACGTGGCACCCCCGCCGGTCCATGGCTCCCCCGTGCACCAGAATGCACCGAAAACTTCCGGGTGCCCGTTTTTGGGCGTCCGGACTCAGAAAAGTATAAGTAAATAGCCGTTTTCAAGCGTTTTTCCGCGCTGAATCCAAATCTGGCTTTCAAACAGCCTGAAACCACTTGAATATCCAGCGAAAATAGCCAAAAGACAGGCTTGATCTCGAAATCTCACTGAGTCCGTCTAACACGTCCCTTTGACGCGTTGCGGGCCCGACACACCAATAATAGGTGTTCCACAACCCGGGTCACAGGGGTAAGCCACACGGGGTCTGGGCCACTACAATAATGATCATTGTTAATAATGGGTGCATCCTCATGATTACTATAATCAACAACCTCCCCTCCAACAATATTAATAGTAAACTCATTAATAGTAAATTCATTAATAGTATATTCATTTCAATATTTATAGGCAGTAGATAACCTGGATATTTACCGAAACTTCACTATATTGGTATAATTCTAAATATCATTAATGTAAAAAAAAAAGATGATTTTTCTTTACCTCTATTCATAAAGGTTCGAGTTGTATATGAGACATCGTGGGTTCTACACAGGAGGTCATCAGTCGTGCATGGGATGCCGTGGGTTGTGCATAGGAGGTTGTGGGTAGGGAACGAGAGGACGTGGGTTATTCACGTGAGGTCGTGGGTTGCGCATGAGAGGTCGTGGTTTGTCCACGTGAGGTCGTGGATTGTGCATAAGAGATTATGGGTTGCACACAGGCAGTCGTAGGTTGTACACTACTAACCGATAGAGTAGCAGTAGTCGCAACAGGCGGAGACCGACTTTGTATGCAGTATTTATAATTTATTATTAGCAAAATAATTAATAATTAAACAAAATATTCACCGAATTCCGTACATTTTGCTAACCTTGTCGTCCTCACGCCGCTTTCGATACCAATATCATGAGCACCCATTAAATAGTAGGAAAAATCCACATCGATATTTTTATAAAGTATTCTCATGTAATAGTCTTGTGATTGATAATTCTCCAACGGTTGTAAGTCTTAATCAATATATACCGTCACACATCCATAATGTTCAAACAATCCAATCATTTCCTTAAATGATTCATCATCTACTATTTCGTAAGCTACATATTCATTCGAAATTGTGGTGCATCGAATTGTGAATTTGTGTCACGGCCCGAGTTTCAAAAAGCTGTCTAATTTTTTTTATTATTTTTTTAAATCAAAGTTTAAAACTTTGAAACCCGGACAGACCGCCACATGCATAGGAAATTCTCTGTCCACACAGACAGAGTCTCCCCTATACATGCTCGGCTAGGCAAGTACAATAATGCAATCAGAGAGCAACAATCACTTAGCTAAACATAAACATAAACTTTTACCACTAAATACATCCACAAGACATAAAACAACCACAATCCTAAATATCCACAACTACTCATGATCAAGTAAGTAAATAATCATAAACCCAACTCCACAATCCCAAGACGATATCAACTCTACAACTAAACTGAATATATGTAAGGCACTGGGCCACTGTGGCCAATAGCAGGGACAGGTCTATCACGACAACTCACTGGATCGTCCCGACATCTCAGCACCTGAATGACCTAAAATGGTGGTCACCCAAAGGGTGTGAGATACAGCATAAATGTATCCTAGTGGGCACAAGAAGCCGAGAAATAGCAAGTCGTACCTACCGGATACCATAATAAGCGGATAACAATAACTGGATATAAACTGAAAGTTGAAAGGTAAGGTGCATATACGAAATCTAAGCATGATGAAGTGAAAGTAGGGGTACTCATATATAAAGTTAATCATGCTGTAACTGACAAATCTGACAAACAGGAATTGATCATGCTACAGAGCAGAGCTAGTATGATAATTAATAATATCAATGCTATAAATAGAGAATGCTGATAATCACGGGTCAGCCATGCTAAATAAATGCTGAAGCAACAATATCAATAGATCATGCATCACTACTAGAAGTAGAGTACCCAATCACCTGCCACTATTGGTCACGAGGACCTCAGGCTAAATACCACATGTACACCAATCTGCTGTCATAACCCTCTGGGCTCACGGGCCGCCACTGTCGACCACTTTACCGGTAAAGTACACCACTGCGGGGGATCAATCCGCTAGTGTACGTGAAAAGTATAGTTGGCTCTGTGGCGATCATAATGCTGATGCTCAAGCTCATGGTCTAAAGACCAAACACACGGCATAAAGCCGAAAAATCCCTGTCGGGATGCTGAAACTGTAATCTCAACTGATGCTGTATAATTGAAACTGTATACTAAAACTGTATCATTGAACTGTATAACTGAACTGAACTGTATAACTGAAGCTATACAATAGAGACAGAACAGCAAAAACTGAATAACTGAAACTGAACTCCTATTCTAACATGCAGTAGAAGAATAGGACATGTTGATACAACGATGCTAGTGACCAAGGAAGCATGGCATATGTCCAGGTGTATATCACTATACATACTAAGTGCTGAGAATGAAAGCATATAGAGAGCTCAAATGTAAGATCAATGCCATATAGCTATATATACTGAATGCTGGAATGAAAGCAAATAGGAAGCTCAACTAGAGGATCAAGGTTAACAACAAACACAGGGGTCCGACCTACCACGGTACCCATAGGGCCGAAATGATAAAGCCCGGACCGAAGATAAACCCATCTCAGGGATGACTCACGAGCTGGCGGCTGACTGCTGGGACCTAAATCATAATCACAGGTCAGAAAATAGACTCACTCATACCCAACCCACAAAAACACTATATGTAGATAGCTTAAACGAAGAACTTCGCTGAAGTCCCGAGATTTGCCGGAATTTTCGGAAATCCACCGATCGATCAACTATGATCCGATCCGTGGCTACAGGTCTCCAAATTTAACAAAACTTGACATGCTGACCCGGAACGCTTCACTGAAGACGTTCGGGCACTTAAACTCCACTGGGTGCGACTCTGCACTCAAACGATGCCATAAATATCGAAAACACCACCGAAAAAGCCGATTTCGGCTCCTGAAGTCGCCAAAGCTAAATCGAAGTCACTGGGCCTGCCAAGACAGTGTCGTAATAGCCAGGGACAACTGGCATCTATAAATAATCACCACAATTCTTTGAATTGCGTGATTTCATAACGAATCGCCGTTAAACCGACGATTTTACCGATTTACGGTCCAGAATCCAATTCCCGCTCAACGAAAGCCGTTGGATCTCTAACGAAGGGTTTAGAGATCATGGGCACATAGCCCAAAATAGCCCATGTGGCTACAATTGCAATCAGACTCCTAGGGTCACACAAGATTGCATAAATACATGCAATTTAAGGCTTTTTAAACTTGCATTTCATTTCTGAATGCTTTTAAACTGAACCGAGGCCACCAGTAGGTGGGCCTCAACGCACTGAATGCCGTGCTCACCATTTGGGAGCAGCGCAGAACCCGAGGACAACTTCGGGTCAACATATACTATGCAATTAGGCTCAAGTTGCTACTTTTCTTACTTATACTTGACCAAACCCAAATTTAGGGTGAGCATCATGCTCAGTAGGTCGAGGGGACTCAGGGGCTCACCTTGGAGTGCTCTGGTTGCTGCTGGAGCAAGGTGGCAAGAGACCACACTCTCTATGGCTCAATGTTGCTATACTACTATTCCACTCAGTCCATGTTGGTTCTGAAGTGAGCATCAAGCTCAGGGGAACATGTGAAGTCAAGTGCTCACCATCTGGATGGTGCAGGTTGGCCAGAACAGTGCAGGGAGCAAGCTCGAACATGGCCAAGCCATTAATGCCCGAGTTGGAGCACTGTGCTCCAACTCGAAGGCAAGCACCAGTACCAATTACCCGAGGGCACCTCCAGGCGCACCTCTAACCTTAGCGCCGGCAAACAGCGGCGATGGGTGGCCGGAGCAAGAGCTTGCGGCAACCTTGAAGCTTCAAGTTTGGGCCAACCCAAACAAATGACTTTCGAGTGCAAAGGACAGCACCCAAAGCTTTCAGGCATGAAAACGAACTCAGCAACTGGGCTTGCCAGCGACGGGAAGCTGTTAACGGCCGGCCACCATGACCTCGACCATCCAAGCTCCATTAATGGCGAATCCTCATCCAGTCAGTATGGGTCTCATGCAAAGGCATCCTTGGGTCCCTCTCGACCACAGGAAGACAACTGAAGCCTTTGCCGGCGACGGGAAGCCGCGGCGGCGCCGTAGCAAGAAGCTCGGCCAAGACTCTCAATAGCCCGAAGCTAGGGGATGTTGCTGTGTATTCCACACCGAACCAAACATTCCCAACTTTTGTGGGGAGCAGGGACAACACCAGAGGAAGGTGCTGGTCAACTTTTATCCGGGCCAAATCCATCGGATCAGGCATAAGCAAGGGGCGGAGCAAATCTAGGGTTCCGGCGGTACAACTCCACCGCCGGCAACCCGATGGTTTTCCGGCCACAAGGCCGGGCTGGGAGGAGTCCTTGACACCTAAGGAAGCTACTGCAAGAGTTTCCATGCAAGAAAAACCAAAGGACAAGGAAGACTCACCTCGCCGGAGTTGAGGAAGAAAAATGAAGAAGATGATGTCTTCTCCGGTGTCGCGCAGCCACTTCCGGCGATGGGACCCCTCGGGCTCGTCCTCTGGATGTAGGAGTCCGCAAGGCTCTCTTGAAGCTAGCCTCAAAGGCTTTGGTGTAACCCTCTTCCTCCAAACCCGAGACCAAGAAGCAACCTTGCTTTTCTTGTTTTTTCGGCGATCCCCGGCGGCGGCTAGGTATGAAACCGTCGGGAAAGGTGCAGAGGGAGGAGAAGGGTCTCTCTGTGGTGACTGGGTGCAATGGAAACCGAACTAGGGCATCTCGGATCCACACCAATTGGTTTATATACATATTGAACAAAATGCCAATATATCCTTGTAACACTAGAATTTGCGGCTAGGTCCTTCACAGGGATCTTGTCTCACATCTAAGTCCCTCACCATTAAGTGGCGCCCAAAACGGAGCATAAAAGATTGGGCTTTTGGCGAAAATATGCAACTTTTTACTGTATTTCATGCTTTTCGATGCACTAGGGTTGTCAAAATGAAAAACGGACGAGACCACGACGTCCGGCTCGACGAAACCTATCGAGTAGCGATTTTGGTTTCTTGAGTTTGTGCCCTGATAAATTCTCGATCCATCTTTATTTGTGTAATTCATAGTTCTGCACGCTTTTCGATAACTTAGGCTCGTCAAACACAAATTTCGTCAGCGCCACTGCGCTCAGAACAATGACGCCATTTAGATCGACTATTCGAACCGTCAGATTCGGACTCCAGACAGTCGATCGGCCGACGTTGGCTGGCGAGGAAATTAAATCAGGAGGTTACTATTCATTTCACTATTAACTTAAGTCGTGGGCCCCACTTTGTTCTTTACCGTTTTTTAGACGATCCGACCATCAGATCGAAAATCGGTTTGCACCATCTTTAATCAATTCGACGAGACGGTTCCACTAGCGATTTTAGTTTTTCGAGATCAAACCCGGATCTGTAAGTCAGGGAATAGTGTCTCGAAAACTGTGCAATTTGCACACCAGTATACCTACAACTCTGGTTTCCTTTTGCAATTCTCACTCACATTCACGTTTGAATTTCTCAAATTCAAAAGGTACTACAATTTGAGATGAAATTTTTCTCTTGTACAATTTGCTAAATTATACATTCTCATCTCAAAATTATTAAATGTAGAATCGAAACAAATTACAATCAATTTCTTTCTACCACCGACATATTGTTAGTCATTTCCATCCATAACTAACTGTCCATCCTAATGAACACTTAGTGACATGTGACGATTAGCTATTTTAACTATACAAAAAGTTAATACTTCTAAAATAAAATAAAATATTACTTCAAAATAATGTAAAAAATAGTAGTCATAGAAAAGAAAAAGATAAAAAGATATGAAGGAGAGAGTGACAATCTAGAGGCCTACCTATCCTACACACCAATCCAACAAAGAAGAAAAGGACAACTCTCCTAGTTCACAAGTACACAGGGAGGCTCCCCACTGCTTGAAGCCCCTCCAGCAACAATCAAAAAGGGTGGTGCCCCACCCTCAAACTACTTGATGCCACCATAATTTGAAACTCCACCCTACTCAACTGTTTGGAACCGCAACACAAACCTCCGCCCCATTCCCACCTCTTTCCCCCACCAGAGGCCCAACCCCACTGCCACTGCCATTAAATAGTCGAAAAAACCCACATCGATATTTGTATAAAGCATTCTCATGTAATAGTCTTGCGATTGATAATTTTTCAACGGATGTAAATCTTTATCAATGTATACTGTCACACATCCATAATGTTCAAACAATCCAATCATTTTCTTAAATGATTCATCTACTATTGCATAAGCTATGTATTCATTTGAAATTGTGCGGCATCGAATTGTGAACTTGATACGAAATTTTTCTCTTGTATAATTTGCTAAACTATATATTCTCGTATAGAAATTATTAAATGTAGAATCAGAACAAATTACGATCAATTTCTTTCAACCGCCGACATATTGTTGGTCATTTCCATCCATAACTAACCGTCCATCCTAATGAACGCTTAGTGACATGCGACGATTAGTCATTTTAACTACACAAAACAGTAATATTTCTAAAATAAAATAAAATATTCCTTCAAAATAATGCAAAAAATAGTAGTCATAGAAAAAGAAAGAAAGAAAAATATGAATGAGTGAGAGACGATCTAGAGGCCTCCCTATCCCACCACAAATCCAACAAAGAATAAGAGAGCGACAACTCTCCTAGCTCACAAGTACACAGGGAGGGTCCCCATTGCTTGAAGCCCCTCCAGCAACAATCAAAAAGGGTGGTGGCCCACCCTCAAACAACTTGATGCCACCCTAGTTTGAAACTCCACCCTGCTTAATTGTTTGAAACCACGAGACAAACCCCTCCCCATTTCCACCCCCCTTCTCCCCCCACAGACCCAACTCCCCTCAACAGGGCAATGTCCAACCTCCTCCCGACCTTGCGCCATCACTCCCACCACCTCTCCAAAAACTACTACAGAGATAGAGAAAGCTACTTGCACGTGCGACGGTGACAGCGACGTTGCATGTCGACAAGGACGGGAGCTGGCACGATGGGAGGGAAGAAAGAGAGAGAGAGAGAGAGAGAGAGAGAGAGAGAGAGAGAGAAAGAGAGAGAGAGAGAGAGAGAGAGAGAGAGAGCAAAGTAGGAATGTGGGTGACAGGATCGGGCATGACTATAGCGATAGGGTGACACACGGCAACGGCGATCGGGTGACACACAGCGCCGACGACGACGACCGGGTGACGCACGACAACCGCAATTGCAACGCAACAAAGAAGGGAAGGCGAGAGAGAGAGAGAGAGAGAGAGAGAGAGAGAGAGCAAAGTAGGAATGTGGGTGACAGGATCGGGCATGACTATAGCGATAGGGTGACACACGGCAACGGCGACCGGGTGACACACGGCAACCGCAATTGCAACGCAAACAAAGAAGGGAAGGCGAGAGAGAGAGAGAGAGAGAGAGAGAGAGAGAGAGAGAGAGAGAGAGAGAGAAGTTGAGAAAGAAGGGACTATAGTTATGACAAAAAAGTGGTGAATCGTTCATCGCCTTTAATAGATGGTGGACGATACACCATCTTCAATAGACAGTGAATCATTCACCGTCTTCAATAGACAGTGAACGATACACCTTCTTCAATAGACGGTGAATCATTCACCATCTATTAAAGGCAATAAACGATTTACCGCCTTAATTTTGGATGAATCGTACACCAACTTTATGAAGATGGAAAACGATTTACCGTTTTAACAGAAAATTTAGAAGACGGTGAATCATTCGCTATCTTCTTGAATGTCGTGAACGATTCACCGTTTTTAGCAAAATTAGAAATTTTTAAGGCCGTGAACGACTTGTATTGAAGCTAGTGCAAAGTCAAAATTAGGAATTTTTATGGTTTTTATAAAACTTTCACACCTATCAATTAGTATTTCTCAAATATTACTTCAGTGTATTGTTAAATCTAGAGCTTGTAAATTATATCCGCTTAAAACAGATACACGGTCTTGCTGCATATTAATCACTTCTATTAATTAATATCACAACATTAGTGGATAAGCATATGATTATTGCAAAGTAGCTTTTAAAGAGTATATGCTTATTATAAATAAGGGTACCCTAGGGCATTTTTCACATAAGGCATTTCTCACCTTATTTTCACAAAGAAGAGACCAATCGCATAATTAAATAATGAAAGCATCCGGAGAGCAAGAACTATCACTACTTAAAATGAAGACAAACAACACTCCTTAAAATGAAGATAAACAACTGCAATCAAACAAAGAACTGTGCACACCTAGGAACAACTGAAATTCCGTTGTTCTATGCTTACTACATAAATAAGAGAATTCTACGCCAACGTTTTTTCGATTATCTGCATGAATTACATATTTTTTCTCTCCACCTAATAAATGTCTACAATTTTAGAGAAATTTTCTCCCCACCGTGTAAGCGTACAATTTTAATTATGATTAGAAAGCCTTCTCTACAAAATACCATAAAACAAATATACTAATTCCATAGTAACTTGCTTGTACATAATAATTGACTTGTATGGCCTAGATTCTCACAAAATAATTTTTATAGAATTGATTTTGATTTGAAGAATTAATTTTAATTAAATACTAGAGAGTGTTTGGCTAAATTTAGAAGAAAAACGATTTTTCGGAAATTATTTTGTAAATTATTTTGCAAAATTTTTTTTGTTATTTGCAAATAATAATTTTTCACTAAATTTTATTTTAAAATTTTTTAAATTTTAAATTTAAAGTCTAAATATAAATTTGTAAACAATTTTAAAATTTGATATTTTAATTTAAAATATAAATTTAAAAATTGAATTTTAAATTTGAATTTAAATTTTTTATTTCAATTTTAAAATCTAAATTTAAAATTTAAAAATTAAAAATTAAAATTTAAAATTAGAATATTTCAATTTTAAATTTTAAATTTTTTAAATTTAAAATTTAAAATTTTAAAATTTCAAATTTTCGAAATTTGATTTTTTCTTAAATTTTAAATTTTGAATTTTGAATTATAAAATTTGAGATTTAAATTTTAAAATTTTAAATTTCAAATTTTAAATTTTAAAATTTAAAAGTTAAAATTTGAACTTTAAAAAAATTAAATATAAAATTTAAAAATTAAAATTTTAAATTTGTATCTAAAATAAAAATAAAAATTTAAAATTTGAATCAAAAGTCAAGGGTTAAATTTCAAAAATTAAATTTTAGCTGTTTTTAATTTTGAGTCTTGAAAATTAAAGAAAACTGATACTAAATGATTTTGAAAATCAAATTACCAAAAATTACTTTTAGACCAAAATTATTTTTCAAAATCTAAGCTGATTTGTAATATTCGAGAATTTTAAAATTAGTTAATTTTATTTAATTAATTTTTTTTCGGATATAGTAGGGCCGTTTCGCTTGGATAACTCTGTAATCGTAGTTGTTGGGAAAGTTGGTTTTGCCGCGCATTTTTCAAATTTATTTTAGTTGCGTTTTAATTTTTTTGATTGGGTTAGATAAATCTAAAGTCTTAAATTTTCAACTGAGGGCATTTTGATTTTTGGCCAATTTTTCTTTATAAAAGAGAAAAACTTAGGATTAATTAGGGTACCTATTAAGTAGATAATCCTCCTTCTTCCTCCTTGCATCAGCCACCTTCCCATCTCGCCCGTACGCATCGGAGATCGGGGCGTCGCCAACGCCGTCGCCCTCGCCGGAGGGGAAGCAGGTGTGGGTTCCTTCCCTCATCTTCTCTTTTCTTATCTTTTCTTCTTTCTTTTCTTTCCTTTTCTTGTTTTTTTTCTCTGGGTTCAGATGCCCTAGCCAGACCCTGCGCCGCCGCCGCTCTCTGCCAGCGCCGCTGCCGCACGCGCTCTGCGCGTGTGCCGCGCTCGCAGATCAGCTACGTACCTACCGTGCGGCGCTGCTGCCGCCCGTGCCCCTGCCGCACGGCGCTGCGACCGCGCGCGTCCTGCGCGTTTGCTGCAATGCGCGCCCTGCGCGCTTGCCGCCGCGCACTTGCTGCCACACGCCCCTGTGTAGGTTGCCGTCGCGCACCTCTGCGGCACTTGCTGCCGTGCGCCACCGTTGCAACGCGCGTGCTGCTGCCGCTGTTGTCACGCGGGCTGCTGCCGCGCGACGCCGCTGCAGCGCGCTCGCTGCCGCGCGGGCTGTTACCGCATGCCCGGCCGCGCCTTTGCGCACAGTGTCGCTGCCCAGCACCTTGCTGCGCGCTCGCTTTACGCTCAGCACCACCGCTTTGCTGCCCGCGCCGTGCGCCGCGCCTGCTTTTCTCGTACCGCGCACGCCATTCTTGCGATGTCTTGGCTGACCAATGCTTGGTCTTCTGTTTCACTGCTACAGTTTACGGCGGACCCGAAACAGTTCGTTTTTTGTAGCAGTGCACCGTTTTGCGGCCTGATACTTCCGTGGCCTTCGACTCTTCATCGGTTGAGTACGGTACACCCGAAAACTTTTTCATGTGACCGTAATTATTATGGTGTGCATTTTATTGCTTTAGGATTAGGGGACATTTATTATTGCACCGTTTTTCCTTAATTATATTTTTGGTGTAATTTATTACATCGGAGAATCGCCGAAAATTCCGGCGGATTCCGGGACAATAGTGAAGTTCCCATTTCAGCCTTTTGTTCACTTTGAGTCGGTGGGGGTGGGCATGTGAGAGTTGTTTTTGACAGTTGGATGTGTTTGAGGCCCGAGCACCTAGGAATCTTCTAGCTCATTGTGCAGCGGATTCCAGGACCGCCTGAGTTGAGGTGGGTACTTCGATCCGGGCATTGGTATAGTGTTACTTTTTGGGGTACCGTGGTTGATTAGACCCTTTGGTTACATCGCTAGCCCTACTTATTGTTTCTTTTTCACTTTCATTACATCATATCCATTTTCAGTGTAGTTGACACTCTTAATATAGTAGGACTTTTTATTTGCTTATCTACATGTCTTACTTAGTATTATTAGATACTCTTGCATTTTTATCATATGTCACCTACTGCTAGATTTCACTTGTCACTATTTCCACTTTTACCTTGCATGATGCAGTAGGTGGATTTTTCATTGCTACAACATATACTTTTGACATACTTGATCCCGTTTGGGAGTTTTCGACTATTCGCCGTGTTTTCGGTTTTCCGACCGCGAGCTTGAGTATCCGCATTGAGATCGCTATGCACCAGCTGTACATTTCATGTACACCAGTGGGCTGATCCCCCACAATGGTGTTCTTTACCGGTAGAGTGGTCTATTCAACCCGTGAGCCCTTTTACATGACTGCACTTGTGGGACCGGGCAATATTGAGCCCCTTTTTGTTATCAGTCAGTAGGTGCGGGATACATGTTAGACTTGGTTCGGCACTAGTGTGGAGTCCCGGAATCTCCATGCGACTTGACTGGGTGGTCGGCGGTGAGAAAACACCTATTTTTGGTGTATCGAGCCCGTTGTGTGTCAAACGGACGCCAAAAACGGACTCAGTGCGCGAAAACGTTGAAAATTAGCAGTTTTTGGGCAAATGAGCCTAACGGGCCGAAATTCGGATGGGCCGGTCCACGAGCCCGTGAGCGTGCACCGGGCGCAGTAGGTGCCGCAGGCCTCCACGTGGTGGCTTGTGATTTGCCGAGATTGCGGCGTTGATTGGCGGGGGCACGCGGGCGACGACCGCGTCAACGACGCGGGGCCACGTGACGCCCCGCATTTGGGCGGGGGCCAGCCGCCCCGTACGCAGGGGCGGGCCATGCGGCGCCCCGTGAACGGGCCTCCTCTGCGGTTGCGTGGAGCGGGACACGCGGCGTCCCATGGTTGGCGGGCGCCGCTGTCCCGTGTTCGGCCGGATCCTGTGTGGCGCCCGAAATTGGTTTAGCCTAATGACTCTCTTGGCCTATTTAACCACTTCTCTCTTCCCATTTTTGAAGTTTGGAAATTCTTTGGAGCTCCTCCTTTGGCAGAGTTGTTTTTCCCTTTGTCCTCCACATTCTGTAGGATTTTTGGGAATTTTTGGAGTTCGCGACATCGACGTTTTTCCCGTTTCGGCGCGCTTCGACGTTTCCTCTTCCGGTGGTTTTCTCCATCGTAGTTTCGTCCGCGGGCTCCCCTGGGTTGATCGAAGGGAATTTTTAACCAATTTATGCGGCAGCTTTTCCGCGAGAGGTAGACCTTCAATTTCTATATTTACCGTTCCTCTCAGTTTCGAACTTTTAATAGATTTTTTGGACCATTTTTGAACCCCTTCGTTGCTGTAGAATTTTTTGGACAGCTGAGATTGTTCGATTTTTATTTCGGTGCATGGTTATCGGATTTTAGCCTGTGAGGACTCGATCGACATCTACACTTCGCGAGTATCGCAACCGTATTTTTCTTGGGATTTTTGGAAGCCATCTCGCAGGTGAAATTTCACTGTTTCGCGGACAGATGTGCGACAACGATGTCATTTTACTGATTTTGGACTTACCGCAGTGTTTGACTCATATCTCGGTGACCGGGAGGACTTTTTGGGTGTTTTTGGGCTCGTTGGAATCGTGGGAACCTGAGGATTACCCACGTTCAGTTTCAGCCCATTTGGACTTTGGATCATCGCGCGCATCCAGGTGGGTTGCTTTCGTCTCCAAAACCGGTGGACGGTTCTCTAATTCTATATGGTAGTGAGCATGCATGTTTGTGAGATAAGATAGGAAGCATGCTTATGAGAGATGATGTTTTCCTTTTGTTGATAATGAGATCATGTTGGTTAATGTTCCCTTAATATGTTCCTGTTAAATTAAATGCTATTATTGGAACTTGGACCTAGCACCCTGTCATATGTTGCATGTTTCAACCAGACTAGTAGAAAATCCAAACTTAGGCTAGTTTATTTATGTTATAGACGCTCCCACTCATTTATTCGTTTTTCCTAGACTTAGTGCTCCTCGCCCGGGTAGTGTGCCGAGTAGGCGGGATGTTGTGGGATGCATGTTACACTCGTGCCTGGGGGCCGAGTGGAGTCTGGTAGCTGTGGTTAGGTTAGTGCTAGTTTTGGGAGCCGTCTCAGTCGACAGTAGGTCCCAGCTGTTGAGTATTTCCAGCCAGTGAGTTAGATATGTGATTTGGTTACTGTCGATCTTGTTGATCGTGGATTTTGATTATAGCCTGCATGAGCCATATTGAGCTCGACAGAGATGCGCGGATACTTTCCTCGGTGGGGTCGCGCCCCTCGAGTGCCGCTCCGGAGCTAGGCCTGTTACTTTGCTATCGCGACTTGTCGACGCAGTTGTGATGATCCGGACTTCCGCAGGAACTATTGCAACATTAAACAGTGACTGTAGGAAGCTTATACAGTGTAACGGAACTTGTAGAGTCGAAATTGGACCTCAGAAATAGACTTGGCGCGAAAATCGGATCAAGTGGGCTTTTCCGGGAGCTTTCGGCAAAATTTCGGATGAGAATTTGGCGAAACGGACGGCGGATTTGGACTCAGCGCGCGAAAACGATCAAAATGGTATATTTACTTTATTTTTCGGCGCAAATGTACTATTCACCGGAACAGTAACTCCGGCCGGCCGGAATAACTGTTCCGGCGGCCGGCGGCAACCGGCGGCCGGCGGCGCAGCGGCGGAGCGCGGCGGAGCGCGGCGCGGGCAGCGCGGGCAGGCGCGGGCAGGCGCGGGCAGGCGCGCATGCTGGTCGGTCCACGGGCATGGCGTTCACCGGGTGCACGAAAACAGGGGTTTTCCACGTGGCGTCCTCTGATTGGTTGGACGGCTTCGGCTGGGGAAGTGACACGTGGCACACTCCGATTGGCCAGCATTTTTCGGAAAACCCGGAGCGGGGACCCGGGCATGTGCACCATGTGGGACACGTGGCGGATTTTGAGCGGCATTGCATGGGTGTTTCCTGTGTTGTGGACACGTGGCGCGTCCTGGTTGGTGCGTTTTGGTGTTTCCTGTTCTGTCCGGATCCCGTGTGGAGCCCAAGAGATTCCTTGGCCCATTATATAAGGAATTTCTCCCCCCTCTCCCTTTCTCACCTCGATTTCCGAGTCGTAGAGAGAGAATATGAGCAAGTGACCTTTACGAGAATTGTTCCTCTCTCTCTTCTCTCTCCCCCCTAGAAATTTCAGAATTTTTGGAGTTACCCATAGCGAGTTATCTGCGACGCGGCGCACTGCGACGATTTCCTTTTTCGGCCTATTTTCCGTCGCAGTTCAGTCGAAAAATCCCTGTGTGCTAACCAAGAGGAATTTTTGAACGATTTTTATGGCAGCGCGTTCCTAAGAGGTAAGGCTTCGATTTTTGTGTTGATCACTTTGCTCCGTTTCATACTTTTGGCACGATTCCCGAGGCCTCTTTGACCCCCCTTTTTGCTGTGGTGTGCTTTGGACAGCATCGATTTCTCCAATTTATATCTTGAGCTAGGAGCATCGGATCAAGGCGTTTAAAGAGTCGATTTCGATCTACTCGTCGCAAAGAACGCAACCGTAATTTTTCTGGATTTTTCTGAGTACTGTACAGAGGTGAAATGCCTCGTTTTCCGTGCTTTTTGAAAAAACAACAAGAGCTGTGTTTTTACGAATAGTACATTTACACCTTGTGCAATGTGTGTTGCTGTAGGGCACCGTTTTCGGCAGACAGCAGTTTTAGGGGACTGTGGACAGCCAGGAGACTATCTGGGTGTAGTGCACGCTTTTCGAGGTGGGCGGTTGTTGCTTGCCTCATTTTTGACATGCTCACTGGGATTATTAGAACTCCCCTAAAATTAAATGTGACAATTGATACATATGACCCCACAGACAGCTTATTTTGGGACACTGTGGTTGGGACGAACTCCCCTAAAATTAATTGTGACAATTGATACATATGACCCCACAGACAGCTTATTTTGGGACACTGTGGTTGGGACGAACTCCCCTAAAATTAAATGTGACAATTGATGAGAACCATACATATGATGGCTTATTTTGGGATACTGTGGTTGGGACGAACTCCCCTAAAATTAAATGTGACAATTGATGAGAACCATACATATGATGGCTTATTTTGGGACACTGTGGTTGGGACAAAGGCTATAATCTCGCATGCAAATAACTTTTATATCAGTACAGTAAATCAATCTTTTTAAAATAAATATTTGACACCTTTCTACAGCTTTTAAATAGTACAATTGCATGCTTGCTTGGACATCTAGTTAGCCACTATTTATTGCTACACTATCATATTGGGGTTTGACATGTTTTATTGCTCTCCTATGCATTCAGATGCTTTTTGCTCGAGTATGAGCGGGGGTTTGGGATAGTGTAGTCGAGATTGTACTAGATTGTGGACTTGTGGGGTATTGCGGTGACCGCGGACAGTAGGCGGTCGACCGGATGTTTATCCTTGCATCAGATTGGGGTTGAGTCTGGTTTATTTTTGCATCAGCTGGGGATTGGGTTTACTGGAGTGGATGGAGTTTCCCACTTTGATCATAGTCATGATCCAGTCCTGCTATTGTGAGACATTGGTTACAGAGATGCTTGATACAGAGATACTTTACTCGAGTAGGTCGCTCCCCTCGAGTGCCACTCCGGAGTAGGCTTTAGACCGTGACGAGTACCGGTCCATCTGATTGGTATTTCGAGCCTTGTGTGCTGGTCCCTTGGGATTTCGAGCCTTGTGTGCTGGTCCCCTACTGAGTTCTTGAGTTCGACAGCAGAGCAGGCAGTACCAGTTTTACTGGTGGCACAAGATTGGGTTATTTGATCAGATACTGTTTCCTGATGCATTCATACAATCATTTCTTTCGGTATTGCATTTAGAGGCATGCTAGTAGTGGTAGTTCCCTATTTCAGTACCTTATATACCTTACCACTTCACCCTTTTTCCCTTGCCTCTAGTAGTCCTAGTGGGTGCGTCAGAGTTGAGGTTTTACCCACTAGGGGATGCTACTGGTTTATCTGGTAGTTCTCACCCCCATTGTTGTTCCTCTCTTTCTTCTCCTTTATTTTGCAGAGTCGTCTGTGGGAGCTGCTGGGCCATCAGCGGCAGATCGAGGTAAGAGG
Source organism: Tillandsia leiboldiana (assembly GCA_029204045.2). NCBI lineage: Eukaryota > Viridiplantae > Streptophyta > Magnoliopsida > Poales > Bromeliaceae > Tillandsia > Tillandsia leiboldiana. The sequence continues at coordinate 39,556,758 of CM055069.1, read as the reverse complement.
ATAGCGGACTAGCTAGATCGTCTGCCCCGACCGTGAGAGTAGCTGGACTTATATTGTATCCCTTTTTATATCTCAGACTGTAGCACTTTACTTTTGGGTCTGGTTCTAGCCAGCTGGTTGTATTTATTTTGGTGAGCTGGGAGTTTATTGTATATTTACAGCTTGTATCTTATTTCCAGTATGAGATTATTACGTAGTTCTTTTAGTTCAGCTCTGTATTATGCTCTTTTATTGTATATCTTATATCTGAGCAGGTTACCAGCGCTTCGTGTACGCGGGAAATCCCGTGTGCACGGCGGATCTGTTGGCGAGCCCGGGTTCCGGGGCGTGACATATTAAGTTGGTATCAGAGCTTAGGGATAGGTCAGTTGGGACTTAGGAAACCCTAGGCTTTTGGCAGACCCTAGGATGATAGGGCGCGAGAGACGAGACATTTTGCGAAAGTCGTTGATTTATTTATTTGACTCTTCCAGTGAGCGAAGAGGGATCGACATACCCAATTTCTGGTGAACAGTTATGTTGGCTGCAGACAACATAAAGTCACAGAAATAGGGGGATGTCTTTGACTTTCGCTAGATTGGGTCGTGTGGGGTTTTGTTTTGCTGATTTGTGGCTTCTGGTGATAGTATGTCGCCCCGTCGTCGTTTTTCCGCTGGGGGTATTCCCACCCCTTCTAAAGAGCCCGAGCAGGCGGTATCTGCCGAGCTGGGGGAACTGCGGGCCTTGGTGACCCATTTGGTGGCAAGGAGCTTTCGACAGGACCAGTGCTTGCAGCGGCTGTTGGCGCAGAGGAGTGATCCGGCAGTCGAGGAGAGGGCCAGGGCTCCTGAGCGGCATTTTGAGAGAAAACGCCCAGCCCCGGATGATGATGGACAGGCCAGTTCTCGGAGACGGCCACGACTTCGCGGCAAGTGTATTTTCTGTAGGGGACCGCATCCAGAAGACACATGTGATTTAAGGTGGGGTCGATGTTTCCGTTGTGGGCAGCCGGGCCACATCCGAGCAACATGCCCCCTCCCGACCTTTGTAGCACCATCTTCAGTCTTGACTCCCATCATATCTCAGCCGAGGGCACGATCGAGGCAATAGAGATCGCAGCGGCAATTTCAGCGGCAGCAGCAGTCATGGCAGTTGCGAGTTCCTGGCAGTTGTATCTTTTGTGGAGGTCATCATTTTCCTGGTACTTGTGATCAACGGTGGGGACGTTGCTACCTGTGTGGACAGCCTGGGCACCTACGAGTTACGTGCCCTTCGGGGATAACTGTGGCACCTAGATCGAGTCCTGGATTATGCCAGCAGACCCATTAGTCTTGAGACAGCCGAGGGACTTTGATGTGGTTCTGGGGATGCTGGCTAGCTCGGTATTTCGCGACTATAGATTGCGCCGCGAGGACTGTGACTTTTAGCGAGCCAGGCCAGGAGGTGTTTGTGTATAGAGGATGTCAGAGCGCTTCTTTGCCTCTATGGTTTCGACTTCCCGAGCGAGGTAGATGATCCATTGAGGATGTGTAGCCTTTTTGGCTAGTGTTGTTGAAGGGCCTACGGCGGCGCCGGGACTCGGGGATATCCTTATTGCTCGCGAGTTCCCGGATGTTTTCCCACCTGAGCTGGCTAGCATGCCGCCAGATAGGGAGATTGAGTTCGTGATTGACGTAGTTCCAGGAACTGCGCCAATCTCTAAGGCTCCTTACCGGATGGCACCGGCTGAGCTGCGAGAGCTTAAGGCGCAACTCCAGGATTTGATGGATAAGGATTTGATTAGACCAAGTGTGACGCCTTGGGGAGCGCCGGTGCTATTCGTGAAGAAGAAGGACGGGTCACTTCGACTGTGCGTGGATTATAGGGAATTGAACAAAGTGACCATTAAGAACAAGTACCCTTTGCCGCGCATTGATGATCTCTTTGATCAGCTGCAAGGGTCTTGTATCTTTTCCAAGGTAGATTTGCAGCCCGGTTACCACCAATTGAAGGTGAAGGCCGAGGATATCCCGAAGACAGCATTTAGGTCACGGTACGGGCATTATGAGTTTACAGTTATGCCTTTTGGACTAATTAATGCCCCTGCCGCATTCATGGATTTAATGAACCGGATCTTCCGACCGTACTTAGATCGATTCGTGGTAGTATTCGTTAATGATATCTTGGTTTACTCCCGGAGTGATGCTGAGCATGAAGAACACCTGAGGATTGTGCTGCAACTTCTGCGAGAAAAGAAGTTGTTTGCCAAGCTGGCGAAGTGCGAGTTTTGGCTTCGGGAGGTAGTCTTCTTGTCCATGTGATTTTCGCCGCAGGTGTGGTGGTGGACCCGGCGAAGATTGAGGCGGTCCGGGATTGGCCCCGACCGACGACCGTTTCGGAGGTGCGTAGTTTTATGGGCTTAGCTGGTTATTATCGTCGGTTTGTGGAAGGCTTTGCGAAGCTTTCCACACCCCTCACTCGTTTGACGCGTAAATGAGTGAAGTTTATCTGAAGTGAGGACTGTCAGAGGAGCTTTGAGGAGCTGAAGAGTAGACTGATGACCGCTCCTATCCTTTCCCTCCCTGTTATGGGGAAAGGATATATAATCTACAGTGACGCATCACACAGCGGACTTGGTTGTGTGTTGATGCAGGAAGGAAGGGTAATTGCTTATGCATCAAGGCAACTCAAGGATTATGAGAAGAATTACCCTACCCATGACTTGGAGCTTGCTGCTGTAGTGGTTGCACTGAAGCTTTGGCATCATTATCTATATGGGGAACACTGTGAAATCTACACTGACCACAAGAGCGTAAAGTACCTGTTCACGCAAAATGAGCTGAATTTGAGGCAACATAGATGGTTAGAGCTACTAAAGGATTATTGTCACGCCCCGGGGTCGAAACTGCGACCCGGGCTCGCTAACAGATCCGCCATCTGTACGAAAACTGCCGTACAGACGAAGCGTCTAACCTGCAAAGACAGAACTACAGCTACACAGATATCAGAGCGGATAAAAAGCTGTACTATAAAATTTCACAACTACAAAGTTGCAACAACACATAGCCTATCTCCCAAAATCAAGATGATACAAATAGAAGTCCGCCTATACAACATCTACAAATCCAACTGGGAGATAGCTAAACAGGGAAAATACCCAACATAATCAACTCCCACAATCTGGGATGGTACATCTACCTCACTCTACAGTAACAATGCTGGTAGGGAACTATGACGCGACTCCCTGTCCTCGGTCCGTCCAGTCAAGCTCGGCAGGAGCGGAAGAAAGCCTCAGCAACCTGTCACCGACAGAGGGTGTGAGAACTACATCCTACAGTAGTTCTCAGTGGGTACCGTCTCCAAGAACCACGGTCTGCCCACTAAGTCTACTAGAGGCATAAGATAACAGAAAAGACTGATAATGTAAATAAGCTGGAAAAGAATCTACAGCTATCATGCCTCTATCTACTATGCTCAATAGGAAGGGGATATGGATGATGGTATGCAGCCACTCACTGCTGACAATATGTCACAAGTACTATGCCCAAGACACTCTACTATGACACATGCTATGTCAACACTCTCTCAGTGTAACCCATATCTCATCGACTGCCCCACAGGGTCCAGTCGAGTCAAGCCTGCGCCCCCTAGTGTATCAACCAGGGTGTCCAATCGGACAAACTCGATATCTCACACAGTGACCCCATGGTAGCTCGGCCAGGGGTATCAAGCGACCTCTAGTATATGAACTAGGCGCATCATCGCAGCCTCGTCAGGCTTGGTATCATCATCGCAGCCTCATCAGGCTCAGAATCATCAACGCACCCGAGGCGTAGCTCGAGGGGTGCGACCCCACCGAACTCAAGTATCACAACTGTATCACTGTCTCACAAGTGGCTCCTGCAGGCTATAGTCCACGATCAAACAGATCGATATCTCGATGCTCGAAGCACAACTCAGTCGGAGAACCCTCCACGACTCAACCTCACAACACTGACCCACTCAACGACAAGTACTACACAGCTGGGACCACCGCTCTCCCAACGGCTCCCACAACAACACCCCACAGAACTCAACATACAAACTCACGGCCGGAGATGCTCCACAGCCAGATCTGCGAAGGGTCCGAAACCCCAGGAGACTAACACCTACGTCCCCAAGAAAGAAAACATCCCTTAGAACCCAGATCACTCGAATCCGCTCGGGTGGATAAGTTTATAAGAAACCATGTCATTTATTTCAGAAAACCATTCAATCTGAGAGAAATCCATCTTTTTAATGATTTTTAGTCTTTTTAGGAAAACCCCTTTGAAATCAAGTTTTATGCCCAAGCCTCGAGGAGCTAATGCCCTCGTCCTATCAAACAAGAACAGACTCAGGCGACCTTGCGAGGCTTGGAAGAAACATTGGCTGACTAAAATCATGTGTTCGTCCAAAAAGGTTCTGGGTTCAAGGTCCTACTAACACAAGTGCACCACGATCACAACACGGTGGTGATGAGAAGAACAGCGGAAAGTAAAACCCCTGGGACCACCGTTTATCTGAAACGGTTTCCCACACACTAACACTGGCCTAACCCAGCCACCAGACCCCACTCGGCCCCCCGGCCCGAGTGCAACACCCGTCCCACAACACTCTGACCACTCAGCCCACTACCCGGGCGAGGAATCTCTAAGTCTAGAAGAATATGCAATGTGTGGGATGTCTAAAGCATAAAAGAACCTAGCCCAGATTAAGGTTCTCAATTGGTCTGGTCAAACACATGCACATATGACGGGGGTGCTAGTTAAGTTCCAAGAAAACACTTAAACTAGCATGCAATCCTATCACATTAGAATTAGAAGGAAGTCCGTAGACTTGGAGAGAAAACCAACCCACCTCAGAAAGCCACCAATTGCTCGTCGACACTTGCAATTAGGCTCAGCGGGATTACCTTGCCTCCACGAGGTCCGCACGCAAAACGGAGCACGATGCCGGAACCCGCGCGCAAAACGGAGTCGCAAGGTCGCGTCCCAGACAAAAGTCCCAAGGCAAGTCCGCGGTCCCACGTGGCGGAGAAACCCACAACCGCCCCCGGCGGAAGCTAAAAACCGCACCGCAAGCTGCCAGAAGCGAAGAAATCGCAAAATCAAACGAAACGGTCAAAACCGAGCATCCGGCGGCGAAAAACTGCGCCCGAAGGCGAAAAACAGCTCCGTCGGCGAAAACCAGCGCCCGACGGCGAAAACAGCTCCGTCGGCGAAAAAACTGCCCAAAACAGCTTGCGAAAACAGCTCGCGAAAACCCTGCGAAAACTGCGCAAAACTGCGCGGAAACCATGCGCGAAAACTGCAAAAACCGCTCGCAAAATCTGCTCGAAAACCACGCGAAATCTGCGCGAAAACCTGCGCGAAACTGCGCGAAAACAGCGCGCGAAAATTGCGAAAACCGCTCGCAAACTGCTTGCGAAAAACAACGAAAACCTGCGCGAAAACCTGCGTGAAACTGCGCGAAAACCTGCGCGAAATTTGCGCGCGAAAACTGCGAAAACCGCTCGCAATCTGCTTGCGAAAAACACCGAAAACCTGCGCGAAAACCTGCGCGAAACTGCGCGAAAACCTGCGCGAAATCTGCGTAAATCGCTCGCGAAATCGCCGGCGAAAACCGCGAAAAAAACGCTCGCGCACGCGCCCGCCAAGCTGCTGCCAGCAAAACCGACCGCCAAGCTGCTTCAAAGGGAAAAGCACCTGCAGAAACATCGAAGGCTCCACCCACTGCTGCTGAGAAAGGCAAAGCTCCAATGGAAGAAACTTCTGCGAAGACAAGAAGAAAAAGTGTTGCTCGCAAAAGAGGGAGTGCTCAAGGAATCTCCTTTGAGCAACCAGTTGATAGCCAAGCACCTCCACAAGACTTTATCAGCTCGGCTAGAATAAAGGATTTTGAAAACAGAGAATGCATTGGAGAAAGGCATGTTGATGTAAAAGCCTTAAAGGAGCGTTCTCGGACATTTGGGACTTTGTTTGACCAGATAGGTCTTGCTCCCATTTGCAACTTCCCGGAAACCACTGGTTATTGTCTTCACTCCGTGAGAATGTTTTATCGGAATGCTTGCTATCTAGTTGATCAGGAGAGCGGTCGCCGAGATTTTCAAACATTGGTCAAGAATGTTAAGATCAAAGTGACGCCCCAACTGATTGGAGAGGTATTAGGGATGGACGCCCGAGCCGATGGCACTCATTACCTGAAGAATCAAGTCTTCAACATCTACTCCTGGAGAGTGGTAGTTGATGGAATCTGTCTTCCAAATACTCGGTCGACAGGAAACTCCGTTTTCTCGAAAGAACTACGACCAGAGTACCGCTTCTTAAACTTAATTGTTTGTTATAATGTCATTCCAAACATGAACACAAAGGTTCTTCGGTGGGAGAGAATGATATTCATTTATCTACTTGGAAACCCCACAGCAGCAATGGGAGCTAACCTAAACATTCCTTACATCATCTGGACAAAGATGGCGCGATATGTGGAGCATGCTCATCCTTCTGAGAGACTACCTTATCCAATGATCATCATGCGCATTCTTCGCAAATTTAAAGCTGACACAAATGCAAGTTCCTATATGCACAGTCTAGGAACGATCAATGAAACAACAATTGTAAAGTCTCTCTCGACGAAGCCAGATGAACCCATAATACCTCCTCACCGGCAACGAGCACAACAACAACAAGCGACAACCTCTGCACCGGGAGCAACTCCTCCAGTCCAACCAGCACATCTGGCACAACAAGCACCTCAATCAACTTCTGATGATGATGCATCTGTTACCTCAATCTATAAAGAACAGCAAAGGCTCTCCAACGAGTAAGAACGTATATCAAATGAACTAATTGAGGTAAAGGAAGAAATAAAGAAGGTAAATAAGAATCAATCATCAATGAACAAGCGATTAAAGAAAATATTCCAAATTCTTGGCTGTATCAGTTCAGACGAGTCTGAATAATCCGTATCCTTCCAATTTCTGTTTATTATGCATATGTTTAAATCTTTCTGTTGTGCAGGTTTTTAAGTTTTAGTTTTAGTCTTTAGTTCTCCAACTTGAACTGTTAACCATTCTCTCCACTTCTGTAATTTTTGGCTTAATTTGTGACAAAAAGGGGGAGAGAGTTTAGAGAGAACAGAACAATGAGAACAATGATTGAACAATGATGATGTGAATGTATGAACATCAAGGTAGAACAATGATGATGTGAATGTATGAACATCAAGGTAAGTATCACTTCAACTTTGGTTTTTATCTTGTGATTTGTGTGCATGTCTCTACTAACTATTCGACTAACTATTTGGGCATGTAATATGACTAACAAGTTGATGTTGGGCTAACATTTTGTGACATTTGGTTTTGATTGCATAGAAGATATGTTGGTTTTTGACTATGATTCTCTTACATATCTGAATTCTCAAATGTCATGATGATCAGATAAACTCTATCTCTGTACTAGGTTTTGAATGCTAAATATTCTTGAGGTATCTAATGATCTCTTTTTGTCAAGAATGATTTCTTTGTGAAGAGAGTACAGATGTCTAAGTCTAGAGTCTGTTTTAGGAGTTTATCTCATGTTTTAAAATTTTTTGGATCTCCATTGTAAATTTTTGTTGTATGGTGATAGCAACAAAAATATCTTTTTGAATTTTCTTTAGTGGATCTGTGTTTTGTCACGAAACCGCCAAAGGGGGAGATTGTTACGGAATTTGAGTTGGCATAGTTTCGTGAAAGGTTCAAGTCTTGAAGATTGAAGGTGAAGAAAGTTGGATCATTTAACTCAATCTCAAGAAAGAAGAATTCAAAAGGATCAGGTATGTTTAACTAAAGATTATTGGTGATCCGAATACTTCTTGTAGTGTAGAAACACCTGGAAGAGTTTTTAATTGCATAAAAATCAAAAACTGGTGTTCGGACAGGTTCAGGATCCGGATCAGAGCCAGCGATCCGGATCCCGAAGGTTGTTGTTTCATACATTACTTCAATCCGGATCGCAGCATCTCACGATCCGAATCCCGAACGTTGAGTTTTCTGAAATGTATGAACGATCCGGATCAGGCATTCCGATCCGGATCCCGAACGTTTGTTTTCTGGAAACCGTCTTTATTGCTACTGCAATCCGGATCGCCCAAATCCGATCCGGATCGCCGTCCGTAAAAATTCCAGAAATGTTAGGTTTTTGATTCTTATTTCCTTCCAAATGTTTCTAACCTATAAATAGACCCTATGACTCTTTTTCTAGGGTTAATCCATATGAGGCCGGAAATGAAAATAGCCGTCATTTTCATATATCATTTTCATACGGCCTAAGATCCACATATAGAGAAGAAAGGAAATCATTAGAGAATACTCTATGTTTCTTCATCTATATTAATTAGTTTGATTCTAGGTTTTCATACTCACATCTTGAGTTGAATCAAACTAATGAATACTTAGATGGTATTTCCGATCTATCTTTGATCTAAGTATTCGGCGGATCATCACCACCCAAAAAACAACGATTTTCTCAAAATCGGCGCGTGGATTCGCGTGTCCTTGTGGATTCAAGGTTCAACCGCTCTCGTGGATTCGGAACGAGGCACGTTCGTGGATTCGAAGGGTGCTATTGGGTGAAGACCGTGGATTCGGTCGGACGTTGTGGATTCGACGTTGGACGCCGTGGATTCGGCGTTGGGCGCAGATCGTGGATTCGAGAAGCGTCGCGGAGCGAGCGGAGAAGATCCTCTAGGAGCGTATGGAAAAGGTTGAGTCGTAAGTGTGTACGGTAAATCACCTTGTACGTGTTTTAATTCTAGTGGATTTCTGACGTGTTATCGGTCCCGTGGTTTTTTACTCCGGTGATGGAGTTTTCCACGTAAAAATCTTGCGTGTTATTTTTATTTCCGCATTGGGTTTTTACCGCAACGATTTTTGAGTGTTTATACGTTTACACCTATTCACCCCCCTCTAGGTGTTTCTTCCCCTATTTAGATCTATATTACATATAACCCAACAAAGACGAGAAAACAAGGAGAGAGCGAGTTGAAGCTGTCCCTGCTGTGGCCACAACCCAAAACCACAATCCAGCAACTCAACCATGTAGGGGGTAAAACTCCGATCTCATCCACTAGGAAAGGAAGTCATACCAAGTACCATGCGATCCGCTAACCTGGCGCCCACCCATCGGCAACCCAAACTCATCTTCACGATGTGGGTGGCCGTCGTCCTGACTGCCTCGACGTCGTGGCCTCATCTGGCTGGCGGTAAGTCGGAGGAGCTCCTTCATCCGGAAGAGGTAGCGAGGGTGCCGTCGCAAGCGGCATCACCGAAAGTACTACATGAGGGCATGCTGCCTGAAAATGTCCCGACTGTCCACACGAAAAGCATCGCCACTGCCTATGGTCACACTGCTGCACTGCATGCGGCCCACCGCAAATGACACACTCAACCTGAAACTGCTGCTGGTGCCTCGGCTGAGGGGGACCTCCTGATCTCCGTCTCCTCTGAAATCCATGACCCTCAGACTGGGATGGTGGCGGCCCCGGGGGTCCCGATCTACTAGACTGTCCAAAATCAGGCGACACTGGATGTCTCTCCCCGGAGCTGGTCCCTGGCGCTCGCTCCATCTCTGACATAACCACAAATCCTCGGTCAACCCACCGAGCATGCTCAATTGCCGCATCCAGAGTCGGCGCTCTACGCGAATGCACAAGGGGATAAATATCCGGATGCAACCCTCTCTCAAAAAACTCAACCCTCTGGGCCTCATCCCGGGCAACATGAGGCACACAGCTCAATAATCGCTGAAACTCATTAACGTACTCATGAAGTGGTCGATCACCCTGCTGCAATCGTCGAAGATCCCCTTCTAGTTTCTGCTTTGCACTGTCAGGAAAATAGGCTCTGAGTAGCAAAGCACGAAACTCCGCCCACGTCAATAACTGTACTCCCGGTGGTCCCACTGGACGAACTCGACGCCACCACGTCTCGGCGTCCTTCTCCAAAAAGTGCGCCCCCAAATGTACCCGATGTTCTTCCTTGATGAAGAGGTTCTCAAACAATTTCTCTATGGCCGCAATCCAATTCTCAACCTCCCACGGCTCCGAACTCTGACCTGCGAACCGCGGGGGGTGAAACTTGCTGATAAAGGATAGTCGATCCATGAGCTCCCTCTGCTCTGTCTCTGTCAACGGAGGAATCTGTGACGAGGTCGAGGATGTCATATCCGGAAGTACTGATGGTGGTGCCACAGGAGGTGCCCTCTGCTCCAGCATGCGCATCATGCGCTCCATATTTTCCTCCTGGCGCCTGGCCGCCACCTCCTGGCGCCGCAACGCCTCAGTCATCTGGGTCACCTGAGCCCGCAGCTCCTGTACCTCGCTCTGCCTGGCCTGCTCGGCCTCCTCACCCGAGGTCGAACGCCCTCTCGTCGCCACACGACGTCTCGGCGGCATCGCAGGTAACTGAAACAAAAACGAATGTCAGGACATAACAACCATACGACCCAATCCAGCGAGAGTCTAAAATTTGTTATCCTTCCAAAAGTATTATGTTGTCTGCAGCCAACATAATCACTTTGAGAGAATAACATATCAAATCACTCATCCCAACCCGAGGGAGAGGTAAAAACTCAATCTGGACTCTCGCTAAAAGTCACGACTCTCACGTAGTCATCCGAATGTCCAACCACAAGCCTAGGGTTTCTAAGTCCTCAATGACCTATATCCTAGGCTCTGATACCACTCTAATCTGTCACGCCCCGGGGTCGAAACTGCGACCCGGGCTCGCTAACAGATCCGCCATCTGTACGGAAACTGCCGTACAGACGAAGCGTCTAACCTGCAAAGACAGAACTACAGCTACACAGATATCAGAGCGGATAAAAAGCTGTACTATAAAATTTCACAACTACAAAGTTGCAACAACACATAGCCTATCTCCCAAAATCAAGATGATACAAATAGAAGTCCGCCTATACAACATCTACAAATCCAACTGGGAGATAGCTAAACAGGGAAAATACCCAACATAATCAACTCCCACAATCTGGGATGGTACATCTACCTCACTCTACAGTAACAATGCTGGTAGGGAACTATGACGCGACTCCCTGTCCTCGGTCCGTCCAGTCAAGCTCGGCAGGAGCGGAAGAAAGCCTCAGCAACCTGTCACCGACAGAGGGTGTGAGAACTACATCCTACAGTAGTTCTCAGTGGGTACCGTCTCCAAGAACCACGGTCTGCCCACTAAGTCTACTAGAGGCATAAGATAACAGAAAAGACTGATAATGTAAATAAGCTGGAAAAGAATCTGCAGCTATCATGCCTCTATCTACTATGCTCAATAGGAAGAGGATATGGATGATGGTATGCAGCCACTCACTGCTGACAATATGTCACAAGTACTATGCCCAAGACACTCTACTATGACACATGCTATGTCAACACTCTCTCAGTGTAACCCATATCTCATCGACTGCCCCACAGGGTCCAGTCGAGTCAAGCCTGCGCCCCCTAGTGTATCAACCAGGGTGTCCAATCGGACAAACTCGATATCTCACACAGTGACCCCATGGTAGCTCGGCCAGGGGTATCAAGCGACCTCTAGTATATGAACTAGGCGCATCATCGCAGCCTCGTCAGGCTCGGTATCATCATCGCAGCCTCATCAGGCTCGGAATCATCAACGCACCCGGGGCGTAGCTCGAGGGGTGCGACCCCACCGAACTCAAGTATCACAACTGTATCACTGTCTCACAAGTGGCTCCTGCAGGCTATAGTCCATGATCAAACAGATCGATATCTCGATGCTCGAAGAACAACTCAGTCGGAGAACCCTCCACGACTCAACCTCACAACACTGACCCACTCAACGACAAGTACTACACAGCTGGGACCACCGCTCTCCCAACGGCTCCCACAACAACACCCCACAGAACTCAACATACAAACTCACGGCCGGAGATGCTCCACAGCCAGATCTGCGAAGGGTCCGAAACCCCAGGAGACTAACACCTACGTCCCCAAGAAAGAAAACAGCCCTTAGAACCCAGATCACTCGAATCCGCTCGGGTGGATAAGTTTATAAGAAACCATGTCATTTATTTCAGAAAACCATTCAATCTGAGAGAAATCCATCTTTTTAATGATTTTTAGTCTTTTTAGGAAAACCCCTTTGAAATCAAGTTTTATGCCCAAGCCTCGAGGAGCTAATGCCCTCGTCCTATCAAACAAGAACAGACTCAGGCGACCTTGCGAGGCTTGGAAGAAACATTGGCTGACTAAAATCATGTGTTCGTCCAAAAAGGTTCTGGGTTCAAGGTCCTGCTAACACAAGTGCACCACGATCACAAAAAGGTGGTGACGAGAAGAACAGCGGAAAGTAAAACCCCCGGGACCACCGTTTATCTGAAACGGTTCCCCACACACTAACACTGGCCTAACCCAGCCACCAGACCCCACTCGGCCCCCCGGCCCGAGTGCAACACCCGTCCCACAACACTCTGACCACTCAGCCCACTACCCGGGCGAGGAATCTCTAAGTCCAGAAGAATATGCAATGTGTGGGATGTCTAAAGCATAAAAGAACCTAGCCCAGATTAAGGTTCTCAATTGGTCTGGTCAAACACATGCACATATGACGGGGGTGCTAGTTAAGTTCCAAGAAAACACTTAAACTAGCATGCAATCCTATCACATTAGAATTAGAAGGAAGTCCGTAGACTTGGAGAGAAAACCAACCCACCTCAGAAAGCCACCAATTGCTCGTCGACACTTGCAATTGGGCTCAGCGGGATTACCTTGCCTCCACGAGGTCCGCACGCAAAACGGAGCACGATGCCGGAACCCGCGCGCAAAACGGAGTCGCAAGGTCGCGTCCCAGACAAAAGTCCCAAGGCAAGTCCGCGGTCCCACGTGGTGGAGAAACCCACAACCGCCCCCGGCGGAAGCTAAAAACCGCACCGCAAGCTGCCAGAAGCGAAGAAATCGCAAAATCAAACGAAACGGTCAAAACCGAGCATCCGGCGGCGAAAAACTGCGCCCGACGGCGAAAAACAGCTCCGTCGGCGAAAACCAGCGCCCGAAGGCGAAAACAGCTCCGTCGGCGAAAAAACTGCCCAAAACAGCTTGCGAAAACAGCTCGCGAAAACCCTGCGAAAACTGCGCAAAACTGCGCGGAAACCATGCGCGAAAACTGCAAAAACCGCTCGCAAAATCTGCTCGAAAACCACGCGAAATCTGCGCGAAAACCTGCGCGAAACTGCGCGAAAACGGCGCGCGAAAACTGCGAAAACCGCTCGCAAACTGCTTGCGAAAAACAACGAAAACCTGCGCGAAAACCTGCGCGAAACTGCGCGAAAACCTGCGCGAAATCTGCGCGCGAAAACTGCGAAAACCGCTCGCAATCTGCTTGCGAAAAACACCGAAAACCTGCGCGAAAACCTGCGCGAAACTGCGCGAAAACCTGCGCGAAATCTGCGTAAATCGCTCGCGAAATCGCCGGCGAAAACCGCGAAAAAAACGCTCGCGCACGCGCCCGCCAAGCTGCTGCCAGCAAAACCGACCGCGCGGCGCCTCGACGCGCCACGCGCGCCCGCCCGGCACGCGGCGCTGCGCGCTGCCTGCACAGGGCCCGCGGCACCGCGCACGGCCCGCCCGGCCCCGCGCGGTTCTCGCCCTGCGCGCGGCCCGACGGCACCTCGCGCGCCTCGCGTGCGGTCCGCGGGGCTGCGCGCGGCCCGCGCAGTGCCCTGCGCGCTGCGCGCGGCCCGCCCAGGGCACGCGGCACCGCGCGCGGCCCGCAAGGGCCCGCGCGGTGCGCGCCCTGCGCGCGGCCCGCAAGGGCCCGCGCGGTGAGCGCCCTGCGCGCGGCCCTGCGGCACCGCGGGCACCATGCGCGCGGTCCGCAGGGTGCGCGCGGTCCGCAGGGTGCGCGCGGCCCGCGCAGGGCCCGCGGCACCGCGCGCAGCCCGCTCGGGCCCGCGCGGTGCGCGCCCTGCGCGCGGCCCTGCGGCACCGCGCGCGCCTTGCGCGCGGTCCGCAGGGTGCGCGCGGCCCGCGCAGCTCCCACGGCGCTGCGCGCGGCCCGCGCGGGGCCCGCGGCACCGCGCGCAGCCCGCTCGGGCCCGCGCGGTGCGCGCCCTGCGGCACCGCGCGCGCCTTGCGCGCTGTCCGCTGGGTGCGCGCGGCCCGCACCAGGGCGCAGTGCCCTGGTGCTGCCCGCGCACGCAGGTGGCCCGCAGGGTGCTGCCAGCCCTACAGCACCCTTGCGGCTGCTGCCACTCGCGCAGCAGCCGCGCCGGCCGCGCGTGCGCCATTGCGCGCGCGCGCGGCTCCCACGGCTGCGACCCCCGCGCAAAAGAAAAGAAAAGAAAAACTCCAATAATTTCCCGAAACCTCGAAAAATCCTGCAAAGCTCCAAACGCCGAAAAACACCCAAAATTTGAAAATGCTTACCTCGCCGTCGCACGCCGCACGCCCACAAGCTCCAACGGCACCAACGGGGAGTCCTCAACCAAGAATCACCTCAAAACCCCTTTTCCTTCTTCTTCTTCTTCTTCCTTTTCTTCTCTTTTCTTTTCCTTTCTTTCTTTCTTCCTTTTCTTTCTTTCTTTTCCTTTCTCTGCTACAGAGGTGGCAGGTGGAGGGGAGGGCCTTTTATAAAGCAAAAGCTTTAATTAAATAATTAATTAACTTAATCCAAAACCCAACTCCCACTCACTTTTTGCCCTCGGGCCCTCCGCCGCTGTCCGGAACCTCCCGAACTCCGCTGTAAATCAAAAGTACACGCGCTCACAGCTTTTTCTCTTCAAAAAGCTCATCCGTTGAGTCGAGGTGCTCAAATCAAATACCGGCTCCAAAATTGCCAGTTCCGACTCACTTTTTGCCTCCGGGCCCTCTGCGTCAGTCCGGAACCTCCCGAACCTCGCTGTAAATTGAAAGTACACGTGTCCACAGCTTTTTCTCCTCAAAAAGCTCATCCGTTGAGTCGGGGTGCTCAAATCAAATACCGGCTCCAAAATTGCCAGTTCCGACTCACTTTTTGCCTCCGGGTCCTCCGCGTCAGTCCGGAACCTCCCGAACCTCGATGTAAATCGAAAGTACACGTGTTCCAAGTGTTCTTGAATTTCCGGCACTCCACGGTGAAGTCGATAATTTCCAAATCTCATCCTCAATCGGCATACAAAGCCCGGAAATACCCCGAATCGAGCTGGAGCTTCTGCGTTGATCCGAATCAACCCGGCATCAACTGTAAACCCAAATGCAACATGCCCAAGGCAACTCTCTGCTCCAAGTCAACTATGTGGTTGGCGCGCTATCCAAAGACCCGGTACTTTACAATTATGATGTAGACATCCTGTACCATCCGGGCAAGGCCAATGTAGTCGTTGATGCCTTGAGTAGGAGGGCGGTGCAAAGTTTGTCTATGTTGATCACAGACCAGGCGCCGCTATTAGAGGAGATGAGACGGCTCGAGACAGAGGTTGTGTCCTCTGGGGTCTTTGCTAGACTGACGTCTTTAGTCGTGCAGTCCACTCTGCTGGACAGGATCAGGGAGAAACAGAGTGAGGACCCCCACTCGACCAGGATTAGAAATCAAATTCCGAGTGATCAGTCAGGGGACTTTATAGTGGATGCCTCGGGAGTACTAAGGTACAGAGACCGAGCATGTGTGCCAATAGATGTGGAGATTAGAGAGCAGATATTGCGAGAGGCCCATTATACACCTTATACCCTACATCCTGGTAGGACTAAGATGTATAAGGACCTCAAGGCACACTTCTGGTGGAAAGGCATGAAGAGGGATATTGGGAGATTTGTGGCCCAGTGTTTAACTTGTCAGGAGGTGAAAGCTGAGCATCGAGTGCCAGCTGGCAAGTTACAGAGTCTCCCAATCCCCGAGTGGAAATGGGACCATTTTACGATGGATTTCGTGGTCGGACTACCAAGGGCACAGGGAGGAGCAGACGCTATCTGGGTAGTTGTAGATCGACTTACCAAGTCAACGCACTTCTTGCCTATGCAGACCACTTGGCCACTCGAGCGACTAGCCCAGTTATATCTAGACGAGACAGTGAGACTACATGGAGTACCAGCCTCCATTGTTTCAGATAGAGACTCGAGGTTTGCCTCGCGTTTCTGGAGGAGTTTGCAGACAGCCTTGGGGACTCAACTCAGGTTCAGTACAGCTTTCCATCCGCAGACTGATGGACAGTCAGAGCGGACTATACAAATCCTGGAAGACATGCTGAGGGCTTGCGTCTTGGATTTCGGCGGAGGGTGGATTCGACACTTATCTTTGGCTGAGTTCGCATACAACAACAGTTTTCAAACGAGCATTCAGATGGCTCCGTTTGAAGCATTGTATGGACGCAAGTGTCGATCACCGCTTTATTGGAGTGACGTGGGCGAGAGGCGGACCTTGGGACCAGATGTATTGTTAGAGGCTAAGGAGAAGGTCCGAGTGATTCGACGGCATCTTCAGACCGCCCAGAGCCGACAGAGGAGCTATGCCAATGTTCGGCGACGAGACTTAGAGTTTCAGGTTGGTGATCATGTATTCCTGAAAGTCTCGCCATCCAAAGGAATTAGGAGGTTCGGCATTCGTGGGAAACTTAGCCCCCGATATATTGGACCCTTTGAGGTATTGGAGCGTATCGGGCCAGTTGCCTATCGACTTGCACTTCCTCCGAGGCTTGCTGGTGTCCACGATGTATTTCACGTTTCTACTCTAAGGAGGTATGTTTTCGACCAGTCGCACGTCATCGATTTCACCCCGCTTGAGATTAGCCAGGATTTGAGGTATGAGGAGCGCCCACTGCGAATTCTGGATCGAGAGGTGAGAGAATTGCGCAGTCGGGCCATTCCCTATGTGAGGATCCTTTGGAGCAATCATGACGAGCGCGAGGCTACCTGGGAGCTCGAGTCGGAAATGAGGGATACCCACCCCTACTTATTTGAGACATCAGACTGAGGATTAGTGTCTAGTTTAGTCTCGTTTCGAGGACGAAACTCTTTTTAGTGGGGGAGGATGTGATGATCCGGACTTCCGCAGGAACTGTTGCAACATTAAACAGTGACTGTAGGAAGCTTATACAGTGTAATGGAACTTATAGAGTCGAAATTGGACCTCAGAAATAGACTCGGCGCGAAAATCGGATCAAGTGGGCTTTTCCGGGAGCTTTCGACAAAATTTCGGATGAGAATTTGGCGAAACGGGCGGCGGATTTGGACTCAGCGCGCGAAAACGATCAAAATGGTATATTTACTTTATTTTTCGGCGCAAATGTACTATTCACCGGAACAGTAACTCCGGCCGGCCGGAATTACTGTTCCGGCGGCCGGCGGCAACCGGCAGGCGGCGGCGCAGCGGCGGAGCGCGGCAGAGCGCAGCGGAGCGCGGCGCGAGCAGCGCGGGCAGGCGCGGGCAGGCGCGCATGCTGGTCGGTCCACGGGCATGGCGTGCACCGGGTGCACGGAAACAGGGGTTTTCCACGTGGCGTCCTCTGATTGGTTGGACGGCTTCTAGAAGGCGGCTGGGGAAGTGACACGTGGCACACTCCGATTGGCCAGTATTTTCCGGAAAACCCGGAGCGGGGACCGGGCATGTGCACCATGTGGGACACTTGGCGGATTTTGAGCGGCATTGCATGGGTGTTTCCTGTGTTGTGGACACGTGGCGCGTCCTGGTTGGTGCGTTTTGGTGTTTCCTGTTCTGTCCGAATCCCGTGTGGAGCCCAAGAGATTCCTTGGCCCATTATATAAGGAATTTCTCCCCCCTCTCCCTTTCTCACCTCGATTTCCGAGTCGTAGAGAGAGAATCTGAGCAAGTGACCTTTACGAGAATTGTTCCTCTCTCTCTTCTCTCTCTCCCCTAGAAATTTCAGAATTTTTGGAGTTACCCATAGCGAGTTATCTGCGACGCGGCGCACTGCGACGATTTCCTTTTTCGGCCTATTTTCCGTCGCAGTTCAGTCGAAAAATCCCTGTGTGCTAACCAAGAGGAATTTTTGAACGATTTTTACGGCAGCACGTTCCTAAGAGGTAAGGCTTCGATTTTTATGTTGATCACTTCGCTCTGTTTCATACTTTTGGCACGATTCCTGAGGCCTCTTTGACCCCCCCTATTTGCTGTGGTGTGCTTTGGACAGCATCGACTTCTCCAATTTATATCTTCAGCTAGGAGCATCGGATCGAGGCGTTTAAAGAGTCGATTTCGATCTACTCGTCGCAAGGAACGCAACCGCATTTTTTCTAGATTTTTCTGAGTACTGTACAGAGGTGAAATGCCTCGTTTTCCGTGCTGTTTGGAAAAACAGCAAAAGCTGTGTTTTTACGAATAGTATATTTACACCTTGTGCAATGTGTGTTGCTGTAGGGCACCGTTTTCGGCAGACAGCAGTTTTAGGGGACTGTGGACAGCCAGGAGACTATCTGGGTGTAGTGCACGCTTTTCGAGGTGGGCGGTTGTTGCTTGCCTCATTTTTGACATGCTCACTGGGATTATTAGAACTCCCCTAAAATAAAATGTGACAATTGATACATATGACCCCACAGACAGCTTATTTTGGGACACTGTGGTTGGGACGAACTCCCCTAAAATTAAATGTGACAATTGATGAGAACCATACATATGATGGCTTATTTTGGCACACTGTGGTTGGGATGAACTCCCCTAAAATTAAATGTGACAATTGATGAGAACCATACATATGATGGCTTATTTTGGGACACTGTGGTTGGGACGAACTCCCCTAAAATTAAATGTGACAATTGATGAGAACCATACATATGATGGCTTATTTTGGGACACTGTGGTTGGGACAAAGGCTATAATCTCGCATGCAAATAACTTTTATATCAATACAGTAAATCAATCTTTTTAAAATAAATATTTGACACCTTTCTACAGCTTTTAAATAGTACAATTGCATGCTTGCTTGGACATCTAGTTAGCCACTATTTATTGCTACACTATCATATTGGGGTTTGACATGTTTTATTGCTCTCTTTTGCATTCAGATGCTTGTTGCTCGAGTATGAGCGGGGGTTTGGGATAGTGTAGTCGAGATTGTACTAGATTGTGGACTTGTGGGGTATTGCGGTGACCGCGGACAGTAGGCGGTCGACCGGATGTTTATCCTTGCATCAGATTGGGGTTGAGTCTGGTTTTTTTTTGCATCAGCTGGGGATTGGGTTTACTGGAGTGGATGGAGTTTCCCACTTTGATCATAGTCATGATCCAGTCCTGCTATTGTGAGACATTGGTTACAAAGATGCTTGATACAGAGATACTTTACTCGAGTGGGTCGCTCCCCTCGAGTGCCACTCCGGAGTAGGCTTTAGACCGTGACGAGTACCGGTCCATCTGATTAGGATTTCGAGCCTTGTGTGCTGGTCCCTTGGGATTTCGAGCCTTGTGTGCTGGTCCCCTACTGAGTTCTTGAGTTCGACAGCAGAGCAGGCAGTACAAGTTTTACTGGTGGCACAAGATTGGGTTATTTGATCAGATACTGTTTCCTGATGCATTCATACAATCATTTCTTTCGGTATTGCATTTAGAGGCATGCTAGTAGTGGTAGTTCCCTATTTCAGTACCTTATATACCTTACCATTTCACCCTTTTTCCCTTGCCTCTAGTAGTCCTAGTGGGTGCGTCAGAGTTGAGGTTTTACCCACTAGGGGAGGCTACTGGTTTATCTGGTAGTTCTCACCCCCATTGTTGTTCCTCTCTTTCTTCTCCTTTATTTTGCAGAGTCGTCTGTGGGAGCTGCTGGGCCATCAGCGGCAGATCGAGGTAAGAGGATAGCGGACTAGCTAGATCGTCTGCCCCGGCCGTGAGAGTAGCTGGACTTATATTGTATCCCTTTTTATATCTCAGACTGTAGCACTTTACTTTTGGGTCTGGTTCTAGCCAGCTGGTTGTATTTATTTTGGTGAGCTGGGAGTTTATTGTATATTTACAACTTGTATCTTATTTCCAGTCTGAGATTATTACGTAGTTCTTTTAGTTCACTTTGTATTATGCTCTTTTATTGTATATCTTATATCTGAGCAGGTTACCAGCGCTTCGTGTACGCGGGAAATCCCGTGTGCACGGTGGATCTGTTGGCGAGCCCGGGTTCCGGGGCGTGACAGATTAAGTTGGTATCAGAGCTTAGGGATAGGTCAGTTGGGACTTAGGAAACCCTAGGCTTTTGGCAGACCCTAGGATGATAGGGCGCGAGAGACGAGACATTTTGCGAAAGTCGTTGATTTATTTATTTGACTCTTCCAGTGAGCGAAGAGGGACCGACATACCCAATTTCTGGTGAACAGTTATGTTGGTTGCAGACAACATAAAGTCACAGAAATAGGGGGATGTCTTTGACTTTCGCTAGATTGGGTCGTGTGGGGTTTTGTTTTGCTGATTTGTGGCTTCTGGTGACAGTATGTCGCCCCGTCGTCGTTTTTCCGCTGGGGGTATTCCCACCCCTTCTAAAGAGCCCGAGCAGGCGGTATCTGCCGAGCTGGGGGAACTGCGGCCCTTGGTGACCCATTTGGTGGCAAGGAGCTTTCGACAGAACCAGTGCTTGGAGCAGCTGTTGGCGCAGAGGAGTGATCCGGCAGTCGAGGAGAGGGCCAGGGCTCCTGAGCGGCATTTTGAGAGAAAACGCCCAGCCCCGGATGATGATGGACAGGCCAGTTCTCGGAGACGGCCACGGCTTCGCGGCAAGTGTATTTTCTGTAGGGGACCGCATCCAGAAGACACATGTGATTTAAGGTGGGGTCGATGTTTCCGTTGTGGGCAGCCGGGCCACATCCGAGCTACATGCCCCCTCCCGACCTTTGTAGCACCATCTTCAGTCTTGACTCCCATCATATCTCAGCCGAGGGCACGATCGAGGCAACAGAGATCGCAGCGGCAATTTCAGCGGCAGCAGCAGTCACGGCAGTTGCGAGTTCCTGGCAGTTGTATCTTTTGTGGAGGTCATCATTTTCCTGGTACTTGTGATCAACGGTGGGGACGTTGCTACCTGTGTGGACAGCCTGGGCACCTACGAGTTACGTGCCCTTCGGGGATAACTGTGGCACCTACTTCGGCGTTTGTCCCTACCACTTCCCAGCTACAACCGGGAGCTTCACCGACAGACCTTCAAGTAGATCAAGTTTCGTTCCCCCGCCCTTCTGGAGAGAGACAGCCGTTGTCGAGCAGTCAGAATGACTTAGCACTGGCGGAGGATTCTACTATAGCTGACCGAGTGGAGGCAGGTATGACTTACTTTCTGGCATAAGGACTCGTACCTCGTTTATATAGGGGCATCTCTTTTATTTGTAGAGAACGTGCATCATTGCATGGGTTAGGGATAGGACTATCACCTTGTGCACGAAAGGTACAGACTCCGGATCATACTTTGCATATAGAGAAGTGCTGTTAGTCCCGCCCGATTTAGATCGAGTCCTGGATTATGCCAGCAGACCCATTAGTCTTGAGACAGCCGAGGGACTTTGATGTGGTTCTGGGGATGCTGGCTAGCTCGGTATTTCGCGACTATAGATTGCGCCGCGAGGACTGTGACTTTTAGCGAGCCAGGCCAGGAGGTGTTTATGTATAGAGGATGTCAGAGCGCTTCTTTGCCTCTATGGTTTCGACTTCCCGAGCGAGGCAGATGATCCATTGAGGATGTGTAGCCTTTTTGGCTAGTGTTGTTGAAGGGCCTACGGCAGCCCCGGGACTCGGGGATATCCTTATTGCCCGCGAGTTCCCGGATGTTTTCCCACCTGAGCTGGCTAATATGCCGCCAGATAGGGAGATTGAGTTTGTGATTGACGTAGTTCCAGGAACTGCGCCAATCTCTAAGGCTCCTTACCGGATGGCACCGACTGAGCTGCGAGAGCTTAAGGCACAACTCCAGGATTTGATGGATAAGGATTTGATTAGACCAAGTGTGACGCCTTGGGGAGCGCCGGTGCTATTCGTGAAGAAGAAGGACGGGTCACTTCGACTGTGCGTGGATTATAGGGAATTGAACAAAGTAACCATTAAGAACAAGTACCCTTTGCCGCGCATTGATGATCTCTTTGATCAGCTGCAAGGGTCTTGTATCTTTTCCAAGGTAGATTTGCAGCCCGGTTACCACCAATTGAAGGTGAAGGCCGAGGATATCCCGAAGACAGCATTTAGGTCACGGGACGGGCATTATGAGTTTACAGTTATGCCTTTTGGACTAACTAATGCCCCTGCCGCATTCATGGATTTAATGAACCGGATCTTCCGACCGTACTTAGATCGATTCGTGGTTGTATTCATTAATGATATCTTGGTTTACTCCCGGAGTGATGCTGAGCATGAAGAACACCTGAGGATTGTGCTGCAACTTCTGCGAGAAAAGAAGTTGTTTGCCAAGCTGGCGAAGTGCGAGATTTGGCTTCGGGAGGTAGTCTTCTTGGGCCATGTGATTTCCGCCGCAGGTGTGGTGGTGGACCCGGCGAAGATTGAGGCGGTCCGGGATTGGCCCCGACCGACGACCGTTTCGGAGGTGCGTAGTTTTATGGGCTTAGCTGGTTATTATCGTCGGTTTGTGGAAGGCTTTGCGAAGCTTTCCACACCCCTCACTCGTTTGACGCGTAAATGAGTGAAGTTTATCTGAAGTGAGGACTGTCAGAGGAGCTTTGAGGAGCTGAAGAGTAGACTGATGACCGCTCCTATCCTTTCCCTCCCTGCTATGGGGAAAGGATATATAATCTACAGTGACGCATCACACAGCGGACTTGGTTGTGTGTTGATGCAGGAAGGAAGGGTAATTGCTTATGCATCAAGGCAACTCAAGGATTATGAGAAGAATTACCCTACCCATGACTTGGAGCTTGCTGCTGTAGTGGTTGCACTGAAGCTTTGGCATCATTATCTATATGGGGAACACTGTGAAATCTACACTGACCACAAGAGCCTAAAGTACCTGTTCACGCAAAATGAGCTGAATTTGAGGCAACATAGATGGTTAGAGCTACTAAAGGATTATGATGTAGACATCCTGTACCATCCGGGCAAGGCCAATGTAGTCGCTGATGCATTGAGTAGGAGGGCGGTGCAAAGTTTGTCTATGTTGATCACAGACAAGGCGCCGCTATTAGAGGAGATGAGACGGCTCGAGATAGAGGTTGTGTCCCCTGGAGTCTCTGCTAGACTGACGTCTTTAGTCGTGCAGCCCACTCTGCTGGACAGGATCAGGGAGAAACAGAGTGAGGACCCCCACTCGACCAGGATTAGAGATCAAATTCCGAGTGATCAGTCAGGGGACTTTATAGTGGATGCCTCGGGAGTACTAAGGTACAGAGACCGAGCATGTGTGCCAATAGATGTGGAGATTAGAGAGCAGATATTGCGAGAGGCCCATTATACACCTTATACCCTACATCCTGGTGGGACTAAATGTATAAGGATCTCAAGGCACACTTCTGGTGGAAAGGCATGAAGAGGGATATTGGGAGATTTGTGGCCCAGTGTTTAACTTGTCAGCAGGTGAAAGCTGAGCATCGAGTGCCAGCTGGCAAGTTACAAAGTCTCCCAATCCCCGAGTGGAAATGGGACCATTTTACGATGGATTTCGTGGTCGGACTACCAAGGGCATAGGGAGGAGCAGACGCTATCTGGGTAGTTGTAGATCGACTTACCAAGTCAACGCACTTCTTGCCTATGCAGACCACCTGGCCACTCGAGTGACTAGCCCAGTTATATCTAGACGAGATAGTGAGACTACATGGAGTACCAGCCTCCATTGTTTCAGATAGAGACCCGAGGTTTGCCTCGCGTTTCTGGAGGAGTTTGCAGACAGCCTTGGGGACTCAACTCAGGTTCAGTACAGCTTTCCATCCGCAGACTGATGGACAGTCAGAGCGGACTATACAAATCCTGGAAGACATGCTGAGGGCTTGCGTCTTGGATTTCGGCGGAGGGTGGATTCGACACTTATCTTTGGCTGAGTTCGCATACAACAACAGTTTTCAAACGAGCATTCAGATGGCTCCGTTTGAAGCATTGTATGGACGCAAGTGTCGATCACCGCTTTATTGGAGTGACGTGGGCGAGAGGCGGACCTTGGGACCAGATGTATTGTTAGAGACTGAGGAGAAGGTCCGAGTGATTCGACGGCATCTTCAGACCGCCCAGAGCCGACAGAGGAGCTATGCCAATGTTCGGCGACGAGACTTAAGAGTTTCAGGTTGGTGATCATGTATTCCTGAAAGTCTCGCCATCCAAAGGAATTAGGAGGTTCGGCATTCGTGGGAAACTTAGCCCCCGATATATTGGACCCTTTGAGGTATTGGAGCGTATCGGGCCAGTTGCCTATCGACTTGCACTTCCTCCGAGGCTTGCTGGTGTCCACGATGTATTTCACGTTTCTACTCTAAGGAGGTATGTTTTCGACCAGTCGCAGGTCATCGATTTCACCCCGCTTGAGATTAGCGAGGATTTGAGGTATGAGGAGCGCCCACTGCGAATTCTGGATCGAGAAGTGAGAGAATTGCGCAGTCGGGCCATTCCCTATGTGAGGATCCTTTGGAGCAATCATGACGAGCGCGAGGCTACCTGGGAGCTCGAGTCGGAAATGAGGGATACCCACCCCTACTTATTTGAGACATCGGACTGAGGATTAGTTTCTAGTTTAGTCTCGTTTCGAGGACGAAACTCTTTTTAGTGGGGGAGGATGTGATGATCCGGACTTTCGCAGGAACTGTTGCAACATTAAACAGTGACTGTAGGAAGCTTATACAGTGTAACGGAACTTGTAGAGTCGAAATTGGACCTCAGAAATAGACTCGGCGCGAAAATCGGATCAAGTGGGCTTTTCCGGGAGCTTTCGACAAAATTTCGGATGAGAATTTGGCGAAACGGACGGCGGATTTGGACTCAGCGCGCGAAAACGATCAAAATGGTATATTTACTTTATTTTTCGGCGCAAATGTACTGTTCACCGGAACAGTAACTCCGGCCGGCCGGAATTACTGTTCCGGCGGCCGGCGGCAACCGGCAGGCGGCGGCGCAGCGGCGGAGCGCGAAAGAGCGCAGCGGAGCGCGGCGCGGGCAGCGCGGGCAGGCGCGGGCAGGCGCGCATGCTGGTCGGTCCACAGGCATGGCGTGCACCGGGTGCACGGAAACAGGGGTTTTCCACGTGGCGTCCTCTGATTGGTTGGACGGCTTCTACTGGGGAAGTGACACGTGGCACACTCCGATTGGCCAGCATTTTCCGGAAAACCCGGAGCGGGGACCCGGGCATGTGCACCATGTGGGACACTTGGCGGATTTTGAGCGGCATTGCATGGGTGTTTCCTGTGTTGTGGACACGTGGCGCGTCCTGGTTTGTGCGTTTTGGTGTTTCCTGTTCTGTCCGGATCCCGTGTGGAGCCCAAGAGATTCCTTGGCCCATTATATAAGGAATTTCTCCCCCCTCTCCCTTTCTCACCTCGATTTCCGAGTAGTAGAGAGAGAATCTGAGCAAGTGACCTTTACGAGAATTGTTCCTCTCTCTCTTCTCTCTCTCCCCTAGAAATTTCAGAATTTTTGGAGTTACCCATAGCGAGTTATCTGTGACGCGGCGCACTGCGACGATTTCCTTTTTCGGCCTATTTTTCGTCGCAGTTCAGTCGAAAAATCCCTGTGTGCTAACCAAGAGGAATTTTTGAACGATTTTTACGGCAGCGCGTTCCTAAGAGGTAAGGCTTCGATTTTTGTGTTGATCACTTCGCTCCGTTTCGTACTTTTGGCACGATTCCCGAGGCCTCTTTGACCCCCCTTTTTGCTGTGGTGTGCTTTGGACAGCATCGACTTCTCCAATTTATATTTTGAGCTAGGAGCATCGGATCGAGGCGTTTAAAGAGTCGATTTCGATCTACTCGTCGCTAAGAACGCAACCGTAATTTTTTTGGATTTTTCTGAGTACTGTACAGAGGTGAAATGCCTTGTTTTCCGTGCTTTTTGGAAAAACAACAAGAGCTGTGTTTTTACGAATAGTATATTTACACCTTGTGCAATGTGTGTTGCTGTAGGGCACCGTTTTCGGCAGACAGCAGTTTTAGGGAACTGTGGACAGCCAGGAGACTATCTGGGTGTAGTGCACGCTTTTCGAGGTGGGCGGTTGTTGCTTGCCTCATTTTTGACATGCTCACTGGGATTATTAGAACTCCCCTAAAATTAAAGGTGACAATTGATACATATGACCCCACAGACAGCTTATTTTGGGACACTGTGGTTGGGACGAACTCCCCTAAAATTAAATGTGACAATTGATGAGAACCATACATATGATGGCTTATTTTGGGACACTGTGGTTGGGACGAACTCCCCTAAAATTAAATGTGACAATTGATGAGAACCATACATATGATGGCTTATTTTGGGACACTGTGGTTGGGACGAACTCCCCTAAAATTAAATGTGACAATTGATGAGAACCATACATATGATGGCTTATTTTGGGACGATGTGGTTGGGACAAAGGCTATAATCTCGCATGCAAATAACTTTTATATCAGTACAGTAAATCAATCTTTTTAAAATAAATATTTGACACCTTTCTACAGCTTTTAAATAGTACAATTGCATGCTTGCTTGGACATCTAGTTAGCCACTATTTATTGCTACACTATCATATTGGGGTTTGACATGTTTTATTGCTCTCCTTTGCATTCAGATGCTTGTTGCTCGAGTATGAGCGGGGGTTTGGGATAGTGTAGTCGAGATTGTACTAGATTGTGGACTTGTGGGGTATTGCGGTGACCGCGGACAGTAGGCGGTCGACCGGATGTTTATCCTTGCATCAGATTGGGGTTGAGTCTGGTTTATTTTTGCATCAGCTGGGGATTGGGTTTACTGGAGTGGATGGAGTTTCCCACTTTGATCATAGTCATGATCCAGTCCTGCTATTGTGAGACATTGGTTACAGAGATGCTTGATACAGAGATACTTTACTCGAGTAGGTCGCTCCCCTCGAGTGCCACTCCGGAGTAGGCTTTAGAGCGTGACGAGTACCGGTCCATCTGATTGGGATTTCGAGCCTTGTGTGCTGGTCCCTTGGGATTTCGAGCCTTGTGTGCTGGTCCCCTACTGAGTTCTTGAGTTCGACAGCAGAGCAGGCAGTACCAGTTTTACTGGTGGCACAAGATTGGGTTATTTGATCAGATACTGTTTCCTGATGCATTCATACAATCATTTCTTTCGGTATTGCATTTAGAGGCATGCTAGTAGTGGTAGTTCCCTATTTCAGTACCTTATATACCTTACCACTTCACCCTTTTTTCCTTGCCTCTAGTAGTCCTAGTGGGTGCGTCAGAGTTGAGGTTTTACCCACTAAGGGAGGCTACTGGTTTATCTGGTAGTTCTCACCCCCATTGTTGTTCCTCTCTTTCTTCTCCTTTATTTTGCAGAGTCGTCTGTGGGAGCTGCTGGGCCATCAGCGGCAGATCGAGGTAAGAGGATAGCGGACTAGCTAGATCGTCTGCCCCGACCGTGAGAGTAGCTGGACTTATATTGTATCCCTTTTTATATCTCAGACTGTAGCACTTTACTTTTGGGTCTGGTTCTAGCCAGCTGGTTGTATTTATTTTGGTGAGCTGGGAGTTTATTGTATATTTACAACTTGTATCTTATTTCCAGTCTGAGATTATTACGTAGTTCTTTTAGTTCAACTCTGTATTATGCTCTTTTATTGTATATCTTATATCTGAGCAGGTTACCAGCGCTTCGTGTACGCGGGAAATCCCGTGTGCACGGCGGATCTGTTGGCGAGCCCGGGTTCCGGGGCGTGACAGCAGTCCTTCTGGCTGCGCCTTTTTTAGGCAGTCACGGACGCCCTACGTAAGTCCAGTCCTCCGTGGATGTAATGGCAGTAGGTGGGTGCAGGTTTGACTGGACCCTTTGTGGCAGTCAGTGTAGATTGAGTGATTGTTTTATCGAGAGATAGTAGTGGCATCATGTTTCATCTGTATCGCCCTTTGAGCATTTAGATAGAGGCATAGTAGCCGTGAGTTATTTCTAGCCTTTCCTTTATAGCACTGCATTTATTACTTTTTGCCTCTAGTAGACTTAGTGGGCAGACCGTCGAGCTTGGTGGTGATACCCACTGAGAACTACGTGACGGTGTAGTTCTCACACCCGCTGTTGGTGACTTTTTCCAGGGACTTCTTCTCCAGTTCCTGCTGCTCCTGTTGCTGCTCCATCTGACCGAGATAAGGGAGTCGCGGGTTAGATCCCTACCTGTTTTCAGCGAGAGAGTAGATGTACCCCTTTTGGTGATGTTTTAGTACTGTCAGTGGTTGGAGGTATCTTGTACTTATTTTACTTTGAGAGTTTTATTTTGGAGAGACTTATGTATTGTGAGGACCTGACATGTACTATTTGGAGTTGTATTCATTTATTTCAGTAGTTTACTTTTCCGCTCTGATATCTGTATAGTGGTTAGTATGATCTTTTGCAGGTTAGTCGCTTCGTCTATACGGGAATCCCCGTATGGGCGGCGGATCTGTTGGCAGACTCAGGTCGCAGTTTCGACCTCGGAGCGTGACAACTAGCCTGAGGTCCTCGTGACCAACAGTGGCATATGATTAGGTATCCTTACTTAAGATAATATTGATGCATGTTTACAATTTTCAGTATTGTCTTCTCGACAGTTTATCATTTCAGCATCTTTACACTTATCTGTTTTTATACTAGCATCTATATCGTTTACTGATGCCTATTACCTGCTTACTGCCTTTCAGTTATAGTAACCAATAGGTACGACTTACTCGTTTCCGGCTCGTTGTACCCACTGAGATACATTCAGTTGTTTCTCACACCCTTTGGGTGACTATTTTTCAGGTCAGCCGAGTGGTGAGCAATCGGGACGCTGATGAGAGATTTCGCAGTAGACTTGTCCCGAGTTATTTATTATTCAAATTTATTTTTAGTCTTGTAAGATTCATATTGATTAGTCTTTCGTTTAGTTATTTAGTATTTATCTAATTGTCAACATAATTGGATTAACTTGTGGACTTTTGCAATTAATTTATTTATGTAGTTAATCGTTTAGTTGTTAACTCTTGATTGCATGATTGGCATCATTGAACTTGCTTAGCCGAGCGCGTACAGAAAAAATTCTGTCCGATTGGACCAAATTTTTTTTTTACGCGTAGCAGATCTGTTCATGTCCTGAAATTACTCTTCGAACTCTAATTTAAAAGAAAAAAAAAATTAGACTACTTTCGAAAATCCGGAACGTGACACGAGCACCCACAGTAGTATCTTTTGCAAGACTTCGCTTGAAATCACTAAATAACGTTTTATCACCCGTAATAAAGTATGACATTCCACTTTCCATTCCACAACAAATCTGATAGGCACCACTAACAAACAATTTAGAAAAGACATTTTATGCCTATTGGAGTAAAAAGATAATACCTTCATTAGATTTGGTAACATGTCATAATTGCTTGCAACAAATACAAGAGTCCACAAGTATAACATATCATCTACTTTCGTAACTAAGAATCCTGTGCGCTGCAGTATTACACCTCATAAACTTCCTTTCAACAGCGGTATATCTGACCTATCTCCCAACACTGTTTAGTAGGTAAAAAGCCCCTGTAGCACGAGAGGCTCAACGGAAAGCAAAATGGCAGGACCTTGCTCAATTCAGTACACACTTGTAACTTGTTAGAAGTTAGAACAAAGAAACCAAGCCTCCGTTTGGTTAGTTGTAGACTCGAGAGAGTTTAAGCATATGTACATGCCAAGGTGAGAGGAAACTTCTATGTCGGTTAAAGAACCTAGAATATAAACTATTTGTCGTCTCTGGACCTATGTATGGCTTAGCTGCTTCTGTACACCATGTTCATTGTGTTTTATGGACCTGCTGCCACTGTTGCTTGTAGAGATTGCAGCAGGCCCACCTTCTGCCCGTCTCGATGTTCGATCCCTTGGGTATGGATGAATCACAGATAGCTCTCTTATTCGCCGCAGAACAGAGTGCGGTATGGGTACTGACATACTCTTCTGTGGTTCAACCTAAAAACACAGTAGAATGTGTGAGTGCCCATCTCGGAAGAACAAGATCTCGAGAACAAAGAACTGACATCATGGTACCAATAAGTCCCAGGTTTGAAAATTACATGCATAGTCAGTTCTTGAGGAGCAGAGTGCACATGCGCATTGAAAAATAAATTAGACTGAAGAAGCACATAAAGATCATGTAACAGAATGCCGGAATGGTTTTGCATCCGCCACATGGATACTTCTTGATTTTGTCAACAGTCAATATTGTTGAAAGATCTGCTAGCTACTTTCTCACTGACAATAAGAAACCAACAAATCCACCATTATCTAGATTTTTTTTTTTCTTTGTACATCGGGTTTTCTTTTCTTTTTTTTTGCCTGTAATTAGTTAACATGCTTGACACCTCAGAAAACCTTTCCTCGCTTAGAAAAAGTTCACAAACAAGTCAGACCATCTCTCTCTATGCATACATACATACATACATACATAATATATATATATATATATATATATATATATATATATATATATATATATATATATATATATATATATATATATATATATATATATATATATATATATATATATATATATATATAGAATTGTGCTGAAATACTTCTAAAAGTATTAATATTCATGTGCTTCCACCCTCAATAGGCTTTGGATGCCTGAGGTTCGGGTGGGGGTAGGTGAAAGAGTAGTAAATCTAAAGAAGGAAAAGTTGAAAGTACGTGAGTAATAATACTTTTAGATGCATTCTAGCTCAACTCCCTCTGTCTCTCTAGAGAGAATTATGCTGAAATACTTCTAATAGTTATTACTACTCATGTGCTCCACCCTCAATAGCCCTTGGATGCCTGAGGTCTAGTGGGGGTAGGCGAAATAGTGTTTGCTGCCAACTTTTTATCACTTGGCTGCCTCCGGTTCACTATTGGGTGGTAATACTAGCATTCATATGGCTAAAAAGTTCATAGTAAATACTATTTCTGCCAACTTTTTATCACTTGGCTGCCTAGGGTTCACTATTGGGTGGTTATACTAGCATTCATATGGCTAAAAAGTTGATAGTAAACACTACTATTTCTTTACTATCAATAGTATTTCAGCTCAACTCTCTCATAGAGTTAGGATCAAATTACACACTTTTAACTTACACACGTCTTACACAAGCTAAAATCTAATTATAGAAGTTTTAAAATGAAGATGTAAACAGTGGAAAGTGTTTTACAACACAAAAAAGGCCTACATGCAAAAGTGATTACTTTCGGAAACCTATATCTTGATTTTTTTTAAAATTTTATCCTTTCTTGAAAATTCCGAATCATTGATTTTAACACCACTTAGATGCAAAGAAAATCGGTTTTCAAAATTCATAAAACTTTATAAGTATGCATTTTAAAAACTCTTGATCACATTAATGGTTTAGATCTTAGTTTTAGGTCTTCCAGATTGGAATTTACACTTGTGTAACTAACACATATGTAACTTGATCCCTACCATATATATATATATATATATATATATATATATATATATATATATATATATATATATATATATATATATATATACATAGAGCTAGGTTGGAATACTATTAATAGTACCAAATTATTGGTGCTATTAAGTTTTTAACCCTTGGATTAAAAGATGTGTGGTTGAGATGATAGTGGGCCCCTTGGGTTTAATAGGTAGTTGGAAAAATAGTATAATCTACCGGGTGAAAATGATCACATGGATTGATCTAAGGGTAGAAAATTTGATAGCACCAATAACTTGGTACTATTAATAGTATAGTAGCCGGACTCTATATATATATATATATATATAGGAGTCCGACTACTATGCTATCAATAGCACCGAGCACCCACTTTTTGTTTAATAAAAGCAAGCCAAATTCACCGATTTAAGTTTTCTTGGTCTCTAAGGGTCTCTAGTGCTTGTGGACACTCGTTTGTGAGGGGCCGAGTGATCATTCTGGTGTGTTTCGGGAATTTTGAAATTTTCCGGTGACACTGAGAAAATTCGAAAAATTGACCACCTAGTGATCTAATTATTCTAACAAAACATATCCTAATATGCATATCACTTGTGAAATTTTTAGCATAACTTTCTGGAACTAATATTTTGGATACTTTCGCGAAACATTACTCACTAATTGTGGATTCAACTGCAATATCAGCCGTTTAGACAATTTCATCCCATAATATATTTCTACTGTAAGACGAGCATATTTTTAAGTTGCTTTAGACTGCCTGTTGAAAACTGCATCTTACTAGAGTATTCCAGCCACATAGATTCCCAATTTCCCATCTAGGTTTGCATTGTAACTTTGGTTAAGAATCAAAAACCATCTTAGTCAGTTTCACTCAAGTAATGCGCAATGACTGTTAAATGTAAACTAATGATGAAATTTAATTGTTCTCACCCATCTTTCCATGGACTTGCACAATATCCACATCTTCACAACAAATTTTCATATGTTGTTCCTAGTTCCCTAACATTCTGATCCATACAAAATACAAGTTTTCCTTTAGTCATTTTTATACATTTATTTAGTAGTCTCCCTTTGTTATTGAAAATTTCCTTTTTTTTTCTCTTATGCAAGCTAATGAAGTACCATTTTCTTTTTGTTCTCTTATGTAAGCTAATAAAGTACTTAAAGACTTCTAGTCAATCAAGATTAATTATTAATCTTTCTTGATGCCTTAATATAATAAAAGTACATTCATGAACAAAATTAAAAACTAGTCTTAAACTCGTCATTTTAAGACTCTTCTCTACACTCCCAACTAAATATTAAAATATATCTTACTAGCTTGATAATAAACATGTATAGCTAGTCATCAATAAAATAATTATGAATCCATAATAGCCACTTGAAAAGTGCTGACAAAATCCTAGCCTTCAAATTGCATCCCTATGGATCTAAAGGAAGCGATCAAGATACTTGAATGAGGATCTAATAATAGGTAGATTCCCCTATCCAGTATGATGCTGTTTAAGTGTAGGCAATGGTCCTTGATTGTATGGAAGGTCTAAAAAACTGTAAATTTCACTCTCGATGAATTCAGTCCTACCAATGCAACACTCACAAGCAGCCACATATTGCAAATAAAAATATAAAAGCTCTCTAAACCCATGCAAATAAAGATGATTTCATTATCATGTTAGCGAAAAGTTCATATCCGAATACCAAAGCTGTTAAAATATAAACACGGCCGTGAACTAGCAAAATAGTGGACAAAGCAAAACTCTTACCTTCTTCCTGTAATGCAACTGAGCACCACTAGCTCTCAAGAGATTTCTCCATTTATCCTGCCATACAGACAAAAATAGACTAGATAATAAGTATAAGATTAAATAGATCAAGAATCGCCATATAAATATGTATATATTGAATAAAAAACCTTAAGATCCACCGATGTGCGATAAGTTGATGCTGAAAACAATAATCTTTTAATCTCAGTCCATCTCCCAACTCCATATTGAGAAACACCATCTACAAGTTTTATCACTTCTGAAAGCGTCCATTGCCTGTGATGTTTCCTTCTGGCTCCGCCTTTATCACACCTTGTATTTGAACCACAATCATCAGATATATCATTTTGTGATTCAGAATCAGATAGCTGTGAAGTACTAACTGCTCTGGGTGCTATTGATGCCAATGACAGTTGCATCTGTTGCTTGTTGCCTATGTTTATATCACCCTGAAAAAGGGATAATGGGCATTGAAGAGAATAACTATTCGATGCAGAGTAAAAAAAGTAGAAAATAAATTAGTTTGCATGCATAATACATAAGGGAGGAAAAAATAGGATTAGGAAAAAAATAGAAATAGCAAATTCCAAAAATATCACAAATCCATAGTTCAATTTAACATGAGGAAATACAAATCAGGGTGCTGATGAAATATCCTACAGCTGTCCTGAGTCTTCTAACATGCAGACGCCCAAGAATATAGTACATACTGTAAATGCAGTAGTATAAGATGCAATATATAGTAGATGAGTGCGTACATGGTTAAAATAAATTATATCAGCAAGAGATTACAGACTTACCGAACTAGCAAATAATACATTATATTATGAAGAAATTAGTTACATTTAGTGTCATCAAATGCGAAAGTTGAAACTTCAGTAGAAAGGACCCCAGGCCATTACCAAACAAGATAAGAATTGTTTCCAACTGTTGACACTTAATTTTAACACCGAAATGTGGACCAACCTGAGGGAGACGCGTACTGGGAGGGATAACGCCGAAAGGGGCTTCGGGCGTAAAATGCCCAAGCTTCGGTAAAAAGATGAATTATACCGAAGGCCATTTCAGCCGAATGCTTCAGAGAAACTTGGAATTCAAAATTTGAAAGCGCAGAAAGATTGAAATTCAAATTGTAGATGCCGAAGAATATAGAAGGGGGCCCGACTCCAAGAGCAATTCAAGGGAATAATACATAATCGTCCAGCAACAGCTAATCCAACTGAGGAACAAGAGCAATAAAAAAGAGAATGGCAACAAACAAATGGACATCGAGACATGCCTAAATTCTACCTCTTTTATTTGCACTAGGAGTAGCTGTAACTAAAACCTAGGTGTTAGATGTATCGAATTCTGGAACAAGAAGATTTCCTAACCCTATTCTATTTTGGTTATCCCATTAAGTATAGATTATACGTAATCTTATTGAGATTATTTCTAGTCTTAGTATATTTGTATTCCTAATTATATTAGGATTTAGTCACTATTATAAACATGCCCTTTATTCCATTGATTTGGTGCGGCCGATGAGTATGTGTATATTTTTGGAACTAAAGTCTTGTGTGAGAGGCATATTTTGTACACGAGTTTGATTATAATAAAAGTTTCCACTCTATCTTCGCCTATGGACGTAGGCCAGTGGCCGAACCATTTAAATACTTATGTGCTTTATTTTTCTTCTCTTTTTTTATTCTCTTTTAGTATTTTCACGCCCGATGAACTAAATATTCTACTTTTGTCATAATAAACTGATATCAAAGAAAATCTGGTATCATTGTAAGTTGCGGATTTCTAACAAACTGGTATCAAAGAAAATCTAGTACTGGTATCGAAGCAAGTCGCGGATTCCTAACAAATTAGAATCGGAGCCGGATTATTCGTTTGGGTGTTTAAGACATCGACGAAGTTTGAGATCGAGAAGTTTGATTGCTCCAGTAGTTTCGCTCTACAAGAAGTTTTGCAAAAGGTACAACTAGAGAAAAAGAAGATTGGCACTTTAGAGAACCCTGCAGATTTGCTCATTAAGTCTCTTTTAGCGGCCAAGTTCAAGTATTCCGTAAACTTGGTTTATATGTTCAGCAGCACTTCAGAAGCTTTCAAAATTTTAGTGAAGACAAAATTCAAGCCTAAGTAGAGATTATTAGAGATGTCTCGAATTTTGGAACATAAAGGTTTTCTAACCCTATTTTGTTTTGGTTATCATATTAAATTTAGATTATTGATATTATTCCTAATCTTAGTGGATGTGTATTCCTAGTTTAATTAGGATTTAGCCATTATTATAAATATATCATTTATTCCATTAATTTGGTGCGGCTGATGAGGAGTATTGATGTATTTTTTGGACTAGGGTTTTGTGAGAGAAGTATATTTTGTACACCACTTTGATTATAATGAAAGTTTCTACTCCATCTTTGCCCGTGGATGTAGGCCAGTGAACAAACCACGTAAATATTTGTGTGCTTTATTTTTCTTCTCTTTTTCTCGATTCTCTTTTGGTATTTTCGCTCCCGACAAACCAAATATTTTCCGCCTTTGTCATAACAAACTGGTATCAGAAAAAACCTGGTATCGGAGCAAGTCGCAAATTCCTAACACTAGTAGTTGGTAATTTAATTTCCTCGTCGACCACAAACCCGTACACGACCACTCCAATCACACTAGAACCACCCCTCACTTCATCGGTGACCATACATCTCTGGTGTATGACTCCGCCACATAGAATTTCCTTATGTAAGTCCTTTTATCAAGTGGCTTTGAGTGCTCGAGCTCAGCCCAAATCAACAGCGAAGATTTGACTGGCTAATCGTTTACGGTTCAACTGCCACCTAAGATTTCGAGTCACCTATTCAAGACCCATCCTGTTCGAGCTCTTCCCGAAGCCCAAAGCTCTGACATGTGAAAAGAATCCGATCGGACATTTCCTTCTCTGCTCTGCACCTGAAACGCAATCAAATTGCTTTCAATCGGAGGGACAAGGAAGGCAAATCAGTCAGCGCGTGACACTTTGGACAGTAGTTTGCCCACCAACAGTAGCATATGTTGTCTTGTTTTTTCAAGGTTCATTTCTTAATGGTCAAGAGAGGTAAACAAATAAGGTAATAAATAAGAATGAATAATTGACCCCAAATTTCCTCATAGGTGGAATGCAATGTCTTTGAAATTCATGATTATTAGAGCCTTGCAAAGAAGTGAGGATTGCTCGTGCCGCACATGGCATACTATGTCAAGGTTGTTCTAACACATGACATAGGGTTGCGTCAAGCAGTGTCAAAAAACATGCATTTTTTTCGAATTTTTTGGGTTCCTTTTGAGTTTTTTTCCCTTTTTTTTGAGATAGAAAGATAATAAGGTAATAAAATGGGTTTCAAACTTAAAACATGAAGATATTGTAGATCTACTAACTTTGGAGGAAATTGTGGGTTCCATCACATAACTAGAACAAGTTGTTGCGACAAGTCACAAATTTGAAAATTGCTCGCAATTTCTTTATCATTTTACATCTCGTGAATTTACCTATGGTGGTGTATTCCTATATGTTTTTGGCGTAGGACTACTATACTCTTATGAGTATAAACCCCTTTGTACTCATAACTTTTTCACCCTTGGATGAAAGAATATGCGGTCAGGATGATAGTGGTCCCCCTAGGGTTTACTAGGTTGTTGGAAAAATAGTATAAATTCTAGGGACTACTATAATCCTAACAGCACATTCTTTCATCCAATGGATGAAAACTTATGAGTACAAAAGAATTTTACTCATAAGAGTATAGTAGCCGGACCCATGTTTTTGTCCTATTATGACTTTAATGTCTCTAATGCCTTTAAAAATGGTCCAAATGTTAATATTTTAGAAAGTTTAGTAAGAATATAATAATTGGCATTTTAATAACTCGAGAATTTCAAATTGTTCAGTAGCAAATATTTCTTTAACAAGTCATGCTGACATTGGCATAGGGTGTTGATGGCCTTGCGGCACTCTCGTGCCACTAGCACGGCAATCCTTTGCGAGGACAATTGGCAAATTCTTGTGTCATAATCAAGGAATAAAGTGCCGTGGCACGGGTGTGTGCCGTTGTCCGCCTGGCACAGTACGGCATGGGCACGCTTCCGTGCCGACACGTGGCACGCTTGCGTACCGATGGATACGCATGATCTCCCAATAGCACGCTCTGGCACGCTTTTTTTATAGTTTTTTTGTTCCCAATAAGCTTTTATAATGTTATTTTGAAACATTTAGTCAAATAATTATGAATATTCACTATATATAACTTACTATACAAATCAATTAATATAGTGATAAGTTTTTTTAAATGTAAAAAAAAAAAATATACCTCATAGAAAATAGAAATTAAAATATAATAATAAAATTTACAAGTAAAATTTATTTAAGTTAGAAAAAGAACAACATGATGAAAAAAACAATATGAGTAATAAATTATATGACAAATAAATTAAACAAATTTAAGTATCAATTGATTTAATTTAACTTCTAATTTTATTAGTATTTTTAATTTTTTAAATTTAAAAATAAAATTATTTTTATCGCAAATCTTATATAAAATACTAGATCTATCCAAAATAATTAAAATTTTAATTATATAATAATTAAATCAAGTATATCTATTTTCAACTTTTTATAAACTACAGATAAAAAATTATCTAATTTTATATTTTTTTAAAAAAAAATTACAAATTAAAAATATTCAAATAAAAAAAAATTACGGGTACAAAGGCCAATCCCCCCCAAAAAAAAAAAAAAAAATTAAAAAAAAAAAAAAATCGAATGAAGGACATAAGGACCTATAAAAAAAATCTACCAAAAGAAAAAAAAAACATATAAAAAACACAAAAACCCACCAAATAAATAAATAAATAATTTAAATAAAAAAAAACAATCAAAACTGAGAGAGAGAGAGAGAGAGAGAGAGAGAGAGAGAGAGCGGGCAGGGGGGGGGGGAGGGGGGGGGCAAGAAGAAAAGAAAAAAAAAAAAGAGCGGCACATGCCGCCCGATACCCGCCAGGGTATCGCGCGATACCCGCGAGGGTATCGCGGCACGAGGGGTGCTATGGCACCCCCCCCCCCCCCTATACGTGTCCCCCATTTGAGGGCCACGGTACGTGCCGCCCCTTGCCGAGCGGCACTTAAAACCCAGGTCATAATCACCAAGAGAAGGACATTCCAACACAAGTTATCCTGTATACATTTTTCTAACAATGGGCCCATAAGACACTCTTGGGGCAAAAAATTCAATCACAATGCAACGCTAGTGCAAATCACAGGACAGCCTCCCAAATATTTGGATTGGCTTGCTCTCTTTACACTCTACATTGATCAAGATCACAGATGTCAGAAGCACTGGATACCTAGTATAGTTTCGGGCTACTTAGTAATGCATCAAATGAAGATTGATATGCACTGAGGTAGCTTATAGCCTTGTACTAAGATATTTTTCAAGAGAAGAATAAACTCATTTGTTGTGGGAAAAAATGATATAAAGGAAAAGAAATGTATTGTTTAGAAAAAGAGGAATTTGCTATTTAACAACTGCGCTAAACAAAAAATATTGAACATAAACAAGCTATGCAAGATATGCAATCCAGTGAAATCATGACTACAGCCACTCACCATCACATTGTTGCTTTTTCTAGGACGGCCTCTTCGAACATGAACACCATCTGGTACAGGAATCAGAACACCTGCAGGACACTGTCGATAAACCCTATGCATTTCTCTCAACCCAAACAGTACACATTTTCTAAAATAAGAAATCTTACCCCTGGAAGAACTTACGGCGGCCTTTAACTTTCCACTGCAGCATCTCGTTTTCAGTTCATATGTTTCCTCAATATATCTCCGAGTAGGTTTGCGCAGTCTCTTTGTAGGTATTTGTGCACATTCCTTTTCTCCAGTGTTTGAGAACCCAGATTCAATTTTCATGACCTCAGTAAAATGTTTTGCATGAGCTACTTGGACAGCATATTCATCATTCTCTGGGATTCCATCAACTAATGGGCTACTGTCAGATATTTTTGCAAAAGGAATACATAGTCCTTCAGGTAGACTGCTTCTAGGCATCCAGATTAATTCATCTTGTTGCTCGTTTGAACATGGGGCGAATTCCAAGAGGCCCGAAGAAACATTGTCAATTTCAGTAAGGTTCTCCAAGCCAAACAGTATACGACGCTTAAGCCATTGCTTGTCCTTTACATGTGTATCCCGCCCAAACATACCGCGAAAGACATCATGAAGCTCATCAACACTCATATTCTCAAGGAATGTTGTATCTTGATCACATGTAACCTCAGGAAAGGGAATAATAGCATGTGGACAATCTGACGTGTCAAAATTACTCATATTCCTTTCTAAGCCTTCAGTTTTACATTCCGAATTCAAGTTTCTTGAATGGGTGCCATTGTCTGAACTAAAATCCATTTGAGAACTCTCAGCAAGGCTGGTATCTAAATTTGGAAAAAAAAATGAAGGAATAAGTATGTAAAAAGAAAACAAGAGAGAAGTACAAATAAAGAAAAAAATGAATTACAATACCTAAAATATAATTAGGACAAACACATGGAATATTGTATGGCATGTTAAGATTTCCTCCATCAACTTCATGCAGTATGCTGTCAACAAACTAAAAGGCAGATCATATAGTCAGTAATGAAAAATAATTTCAAGTTTAAACAGAAGAGATGGCATAAGCGTCAAAAATTTCAATCAATATCTCATAATAAAATGAACACATGTATTATGTACTTTATTGTTTTTCTTCTTTATAGCATATGTTAGTAGCTATTTTATAACAATAAACCTATGTATCAATTATTTAGTCAATACCTCGGAATGAAATGCACATATGCATCACTTATTGACTTGTCTTGTCTTGCTTTGTTCATGGAAGAAGCTATGTATCATCAATATGCAAGATACGACATATCAATAATTTGGAAAGTGCAACAAAATATGGTATAAGTTTAACACATAGCAATCTTCACTATTTTAGAGGTAACCATCCTTGTCGAACACCATAAACCCCTATCTCCACAGTATCAGGCATGTATCCTAGAATCATTCATGCCATATCAGTTAGGCATTTGTTTAAAAGCAGGCGGTTATGAGAACATGTCAAATGTATTCTCGAAGTATTCAGGAATGTTATAAACGACAAACAAAACTAAATTATTAGACATACACAACAAAATTTTGATGAAGCAATCAATGGAATTCCTGTTGAAACCCATCTTTTATTTGAGGATTTAAATGTCCCATTGTGCATACATGTGGTTTTCAAGAAAAAAATGAAGCATAGGAAGCTATCATGATCTTTTAGTAGTTATCCTAAGACTAGCCAGATTTGCTTTACCCAACCTGATAAGACAATTCAAGATACTCTAGTAAGACAACAATATTGTTAGTGCTTGCTATTTGCCATAATACATGGAAAAGCAACATCAGAGGGACTAGTACTAGATATAAATAAATAGATTGATAATGGAAGTCAGAAGAAAGTTAATGAAGAGATCATCTCAACCAGGTCTAGGAATGAGATGACTTGTAGCATACCCAAAGTAGCAAAGGAATATCAAGGCAATACAAGAAAATCTGTACTTGAGGCAAAAAAACATGAAGGCAAGACAAAAGATTTTATGCAGTAATAAAGCAAGAAGGAATTCCGTATAATGTTCAATAAGTCATAAAAGTACAATAAGCTATTTTGCAGTGCAGGTAGTGAATTCTAAGTACCAACTCATCAGATGCTAGTAAACTTTACTTATTCAAATGCCATTGAAATGAGTAACTAAGCACGGCATTTTATGAACCACAGGGTGATAAATTGCAAACCACATGATGGTAACGTGACGCCTCACTTCCCAGGAGGTCACCCATCCTAGAGCTACTCTAGCTCTAGCACGCTAAACCCTCTTAACCTCTTAGGCCTAACCACCGCCCAAAATACTATAGCCGAGTTAAGAAGTTTAGCCCTATTATTTTTTTTATATAGAACTATTTCAAATCCCAAGGGTGTCACATTCCTTCCCCATTTAAACCCTGACATTCTCGTCAGGCTCAAGCACACTCACAAGCACCAGGCGAAATGAGATTTGTCTCGCTAGCCTTAACCAACCTTGTGGGGAGCCGCGTTCCACCTACAACGATCATCATCCGGGGAGCCGCTCTCTGCCCGTTGTATAACCTGACTCAGTTGAGACTCATCTCATATTTCCGATCGGTGATTATCTCTAATACCAACTAGGACGCCCCATTTCCCAAGGAGTCACCCATCCTAGAGCTACTCTAGCTCTAGCATACTTAACCCTCCTAACCTCTTGGACCTAGCCGTTGCCCAAAATGCTATAGCCGGATTAAGATGTTTAGCCCTATTATTTCTTTTATATAGGACTATTTCAAATCCCGAGGATGTCACAGGTAAAGTACTATACTTTACCACCTGTGGTTCATAAAATGTAGCATATTGCTATCCTCTTCAATGGCAAGACTTCACAGGAATCTAAAACAAAAACAACAAGGGAATAAAGTGTGATGCAGAATAGAATGCGGATAGGATTGGTTCGTTTGGGTTTTAATTTTTTTCTAATTTTTGAAATTATTCGGTTTGTTAATTTATTTTGATTGTTTTTTTTTAAGATTTTAGAATTTATCATGTGGAATAAATCCCTAGTATTAGGAATATGGTTTAAATTTCTTTTTTAGATAAATTCGGATTAGAAAAGATTTCTAAATCCATGGGATTTCTTTTAGATTAGGGTTATAAATTGACGGCTATAAATCAAGGATTTAAGTATCCATCGGCATGGGCCGTATCCACCATGCCGTACCGTACCAACAAGATACCGGCACGATACAGCCCCTGTGCCGACGGCACAGTTCAAAACCCTTTTTTCTTAAAATTACTAAGTAATTTTCTCAATGAAGTTCAAAATATTTGATAAAGATACATAATAAGCAATTAAAAAATTTTGTTGCTAAAGAAAATAAATATTTCATGCCATTATGTGTCGGCACACATGTATTTTTTGTGACCGGCACTCATCGGCACGGCTCGGTACTCACCGTGTCGTACCGTGTCGGCAAATTTTCAGCACGACCCCGTACCACGGTACTTAAATCCTTACTATAAATATAGCCAATGCCTTATAATTTGGGAGACGAGTTATGATGAATTAGTTCGGTATTTATGATTTGACTGCGGTCGTGATATTTTCTATCCTTTCCCCTTCTGTCCTTCTTCCCCTACCGTGTGCGCCTGCAAAATTCTTCTTCCTAAAAAGTTCCATCTTCTCTCTCCATCCTCATCTTTTTCTCCTTTCATTTATTTCTCTTTTGGACTTTTATTTTATTTTTCTTTTTAAAATTTTGAAAATTGATTGAAAATTTATTAATTATTTAAAAAAAAAGAAGTTAAAAAATCTAAAAATTACTCTGAATTTTCTAAAAAAAAAATTATTTTGATTTTAAAATATTTTGGGCTCATCACTAGCAAGATAGATTAGAGTTTTCCTAATTTGTCCTGCATTAATTTTGGTATCAAAGCAAAAGTTGATTAATAAATTAATTTTCAAAATGCCGACAAATGCAGAACTTAGTTCAATATTTGAACATTTTGAGCTTTCTACCAACGCTCGTATCGAAAACTTAGAAACTGATTTGCAATCAGTTAAAGCCGCAAATAACCAACAGTTAGCCGAAATCAAACAACTCCTTCAAAACCTAACTCATTCTAAACCTCCACCCACGAGCTCTTCCCTAACATCCGCAACTTCCGCCCAGCCTTTACCTCCTATTATATCTCAATCTATTCAAAATACCCTGCCACAAACTCATACCACTATATCTCATACCAAAAGTACAGAAAATCAAAGAGGTATCAAGTTTCATGTCGAGGAGTTTCATGGTGACATAAACCACGAAGTATTTTTAGACTGGGTTTACAGTCTAGAGGCATATTTTCGTTGGTACCAGCCTA
Organism: Tillandsia leiboldiana; assembly: GCA_029204045.2. Taxonomy (NCBI): domain Eukaryota; kingdom Viridiplantae; phylum Streptophyta; class Magnoliopsida; order Poales; family Bromeliaceae; genus Tillandsia; species Tillandsia leiboldiana. Next base: position 39,513,545 of record CM055069.1, on the reverse strand, counting down.
CGGAAGATCAAAAAATTATGATTGTAGAGTCGAAACTTTTACAGCACGTATCTGGTGGACACGAGAGCAACAACATCCTTATATGGCTATCTGTACGTGGGAGGACATGAAAAGAGTTATGTCACGTCAATTCGTACCAATTGACTATAGACAGCACATTCAATACCAATTTACTCAGTTAACTCAGGGTAGCATGACAGTCGAGGAGTACACTTCGCGCTTCTACCAACTAGCAGCACGATCAGAATTTCTATAGAGTGAGGATTTGCTAATTACCATATATCGACGAGGCTTTCATTCCAATATTGCTGAAAAGTTAGCATCCAGTCAATTCCACTCCCTTGCTAACGCAATTCAAGTTGCACACTAGATTGTGGAGCAAAATGCACGTGTTTCACCGACGCGGCCTAAATTTCTACGCAATCCTAGTCACGTTTCGAGCGTCACTATACTGTGTCCGAAAAGATGAAGCAACCATTATCAACTCGCATTCTCTAAGGCATCAACTTTCGAGGCATCAAAGAAATAAAAAAAGGCGGGTGTTTCAAGTGCGACAAGATCAGGCATTATGCTCACTAGTGTCCACAACGTGACTTAGCAATGGCTCAAGCACATGACGATGATTTTGAAAAATTATGCGATATATAATATGATGATGATGATAATATCGAAGCGCATGAGCCCGAATATGATGAAGAGCTTGAACATTGCGAAGTATTAGGCCTATACTCTCAACTCACATGACAAAAGGCGATAAAGAGTGGAAACGTCATACTATCTTTGAAACTCGAGTTCTTTGTAACGGACAAGTTTGTTCAATGATTATAAACCCGAAAAGTTGTGCCAACATTATTTCTGAAGACGCCGTTGACAAATTGAAACTGAAGACCACACCGCATCCTGAGCTTTACAAATTAGCATGGGTGAATAATCAAAATTTGAAAGTCACTCGACAATGCCTAGTTGTATATTCAATTGGTAAGTTAATTCGACAAGTATCACATGATGTTCATGGATGTATGATCACAAAGTGAAGCACGATGGGTATGAAAATACTTATTCATTCAACTGTGCTAGATCAAAACTTCATGACTTGCAAATTCATGACTTGTAAATTAACTAATATTGTGAAGTTGAAGAAGATAGGTAAAAGTTTACTTCTATGTCGAGTTGATTTCGCTACAGGTGATGGGCTTCTCGGACCATATCCAAAATATCTTCAAGCTTCAACAAATATCTCAAGGACGAGATCTTACGCAACAGAAGCTAATGATGCAGAATAGAATGTGGATAGGATTGGTTCGTTTGGGTTTTAATTTTTTTCTAATTTTTGAAATTATTTGGTTTGTTAATTTGTTTCGATTGTTTTTTTAAAAGATTTTTAGGATTTATCATGTAGAATAAATCCCTAAAAATTAGGAATATGGTTTAGATTTTTTTTAGATAAGTTCGGATTAGAAAATATTCCTAAATCCATAGAATTTGTTTTAGATTAGGGTAATAGATTGACGGGCTATAAATATAGCCAATGCCTTGTAATTTGGGGACGAGTTATGATGAATTAGTACGGTATTTATGATTTGACTGCGGTCGTGATATTTTCTATCCTTTCCCTTTCTATCCTTCCCCTCCCTACAGTGTGTGCCGGCAAAATTTGTCTTCCTAAAAGGTTCTATCTTCTCTCTTCATCCTATCTTTTCTCCTTTCATCTATTTCTCTTTTCGATTTTTATTTCATTTCCCTTTTTTTAATTTTGAAAATTGATTGTAAATCTATTGATTTTAAAAAAATAATAAAAAAATCTGAAAATTACTCTAAATTTTCTAAAAAAAAATCTAATTTTGTTTTTAAAATATTTTGGGCTCATCACTAGCAAGATAGATTAGGATTTTTCTACTTTGTCCTGCATCAAAATGCCTACACTATGAACCACAAGAAAGTAAACTGGAAAAGTCCATAACTTTATCCCCCTACTTAATTTTCAGCATGCAAATTTACTTTTCCCCATTTGTTTTTATTTATCGAGAATTGTTGATTTGAGCATTTCACCAGCTCACCTCCCACTAGGTGTACCTATTACCTATTAGATCCTAGGTTTCATATATTTCGAACAAGTTGTCTAATAGCCATAAAAAGTCATCCTAGCACAGCACTGACATTTAGATTTTAACCAAGACCTCGGGAACTGAAAAAACTGTCAAAATAACAAATGGTTAATTTCCGTTCAGATCCCTAACTTTTGCAATAATTTTAAGTCCTAAACTTTTCATCCTTTATATAAGTATCTAGATTTTAGGTTTTTCTCATAAAAGTCCTTGTGGAGTATCTTTCAAATTTTAATTTTTATCTCTTTAGTACGCTTTTGCCCTTTAATTTTAACACGCATATAAATTTTTTAAAGGTAGAGTGTTAAATGAGAAAGGATAAAATTGCAATAAAAGGTTGCATACATGCAAGGATTGCCGTGCCACTATATTAGAAGCACGGCACGACACAACGGCTTAGCATGTGCCAATTTCACGCCACCAGCACGTTGGCACACATTGACACAGGTTTTTTTTAAATTAAATTTTTATGAAAATTAATTTTTTAGAGTATTTTAATATCTCTAAAGGCTATAAATTTATATATTGTATCTCACATAATTATTAAGAGCACAGTCATAATGATCTTAATAACTTAAAAAACCAATTTATATTATTATGAAAGTACATGCATGAAACCAAAACCTAAGTCACTATATGGACAAAGTCACTACACCTAAAATGATAAAAAAAAAAATAGGAGAAAATTTTTTTATTTGTATTTTTCACTAAAAGTCAGTATTATAATGTAATGGAACTTACTAATTGCTCCTAATGTTCGTGGATTTACAAGATCTACATATTTTAAGTATGAAAAAAAAAATCTAAAACTTTTCACCTCAAAAAATCTCAAAAGATCCCAAAAAATGTAAAAAATTCATTTTGTCGCTACGGTGTCCGCACAACCCTGCGCCACCTGCCAGTACAACCTCAGCATGGTATGGCACAAGTGATCCTAGCTTATATACTTACAATAATAAATCTATGAAAATGGAGAAAAATCAATGGTATATTCTTAGATTTCTCCGAAAGATCCTAAGCACAGGCTTTTATGAACCAAATGATGGAATTTATATGGTATAAAATAAAATCGAATACATACCAATATTCAGGATCATAAATAAAACTGTAAAATAACTTACAGAGCGCTATCGAGAAAAATTCTTGATTAAATAGCGGAAGCAAGAAATTCGGTTGCAATACTAAACCGTACCGACCGAACTAGGTAATCTGGTTTCTCCTCCTTTCTCAGGCACTCTTCCGTATGGTGTGAATTTAATGGATAATCTTACCAGAATGCACATGAGTAGGTGGCAGGACCAGTACCCCTTTATATAGATTCCAAATCGACTTCCCATCAAAGTCTGATTAGGATTCTATTTAATTTAAATGGATGGGAAAGGGATAAGATATACCATATCAAGTAATTCTATATCTTTTAGGATTGACCTTATCTATAGTAAATCCAAATTTAAATATAATCAATTAGGCCACATATATGGAAATCCTAACAATCTCCCACTTGGCTTATATTAATTATATTTCATGAACGGATTTCTATACTCCAAACTTTATTGCGCATTATTGGAAACTTTATGGTCAAATACCTTAGAACTCACTTGATCCTTAACTCAAACTAAAAGACTACAATGATAGGAACTATGGCGGTCCACCTCTCTATATTGAAATTTTCCTTCCATAATTACCATATCATCTTCATCTCCTAGCCAAGCACTTTATATGGCACAACTTTATGAATGAACTAAAACTATATGTCCATTCGTTAACAGACAAAGCTTTATGTCTATTAAACGGTCCAATACAGCTGCATCAAAATAGTAACTTTATTGAAAAAAGATAAAAGTAATGTCAGAATCTTATAAATCAAAAGAACTCATTAGACCCATGCTACAAACATGATCTTTATATGACCCAGGTGCTAGCCCCTTGGTCATTGGGTCTGCAACCATACACTTGGTACTGATGTATTCAATTCTAACATATCCTTCATTTATCTTCTCTCTCACAACAAGATACTTGGTGTCCAAGTGTTTACACCCCGTCGTAATCTTGTTGTTATTGGCAAAGGAAACAGCAGCTGAACTATCACAGAAAATCTTTATTGGACGAGCAATGGAGTCCACAATCTTTAAGTCTGTGATAAAATTCCTAAGCCAAATAGCCTGTGATGTGGTCTCATAACGTGCAATGTACTCTGCAGCCATGGTCGAAAGAGCAGTAATACTTTGTTTGCTGCTCTTCCATGAAATCGCTCCACTAGCAAGCAGAAAAATATACTCAGTTGTAGACTTTCTGGTATCTGGGCATCCCGCAAAATCAGAGTCTGAATATCCGATCAGCTCCAAATGATCTGATCTCCTGTATATCAGCATATGATCCAAAGTACCCTTCAAATACCTCATAACTTTCTTAGCAGCCTTCCAATGCTCCATACCTGGATTACTTTGATACCTGCCAAGCAATCCAACGGCAAAAGCAATATCCGGATGTGTGCACGTCTGTGCATACATAAGACTACCAACTGCAGAGGCATATGGTATGGTTTTCATCTGTTCAATTTCTAATTGGTTCTTGGGACACTGAAAATCATTAAGCTTATCCCCTTTCTGAACGGGAGCAACACTCGGTTTACAATTATGCATTTCAAAACTTTCCAAAACTTTCTTTATGTAGGCCTTTTGAGATAGACCGAGTAAACCTTTATGTCTATCTCTTTTAATTTCAATACCAAGAACATATGAGGCCTCACCTAAATCTTTCATTTCAAAATTTTGGAAAAGAAATTCTTTAGTGTCATGCAATAGTCCGAGATCATTACTGGCAAGCAAAATATCATCAACATAAAGGACTAAGAAAATTATTTTACTCCCACTAACCTTCAGATATATACATTGATCAACAATGTTTTCTTTAAAACCAAAGGTTAAAACGGTTTGTTTAAACTTTAAGTACCATTGTCGGGAGGCCTGTTTTAGTCAATATATTGATTTCTTTAATTTGCATACCAAGTGCTCCTTTTCTTTTTGTGAGAATCCTTCAGGTTGACTCATATATATCTCTTCATGAAGATCTCCATTTAAAAAAGCAGTTTTTACGTCCATCTGGTATAGCTCGAGATCGTAATGAGCAACCAGAGCCATAATCACACGGAAAGATTCCTTTCTCGATACCGGAGAGAAAGTCTCTTTATAATCAATGCCTTCTTTCTGAGTAAACCCTTTTGCCACAAGACGGGCCTTATATTTCTCTATGTTACCTTTGGAGTCCCATTTGATTTTATAAACCCACTTGCATCCTACAGGTTTAACTCCTATAGGTAACTCAACAAGATCCCATACCTTATTGTGGTTCATGGATTCAATCTCATCTTTCATGGCATTGTACCATTCTGTTGCATTACTGCTATTTATGGCTTCGGAAAAACTAAGAGGATCATCAAAGTTCTGACCATTCTCATAAAGATAGACAATATAATCGCTAAACATAGCCGGTCTTCTCTGTCTTGAGGATTTTCTTAAATCTATCTGATCATCCACTTGTAAATCTTGATGTGGATTATCAATGATAGGTTCACCTTCACTTTGTGGTTCCAAAATAACTTGTTCTACTGGAACGGGAACCATCAAATTATTAGGAACAATAATGGGTATATTCTGTACAGAATCTAAATGCTCTTGAATTTCATCAAATTCAACGAATCAAGGTTCAGAGCTCCCACTAACTGTTTCATCCTCAATAAACCGTATCGTTTTAGTTTCTGCAATCTTTATAGGAAGTGATGGACAGTAAAACTTATACCCTTTGGACCTTTCTGAATAACCAATAAAATATCCTGAAATGGTTCGAGGATCCAATTTCTTTATTTGTGGGTCATACAATTTGGCCTTAGCTTGACAACCCCATATATGAAAATGTCTTAAACTGGGTTTCCTACCTGTCCAAAGCTCAAAAGGAGTTTTAGTGACAGCCTTAGTAGGGACCCGATTAAGAATATATATGGCAGTTTTGAGCGCCTCACCCCACAATGATATGGGAAGGGTAGAATTACTGATCATACTCCTGAGCATATCAATTAATGTGCGATTCCTTCTTTCAGCAACACCATTCTGCTCAGGTGTGCCTGGCATGGTGTACTGTGGAACAATCCCGCACTGCTCTAGAAACTTAGCGAAAGGCCCAGGAACTTGGCCTTTATCTGTCTGTCTACCAAAATATTCACCACCCCTATCTGATCTGACCACTTTTATCTTTCTCTCGAGTTGATTCTCTACTTCAGCCTTATATGCCTTAAAGGCATCTAATGCTTCAGATTTCTCTTTAAGCAAGTAAAGATAGCCATATTGAGAGTAGTCATCAGTAAATGTGATAAAATATTTATGGTCAGTAAACGTAAGAGGGAGAGGTCCGCATATATCCGTATGAATCAGCTCTAATGTTCCATCACACCTTTTGGCACCTTTAGAGGAGGTTTTGGTCTGCTTTCCCTTTATGCAGTCCACACACATTCCAAAATCAGAGAAGTCAAGATCATCCAAAATTCCTTCTCTAATTAACCTTTGGATTCTCTGTTTCGATATGTGTCCCAACCTCCTATGCCATAACATGGATGACTTTTCATTATTAATGCCACATTTTGATCCAATATTTCCGTGCATGGTAAGAAGGATTTCACTATACGAATGATCTAAAGATACTTTATATAGATTATTTTCCAAAACACCAGAGCCAACTATCTCAGATTTGTAGGTTAACGAAAAAACTTTATTATCAAAATTGAAACTATATCCCAAACCAACAAGTTTCGAAATAGAAATTAAATTTTTTGAAAAATTTGGAACATAAAAAGTATCACTTAGATCCAAAACGTAACCACCAGAAAGAACTAATCTAAATGTTCCTACAAATTTAACTTTAGTTGGATTTCCTTCAGCAGTATAGATAGTGGCTTCATCTTTATTGGGTTTCCTGCGGTTTAGAAATCCCTGCACGGAATTCGCCACATGGCATGTGGCACCAGAGTCAATCCACCAAGTATTAGATGGAACAGAGACTAAATGCAACTCATGCATCAAAACCAGAAACTTACCTTTCTTCTGGAGCCATTTCTGATACTTTAGACAGTCTTTCTTTATATGACCCTTTTTCTTGCAAAAGAAGCACTTGGGAGTCCAATTACTTGATTGGCTTTGTGAACCATACATGACTTCCATGTTCTTCTTTTTGAGTCATTCTTGCCTTTACCATTTTTAGTACGCTTTATTTGTCCCTTATGAAAAACAAGGTCAACTGTATTTTGTTTTTCTTGTATCAATCTGCCTTCCTCTTGCACACACATAGTCAACAATTCATTGATTGACCATTTATCCTTATGTGTGTTATAAGAGATCTGAAATGGTCCATATTCAGATGGTAAGGAGTTCAAAATAAAGTGCACTAAGAATGAATCAGAGATGGTTACTTCAAGTGCAGTGAGCTGCGCTGCAATATCTCGCATTTCCATAATGTGCTCGCGAATCGAGCCTTTTCCGGAGTACTTCATGGAAGACAATTTATTCATTAGGGTACTCGCCGAAACTTTACTGGAGCTTACAAACTGTTGCTCCACAGCATTTAAGAAATCGCGGGCTGTCTTACATTCCGGAATTGAGTTCCGAATGTTTTTACCGACACGCGCCTTCATCAACATCAAAGTAAGTCGATTAGAGCGCTCCCACTTTTCCAAAGATGCTGTTTGGATTGGCGTACTTTGATCTGTAAGAGGAAGAGGTTTTTCCTCTCTCAGAGCCAAATCGAGATTCATACACCCTAATGTAAGCATAATCTGTTCTTTCCACTCCGAGTAATTAGAACCATTAAGCATAGGAACAGAATCACCAATAGGAACAAAGGATGAAGTCATAGCTGAAAAATAAAATGCATGTCTTTATTAATAAGAAACCATATCATAGTATTCCACACCAAAATTAGAAAAATATAATTTATATGACATCACAACCTCCTTTGGGAGCAGAATTATGAGCATAAATATTTTTCTTTCTTTCTTTATGCATATACTTTATATGACATCATAACCCCTCCCTTGGGAGCAGAGTTACGAGCATAAATATGCAATTTCTTTATCAGAAATTAATTTAGACTTTCTGTAGATCGTGATAATTTCAAGTTTCCCATATGAAGAAATTGTCAGCTTTGGCCAGACAAATTTCTCCAAACGAGTTACAAGAAAATTACCATCCTACACCACCCATATACCTTTATGTCTAGAATCATACTAAACAAAAATAATAGGGTGCAATTTTTACGTGCACTTCTTTAAAGCGATTAATTCACTATTTGTTCTGAACGAGGCCGCTTTGGCTTGCACCCGAACAGTTGAAACAATAAATTAATTTGACTTAGTGTCGTATAATTAACATGAAAATTATCCAAAAGAACCCTACTTTAAAGTAAATTAATTTATTATTCTTTAGTTAGGGCCGCTTTGGCTTGCACCTAATTAATCGAAATAATAAATTAATTTAACTTAGCGTCTAGATTTAAATAATCTAACAACAATTATGATTATTTAATTTTCATGTTATGTCTGATAACACTTTATGATATACATAAGTATAGATGCAATAATTTAAAATATAATATTGCATTCATAAAATTTATGTATATCCTTATATCACCATAAATATCAGATAAATAAATTTATGATAAATTAATATTGTATGCAAAATTTAAATCCTTATGTGAACGGATTCTTTATGTTCACAATACTTTATGAATCGAAATAAGATGAATTAATAAACTTAATAATTAAAAGTAATCTTTTATGAATTCGGAACAAATAAATAAGTTTTAATAACAGATTAAAGTCTAATAAAAGAAAGATAGCCACAATCGTAAGAATTACATTGCCTCGGATCCAAAAGAGGCAAACCAAAAATTTATTTTTTCTTCAATTAATTGGATTTCATTCTAAACAACCCATAGAGTCCCAAAATTACGACAAACCAAAATGATGCAGTGGTGTCGTACTGTAAGGTCACACATAAACAAAACCAAGTGGCCTTATGACGTCTTTTCCAAAATTGGGAAACTAAGAAATAACGATATCCAAATTTTAAAAAATAAAAATAAAGCACATCAACAACAATAAGATGACCATGAACAAATCATACGACGTGGCAATATTTTAAGAAAATCTTGACTATATATAATTAGATTCAAAGTCTAAAATCCGTTTAAAAAAAAAATAAATTCATCATTATTCAATTCAATTTAATAAAGCATACAATATTGAATTTATCTAACCTGGCTCCGATACCAATTGATGGAATTTATATGGTATAAAATAAAATCGAATACATACCAATATTCAGGATCATAAATAAAACTGTAAAATAACTTACAGAGCGCCATCGAGAAAAATTCTTGATTAAACAGCGGAAGCAAGAAATTCGGTTGCAATACTAAACCGTACCGACCGAACTAGGTAATCTGGTTTCTCCTCCTTTCTCAGGCACTCTTCCGTATGGTGTGAATTTAATGGATAATCTTACCAGAATGCACATGAGTAGGTGGCAGGACCAGTACCCCTTTATATAGATTCCAAATCGACTTCCCATCAAAGTCTGATTAGGATTCTATTTAATTTAAATGGATGGGAAAGGGATAAGATATACCATATCAAGTAATTCTATATCTTTTAGGATTGACCTTAAATCCAAATTTAAATATAATTAATTAGGCCGCATATATGGAAATCCTAACACCAAAAAGAAAAAAAAAAAACCTTGAGAGCACTAGCATAATAAGGTGAAAAGTTAGGAACTTTTTAAATCTAGATGAAAAATTAGGGACCTATTTGATAATTACCAAAAAGGATTTAGGAAAGCAAGTTTATAGGTATCATACATACTTCTACACCAAGACTAGCAAGCAATTATTTATTGAAATAACAGAAGAGTACAATCCAGAACTCCAAATATACAAGTACAAGAATTTAGTTACTATTGGCACCATATTAAGAACCAAAAAGACATACTTCATACTTTGAATCCACATTTCCTGCATGCTCTGTGCCAAGATCTATAATGCCTGTAAAAATAAATTTGTCATTAAAATGCAAAGGATAACTTCCACTTGAGCTACAATAAGGAAAAAAGGTAAAAATCTTGTAAAACATTCATTAGAATGTTAGAATAGTTCATGGATAGTAGCAACAGTATTTTTTTGTTGCCATTATTGTGTACTATATAGTGATAACCAAGATCGTGAAGCTTGTAGATTGGCATCAATGAAATAAACAGACCAAAAGTAGGGCAGAGTAAGTGTGCAGGCTATTTAAGGCATCTGTAGGGAGTCTATTGGAACTTCAAAGTTTGGAACCATCTGGCCTTTCTCCCTCATTACAAAGTTGGGGTTCAAAGCTCCGTCCAACATTTTCTTTAAAATTTTAAATTCAGAACACATCCCAAAGGAAATTGTTTTCATGATCTAGCACGCTCATCTTCAGGAGTACTTAAAAGAATTAGTCCATTAGGGCAACAATAATTACTACTATTACAAATGAAACTTAAACTAGAAGAGTACATAACAGAAAGAATAACACATCACAAAGGAAACTGTCTTCATGATCTAGTAAGCTGTTTTTTAGGAGTACTTAAATTCATAACACATCACAAAGGAAATTGTATTCATAATCTAGTAAGAAGATCTTTAGGAGTATTACAAATGAAACTAAAATGAGACAAGTACAAAATAGTAAGGACAACTTGTACCAACAGATGAAAATCAATAAATTCAGCATAATTGCTTAACCATTGAAACGAAACTTAAAAGCATGTGGTGATGGTAGGAATAATAACAGGTTTACCTTAGAAAAGAAGCTTCCTAGCACAAGACTTACCCAAATCTGTTTTCTGGTCTGAGTATCCAGCATAGCATGAAAACTCGCTAACAACTAAACAATTTTCAAAACCCTCACAATTCATCTTCGAAATGTCATCAATTAGATCTTTCTGAATTTGGGGCTCTGCAAGTAATTGTTCAACCTCCATAATATCTTCTCCAGAAGCTGGTTCAAATGATCCTCCTTGAATCTACAAGAGTCAGCATATGAGAGCAAGTGCTCAAGTCAACAAGGTTTCATTCACTTGGTTCACAAAAATGTTGCTGATCGACAAATCTGCCATGGAAATATGCAGATGTGTATAACAAATTTCCGTTGCTGAAGTAATTCCACATACCCTTGCAAACTTATTCGTCAAGTGGTTCAAGCTTGCACTTGGATTTGTCCAAATGTTTTCCACAGCATATCTTGCAGCTGGATTTTTGCAATTCTCACGCTGAACTTCTAACATATTCATCCAGTCTAGAAATATACAAGTCACATGGATGCTACTTGTACCTAATCCCAACAAAAAAAAAAGAAAAGAAAAAAAAAAGAAGATTTACTCGTTTGGATAAAAAATACACCTATGAAGGGTAAAGTAATGTTTAACAGCAAAATTTTACTTACTGAAAAGCTGCATCAACTACATTATAAAAAAGATCACGAGTAAACATACAAAGATATTCAAGATTGAATGAAAAGCCAACAAAATTAAGTAATGCATTTGCGGCTGAATAAAAGTCAACAAAATTAAGTAATGCATGCAATGAACTGACATGAGGTCATTTGCGCAACAGCAGCAATAGTTGAACAGATGACACTAATTTCACCAAAGCATCAAAGGCTAAAATCACTAAATACATATGAAGCATCACCCTAAATAGGACTTCAGCAGGTGATGCTCTCAACAAAAAATTTTAGCACCCACCGATCACCTAAACTCACCCATCTATCAACCCGTCTCCAATATTAGAGGCCAATGAAACACTATCTTACGCTTTTAGAGTGCCCAGACCCACCGGTAGATGAATCTATAAAAACCTAACAATTGATCTTTCGAATCTATAAATACTCTGTTAAGAATTTTGTGTTGCCGTATTTCGTGAAGTGTTTTAAGTCTTGAAGATTGAAGATGAAAAATTGTGGATCATATACATCAATCTCAAGAAGAATGAATTCAAAAGGGTCAGGTACGTTTAATAAATAATTTTGGTGATCCGAATACATTCTTGTAGTTTAGAAACACTTGGAAGATTTTTCATTGCATAAAAATTAAAAACTGGACAAGTTGGATGTTCAGGATCCGGATCAGACCATTCCAGTCCGGACCCCGAACATAGTTTAGTTCATGCGGAATTCCAGTCCGGAACAGCCTTTGTTCAGTCCGGACCCCGAACTATGTGTTTGCAGAAATCGCATGAACAGTCCGGATCAAAAAATTCCAGTCCAGACCCCGAACTTGTTTTTCTGGAAAAGCTCTGTCTAAAGACGACAGTCTGGATCAGATTTAATCCAGTCCGGACCGCCGAGCGAAAAAATTCCAGATAAGCTAGTTTTTTATGCTTATTACTTTCCAAAGGTTTCTAACCTATAAATAAACCCTAATTTCACATCTAGGGTAACTGAATAGAAACCGGAGAAAATATAAAAAATCCACATATATAGAGAAGAAAGGAAAACATGACCTAATCTATGTTTCTTCGTCTATATTGTTCAATTTGATTCTAGGGTTTCCAAACTCAATTTCTTGTAGAATCAAATTGATGAATACTTAGATGGTGTTTTCTTATCTATCTTTGATCTAAGTATTCGGCGGATTATCATCACCAAGAAAACAACAATTTTTTCAAAAATCGGCGCGTGGATTCGCGTTGCCTTGTGGATTCAAGGTGCTACCGCTCTCGTGGATTCGGAGCAAGGTACGTTCGTGTGATCGATACGTGCTACATTGGTGAAGACCGTGGATTCGGTTGGACGTCGTGGATTCGACGTTGGACTTCGTGGATTCGAAGTTGGACGCAAATCGTGGATTCGATGAGCGTTGTGGAGCGAGCTGAGAAGATCTACTTGGAGCGTATGGAAAAAATTGAGTCGTAGGGTTACGGTAAATCACCTTGTACGTGTTTAATTTTAGTGGATTTCGCCGTGTTATCGGTCCCGTAGTTTTTTACTCCTGTGACGGAGTTTTCCACGTAAAATCTTGCATACTTATTTATTTTCTGCATTGGGTTATTTTTTACGCAACGATTTGGTGTGTTTATTGTTTACACCTATTCACCCCCCCTCTAGGTGTTTTTTTTCCTATTCAGATCCATATTAACATAACCCACATACTCAACTGCAGATGACCGTTCAGATTGAGGATTAATACTATTTATAATGATCTAAAAACATTTGAACTACGTAAAAATATGAGTGTCTAAATAGTTTTTCAAACAAATATAACAAAATAAATGACAAAAATATAAGGCAAATTAAATACTATGTTCGACAATCATAAGAGAATGAAAAGAAATTAGACATGATAAAATGAATGCTAAGGTATTTTTATGAGTAGAAAACCTATAGTTATAAATGAACCTCCTAAACAAATGAATTAAATAAAAAATATATACTGTCCTGTAGAAACTAAATTCTTGAATTCACAAAATAAATTGAGTTTTAAATTCAAATTCAGTAAAACTCAAAAGAAAAACTAATTTTGCAAATCAAAATGGCTTTCAGTTAACAAAACTGCCACCCACATGATCCAACAATGCTGAAAATCATGGAGAGGTGCGTTTTTTGAATTCTGCAAAGCAAAGGCGCGGTATAAAGCGAAAAAGGGCAAGTGGTCAAATTGGAAAAATGAATTTTTACAGAAAAAGTGCAATATTTTATGAACCGTTTCGTGCGAAGCTTCTTGGGGAGGTGCTACTGCGCATTTTACGTACACTGTGGGGGACTGAGTTTAAAATTCTGAGTTTCAAGGGGTTTCCTCACAATTTTGCAAAAAAAATCTATATTAAGCAATTTAGGGTTTCCTAACCCTATTCTCCTCTTCTCTCTTTCCCTCAACCCCCAGCCGTGAGAGTCCCTCCCCTCACCCGCATCCCCAACCTCCAGGGACGAGCCCCAACCACCGGAATCCAGCCACCATCCCTCCCTCCCTCTCTCTAACAACTTTGGCCCGAGCTCCCTCCCCTTCCGCCGCGCCACCCCAAACCCACGCTGCCGGCCTCCTAAGGGTCCGACAACACCCTTCCGGCAAGCCTCGGCGGCGCCGAGCCCACTCCGAGCCCGAGTTCAAAGTTGAACCCAAGTTGAGGGAGTTTCAGCCTCAGCTCAAGATTCGGCACCGCCACCGCCGGCATCCAGGGACCCCGGCGCACCCCTCTAGCACCGCCCTACCGCCAAGGATTTAAGTATTCATCGGCACGACCGTATCCACCGTGCCATATCGTGCCAACAAAATACCGACACGATACAGCCCCCGTGCCGATGGCACAATTCAAAATCTTTTTTTCTTTAAATTACTAAATAATTTTCTCAATAAAATTCAAAATATTTGATAAAAATATATAATAAGCAATTAAAAAAATTTGTTGCTAAAGAAAATAAATGTTTCCTACCATTATGTGTCGGCACACATGTATTTTTTGTAACCGACACTCATCGGCAAGGCTCGACATACACCGTGTCGTACCGTGCCAGCAAGTTTTCGGCACGATCCCGTGCCACGACACTTAAATCCTTGCATGTCATGTGCCCCCCAGCCCCACCCCCCCCCCCCCCCCCCCCCCCCCAAAATCTTGACACGTGCCCCCCCCCCCCACCCCCAATCTCCTACTTGCTCAGGTAACCATCCCTGACTAGAGGGTGCTTTGTGTTTGGCCACAGCTTCATATCCATTGCTGACGCCTCCCCGGAGCCCTCCCCGTCGGCCTCAACCTCCCATAGTCGGCGCGCACCATCCCCAGCCATCAAAGCCCGAGAAGAGAGCTCGTACTTCAGACATGCTGCGAGTTATGGCTAAAGGCCGAGCCTATTTTTCTGACCAATCTCGTAGCGACATCCCAGCAAATGAGCACGACTTTCCTAAGGTCTTTTAAGTCACCATGCTTCCCTTCACAGTAATCTAATTGGTCCTGTATTGCTGGTTGGACAGTGTAGCTCCCGTAGCCCTCGAAACCTGAAGTTCAAATCGCTCCAGCGTGTTCCACGGTCACTGTTCGTTCTTCGAACAGTCACACGAAATTCGAAACGTCGAGACCTTCCAGACTATGCTGCCAGGTTGGTTTCTGAATCACAGCATCTTTTGGTAACAAGTCGAAACCCTAACTTTCATATATTAAATAATGCATATAATGTATCGAATGCACGTTTGGGGGTATAACTATAAATTGATCATGTTGGCTGCCTCGTGCAGTATGAACCATCTACCCTCAACCTATGGATTGATGTCCTAGGTCCAATGGGCTTTTGCGGAGCTCGAATTGGGTTCTGGTGCGATTATCGACAAAATTGACCAATCAATCGTGGTTTCGATTTGAGATTCGCGTTTAGTCTACGTAAATGCCCTATGTCTGTTGTCGAGCCTTCTTGGCTAGTTGACCTTGTTATCTCGTGTGTTCAGAGACAACAAGAGGGTTGTGGTGGGTTCTGAAACCAAAATCGGCATCTCCGAGAATCCGATGCAGCACGATTTTCGTTTAATGCACTATTTAGCGTTGTCTTCGTGTGTTGCTACCCGGACACCCAAATCGGTGCGTTTCGGGGCAACAGGTGATCTTTGGTGATAATTGGTATCCTCCGAGACAATTCGTGAGGTTCAGAAGTGTTCTAGTGAGTTTTTGAGAATTCCGACGAATTTCAAGAATCAAAAGAAGGCATCGATTGCTCGATGGTATTCAGGATGTAAGATAATTATGACTTTTGAGTCACTTAGGGTTAGTCTTGAGTTGTAGAGTGGATTGTGACTCCGTAGGATCTTTCGTAGGTCCCGACGACGTTTAGGAGCATCTTTGGAGCTGTAGGTGCTTCGTTGGATTTTAGGTAGGTGCTTCGATCCGAAGTCAATACAGTGGTGCCTACTTGATGACTTCTTTCCCTTCATCTCCTTTATTTCAATATATCTATTGAGCACTTCGTACACTACTAAACTTCATATCTTGTTTGCTCTACATTGCGGTTATCTATTATTATTATGATTTAGCTGCAGAGCGGCGCCCTATTGTGGATCTTATCGCATGACTGGTATACTTTGATTGACCTTGTGGTCGGTGACATTTTGTATCTGTTGCATGATTATAGTAATTGACTCTATGATACGGTTGACCTGGTTGGCCGATGAGGTTATGATATCTTTAGGATATGGTTGACCTGAGTGGTCAGTGACTTCTTATGGATTCTTTCTTAGCTATCTGCCAACAGTTGGCTATTGAGCATATCGCATCGATCGCCACAGCTCGTGAGCATTTTACGTACACCAGCAATCTAATCCACCGCAAGAGAATGTTCTTTTTTGAAAGAGTGGTCGTACATCCGACCCATGAGCCCTATGCGTAGTGCATGTGAAGTGAGGTTATATGCCAAATAGGTGAGCAAGAGGTGGCTTTGCCTAAGGTCATTAGACCAACATGGCGGTTGATTGTGTATATTTGGACTGTTCGTCCAGTTGATGCATGCTTGCATTCTCTCTCTTGTTACAGTAACGATCATTAGACCAACATGGAGGTTGATTGTGTATATATTTGGACTGTTCGTCCAGTTGATGCATGCTTGCATTCTCTCTCTTGTTACAATAGCCATTACATATACATCTGTTGATTATTGTCTTTTCCTTTCCAGTTATTATTGTTATTGTACTTGATGTATCATTTTATACAATCGATTATTATCTCTTGTTTGCCAGTGAGTAAAGCTTGCCTTCATCAGCTTGTGGTACCCACTAGGAAACCTAAAGTTGGCTTCTTACCCCCTTTCCTCATTTACAAGTGACATAGAAAGTGAGGGTCGAGACGGTGCGTGAGGACAATACTAGATAGTAGAGTCCTGGATAAGATCGTCGATGACTTTTATTATCCTGCATTCGTTTCAGTTTACTATCAGTCTAGTTTGATTTGTTCATTGGTTCAAATTCATATTGGTTTAGTTTTAGTTCATTATCTGTTGATTCAATAAGTAATAGTTAATAATTATGGATTTAAGTTTATTATTTTAGTTGATTCATAATTGCGAACAATTGTGTATTATTACCCCCCCCCCTCTCCCAACAAAAAATAAAACCCCCCCACCCTTTCTCTCGTCTCTTTTTTCTCTGCCCAACCTGCCATCCCCTCACTCCATCAGCCCCCTTTCTATCGTTGACTCCTCCACCGCTCTCTTCTCCTCCTCTGCTATCGCCCACTCTACCGGGCCGCCGTCGCTTAGTGCCTCCATGGTCGAGTACATGGACCACCCCGTTCCATTCCCCTCCCCTCGCTCGCTCGCTCCCTTCCTCTTACTCACTCCTCGTCCTCCACCATTTCCCCTCTGTCGCTCCCGCTATCACCTTCACTCTGCCCCAACCTGCCCCGCCACCCCCTAGTCCCGCCTCCACCACTCCTGCTAGCACCCTTCCGCCGCCTACACTTTCGCCCCATCACCACCTACACCTCGTCTCCCACGTGCCCTGCTCCGGTCCCACCTCCGCCCCGCCGCCTACACCATGCCCCCACACCTACCCAAATTGAACTAATTAATTTTATTTAGTAATATTTGCTAAATTTTTATTACTTTTGTTTATTTTGATTTATATTTGTTAATGTTCACAACTAATAAAATAGGTATATATTTAATTTAATTTGATTTCTACTTCAATTTCCATTTGTTGATTTTTAGCTGCCAATTTTGATTAGTAATGTTTTGATTAGAAATAAATAGTCTAAATGTACTTCAATTTGATTTCGTTTAATTAGTAATTTTGATCTCTATTTGTTTAACAAATCTAATATTTTTATTAGTAATTTTATCAAATTTGACAAAATAATTTTGGCATGCTATAGTTGGCTCCAAATAGAGATACCATAGAATATGGAATTCTAATAGGATTCCATAGAACCCCTAAATTTAATAAGATCAAAACCACAAAAAATAAACTCCATTAAGTAATTTTAACTAGCTATCCAAATGGAGTCTAAACCAGATGTAATAACCATAATTTTGATTTTGATTTTTTAAATTCAAATTTAGAATTCAAATTTTTTAAATCATTGGAGGCCGAAAGAGAGAAAGCTAATTTCGTGATCCGGGGATCATTTCTAATGAAACAAAATTTCGCCGCCTCCTGCTGTCTCCGTCAATGCCAGAGGACAGCAGAGGACTCCCAGGCACTGCCCCAACGATCCACGACACCTCCCATTGCCGGGCTCCAACCCTAAATAGAGATCCATCTCGGGTTGGTCACGGCTCCAGAACTGCTGCCGCCGCCGCTCCCCATCGCCGGCCACCGACCCCACCGATTCTCCCTTATCGGTCGCACCCGGCCGATGCTCGCACCCCAAGGCCGCCGAAACTCGAGCTGGTGCTCCTTATTCCAGACCTAGCCAAGCTAGGGACAAATTTTGGCCGAGCTTCGCTTTTCGGCCATCCTTATTGCAGGCGACCTTTCGACAGGTGAGCACGACCTTCCTGAGGTCCTGTAGGTCATCGTGCTCCCATTTACAGCGATCCGTTTGGCGCTGTGTGGCTGTTTTGGCAGTGTCGCTCCCATAGCTTTTGGAACCTAAGGTTCACGTAGCCTCGGCGCGCTCCTTGGCCATCGTTCGCGCTCCAGACAGCGAGCACGAGCTTCGACACATCGAGACCTATCAACCTACGCCGCTGGTTGGTTTCTAAAACGCACAAAATTCAATAACCCAAAACACTAGTTTCTATGTATATTTTTTTTTGAGAGAATAGTTTCCATGTATATTATAGGCATGTGTTGGGGCTTATATGCAATTTGGCCATGTGGGCTGCCTCGGGCAGCGTGAACCCATTATTTGTGACCTCTGGACCGATCGTCCAAGATTCGATGGCCTTTGCGTAGTATAAATAGGATTCCGGTGAGTTAATCAGCAAAATAATTGATTTACCGTTTTTTCGGCTCAGGTTTCATGTTTTATCAACGTGAATGCCCCGTAATTGTCGTCGAGCCTTGTTCGCTGGTTGCCCTCGCTGTCTCATGTGTCCGGAGACAGCGGGTGGGCGGCAAAGGTTTCCGGAGCCAAAAATTAGTATTTTCGAAAACCCATTACGGCTAACTTCTGTTTATACGCATTTTTTTAGCGTTATCCTTTTGTGTTCCTGCCCGAACACCTAAATCGGTGCATTTCAGGACAGAGGATGATTTTCAGTAGAGATTGGTACCTTTCGGAGCACTGGTAGGTTTTGAAAGTGTTCTGGTGAGTTTTCAAAAAAAAATGACGAGTTTCGAAACTCGGTTAAAGGAATTGATTTTCTGATGGTTTGGGATTGTATGATTAGTGACTTTGGGTTACGTAGGGTTCAATTCTTGACTCTGTGGATCTTTCATAGGCCTGATCAATAGTCAGGAGCACCTTGGGAGTTAGGTGCCTCGTTTGATACAGGTGGGTGCTTCGATCCGAATATTGGTATAGTAAAACCTGACTGTTTACATAATCGACATTGATACTATTATTTATGTTGGTATCGATTTATTCCATACTTGTATCACATCATACTTATATCATTATACCTACTTATGAGTTAGTTTACTATTTATTAGTTACTCTGGACTCTTTGTTTTCAGTTATTGCATGACTTGTTGAGTAGGTGATCATAGTTGCTCAGACATTATAGATGTGATTAGCCTCAGTGGATTTGTTGCTATCCCGGTTGGGAGTTTCTTGACTTATTGCCGATTTTCGATCGTTGGACCGTGAAATACTTGAGCATTATGCATTGTAACTGCCATGCAGGTGTGCATGTCACGTACAACAGCTAATTGGCCCCCGTTGTAGTGTTCTTTATCGGTATAGTTTTATCGGTAGAGTGGTCTGATCGATCCGTGAAACCCCCGCTATACCTTTGGTTATAAGGTTATATGTCAACCCTGCTAGGTGACTTGCTATGGCATAAGACTGAGGTCCTTGTGACCAAGAGTGGTAGAATTAGTACTATTAAACTAGACAGCATATTGATGCATTTTCTTTACTACAGATACAACATCTTATTACTTCACTATCATTCTAGTTTCATTATTATCATACTTCACATTATGCGCATCATGATATTTTACTTTTATTCCAGTATCATCAACTCTACTTTCTTTTTTTCTGTCGATTATTGTAGATTGTAAGCCAGTTGGTACAACATGCTAATCGCCAGCGCATTGTATTCACTAGAATACATTCAGTTGTATCTCATGCCCTATTTTTAACAAGTGCATCGGGTGTTGAGAATGGGGCACTTTGTGAGAATCTCGGTAGATAGTATCGTACTATCGTCCCTGCTAAATAACACTTAGAATTAGTTAATGAACCTTTTACCTCTTAAAATTGCAATTGCTATCGTGGATGTTAAATATTTTATATTTCTTGCATGGTTGGATGTTGAATTGTTGATGTTTATAATGCATAACGATCAGTTTTGATGTGAACATAAATTTGATTTTTCAATTGTGGATTTCAAAAGAGTTTTATAGAAACGGAGATTGGAGGAGATATGTATTATGGTTGCGGAGATATAAGAAGCTATATTTGATATGTTGTGAAGATATAGACGGATTTGTGTCAGCGGCGTTTAAGGGATATACAATCACCCTGTTGTTTACGTTAGTGAGCCATACTTGTATGACTGATTTGTTTTATACTTATGAACGAATAAATCACTTCTTGAACGTAAAATGAATGATGAATGTAATATTCTGTGCTTGACCCCGTGCATGTATAGGGAAAACTGTTCGTGTGGATAGAGAAATCCTGACGGGTCTGTGCACATCCCAGGTTGTTTGTTATAATTTTAAAAACTCAATTAATTAGCTATTTGCATAACTCCATTTTCAAAAAAAAAAATTAGCCACTCTTTTTAAAACTGAAACCTTTTCAATTTGAAATGTTGGGTCCAGTGGTGATTCAGGTAAAACCCAGGTTAGGGACTAGATCAAGACCTAGTAAAAATGTCCAAGTAGCAAGTCCAAATTTATTTAATATATATATATATATATATATATATATAGAGAGAGAGAGAGAGAGAGAGAAAGAGAGAGAGAGTCCGGCTACTATGCTATCGATAGCACCAAGCACTTGGTGCCACCAAGTTTTCCACCATTAGATCAATTCTTTTGATCATTTGCAACCCTTAGATTATACTATTCAACCAACCACCCACTAAACCCTAAGGGCCCACTATCATCCTAACCACACATCCTTTCATTCAAGGATTAAAAACCTAATAGCACCAATGACTTGGTGTTATTAATAGTATAGTAGCCTAGGTCTACATATATATGAGTCCGGCTACTATACTATCAATAGTATTAAACACTTGGTACTATTGACTTTTTAACCCTTGGATGAAGGGATGTACGGTTAGGATTATAGTGGTCCCCTAGGGTTTATACTATTTCACCAACAACCCACTAAACCCTAGGGGACCACTATAATCCTAACCGCACATCTCTTCATCCAAAGGTTAAAAAGTCAATACCAAGTGCTTAATACTATTGATATTACAGTAGGCTAATTATATATATATATATATATATATATATATATATATATATATATATATATATATATATAGAGTCCGGCTACTATACTCTTATGAGTAAAACCTCTTCGTACTCATAAGTTTTCATCCATTGGATTAAGAAATGTGCGGTTAGAATTATAGTAGTCCCTACGATTTATACTATTTCACCAACAACCCACTAAACCCTAGGGGGATCAACTATCATCCTAATCGCACATCCCTTCATCCAAGGGCGAAAAAGTTACGAGTACAAATGGGTTTATACTCATAAGACATATATATATATATATATATATATATATATATATATATATATATATATATATATATATGTCTTATGAGTATCTAAGCGCGCGTGCACAAATGTATATATACATATCTGTGTGTAGAGCTAGGCTCCTATAAAATCTATAGTACCGGTGCTCCGATACTATAGTCACATTTTCAATCTTAGAACGTTCAAATCAAGGAATTAAGTGCCGCCTGTGCCGCGGCGGCACGTACCGTGCCCCTCAAAAAGGGGCACGGTACGGGAGGGGTCACCCCCCCGTCTCGAGCGATACCCAAGGGGTATCGCTCGAGACAGAGCGATACCCTGTTGGGTATCGCGTACCGTGCCGAGCGGCACGGCAGTTTTCTTTTTTTTTTTTTTTTTTTTTTTAATCACATGCGTAGAGTATTTTTTTTTGTTATTTTTTAAAAAAATCACATATTGTACGGTACATATTTTTTTGTTTTTTTTGTTTTATCTTTAAGAGATTTAGATTATTTTACTAACTAATTTAGGTTGTTAGTAAATGTGAATATCTTTAAGAGATTTAGATTATTATTATTTACTAACTAATATAAAAAGTAAAGAGATAAAGATAAAATGAGAATGTGGTTATAAATCAAATTTTTAAAAGATTTAAGTTGTTATTATTTACTAACTAATAGCAATCTAAATCTTTTAAAGATTTAGGTTTTATGATTAAAAATATTTTTTATCTTTTTTTCTTCTTATATTAATTAATGAATAATAACAATCTAAATATTTTAAAAATCTAATCGGTACCCACATTCTCATTTTATCTTATCTTTCTACAATAACAACCTAAATCTTTTAAAAATTTAACTCGTACCCACATTCCCATTTTATTTACGTATCTCTCTGTAATTTTGTTTGAAATTAACTTAATCATGAAAATTAATTTACGTATCTCTCTATAATTTTGTTTGAAATTAACTTAATCATGAAAATTAATTTACGTATCTCTCTGTAATTTTGTTTGAAATGAACTTAATCATGAAAATTATAGCTAAAGGCGGTCCACCGTTTTTAGAAGGCGGTGACCCTTCTGTATGTGGCACTGATATGATAAGCTGATATGGCAAAAATAGGGTTAGTTTTACAAATAAAATTTTGATAAGATTATTTCGCAAATTATAAAATTTTAGAGAATTATTTTGAAAAAAAACTCCATTGTACTTTATATATAAAAAAAAAATATCAATATGTTAATTGGTGAGTATAGTAAGCTATATATAGCCAATATTCATAATTTTTTGACTAAACATTTCAAAACAATATTATAAGAGCTTATTGGGAACAAAAAAAACAAAAAAAAAAAACGTGTCAGAGCGTGCCACTGGGAGGTTATGCGTATCCATCGGCACGCAAGCGTGCCACGTGTCGGCACGCAAACGTGCCGGTACCGTACCGTGCCAGGCGGCGAGCGGCACGCCCCCGTGCCACAGCACTTCGAACCTTGGTCCAAATCAACGATCCACACCGTTAAAACTGATATAGACTATTTGAAGTTTCTAAGAATAGAATTTTATATTTTTTCGACATAGTTTACTTTATGATCAAATCATTTCAAAATTGTCAATTTTCAATGGCTACTATGACGAGCTTCTAGTTTAACGGTATAAAAAAATCTAAATTTATTCAAGTTTTCATAAAAAATACTTTAAACTATCTAGATCAAGGTCAGCATCCTTGATCTTGAATTCAAAAGTCCTATCCTCAAATTTTAAAGATTTTTTGAACCTTTTCGATCACGACATAAATGATATCAAAAAATCACAAAATTTGTTTCCTAAATATTTTAAATACTCTAGATCAAGTCTAGCGTAACCGATCATCAATTCGGAAGCCTCATCACCAAAAACAACTTGAAAGTATGGAGGCCTCCATGCTTCTAAAAGCAATTAATGATAGTAGATGAAAAGTGTCTACTATCAACTTTTCATTAATGCATTTTTAGTGATAAAATAACTATTCAAGTTTCTTCTCTTTCTTGAATTATAACGATATCAAATTAGCAAGGTACATCAGATGCCTATGAATGCAGTTTTCATTCTTTGACCCCAAAAAAAATAAATAAATAAACAATTAATGTGTTATGCTGACAATTATTCTTTATAGCTGGTCATGCTGTTACATTGCATGATTGACCATAGAATTTAGAAATCCATAAAATATAGTGTATCTTCAACAACATAAAAATAAATTCTTTCTTCTTCTATTGATTGCTAAAAATTCTTCATGGTTTTGATCCCTCCCTTTACAACAAGATATTTTACATTAACATGATAGCCCATTTACATTGTTCGCCTAATAGTATTGCACACGATAAAACCATTTACCATGTTCACCTAATAGTATTAAAGGTAAATCATTAACCATGTTCACCTAATAGTATTTGAACACGATAAACCAATTACAGTGTTCATGTAAGACATTCTACCCAACAAAGTTCAGAAGAACATGGCAAACCATTTATTGTGTTTACGTAAAATATTTTGTTGACCCTCAGTGGTGCAAACATGGCATTCACGTGGAAAGCAAAGGATCATTTCTGCCCTTCAAATTTATTTGGTGTCAATTATAAAATAAATTATTTTAGAGGAGCCAAAATGCCAAAAACTCCACAACCGAGCTCAAGTTGCGCAGTAACTAATCTTAACCTAGATTTCAAATAGCAAGATTCAGAAATGAATGACAAATTATCTATATTCTAAAATCAAAAATTCAATACTGCAAAACACAAAAGTTCAAACCACGTAATAAGCGAAGCATCAACTCAATGAAGTGATGAATTAAAGAACTTACCTCTCTCAAAATCTCTATTTCTCCATTGCTAAAAGTGCTCCAAAAATCTCAAAGTTAATCCATAATGAGACTCTAAAAGGAATCCTCTCACGGCATTTCACACCAACAAACTAATTACAACCACAAAAACCTCAAAAAAATGTCCTAACATCTTCTTCTTCCCAGCTCCCAAACTGATAAATCCTCAAAATAAAACCCCAAAAAATTTCCAAAGAGATTCACAAGCACGAGAAATGCTCCAGCCCATAGACAGCATCAAGACGCTAGAAAAGGGAGGGGAAAAATAAGAAACGATGAAAGAAGCCTCACCTCACGAAAGAAGCGCGTCGCTATCGAGAGAGAAGATGCGAAGAGAGAGACGGGGAAGGAGAGAGAGAGCGTGCTTTGTTGTTCTTTTTGCTTTTTAGCTTTGGGAGGTTGAGGAACCGGACACGAGGTGGGTGGGGGAAAGCTGGATTGGAATCCGGAGGCCACGTCCGGTTGGAGGGGGAACTTGGGAGAAATGTGGACGGCTGTCGCTTTCTTGGGCCCCGTGCCATGGACGGTTCTGATGCGGTGGGGGCGACGAGCGTACGCCGCTTGAGATGTGACGTGGATGGTGATGGGTGGATAGCGGCGGAGGTGGCTTCCCAGCTTTTTCAATTTTCTTCCATTTTGCTTGTAATAATCCGTGCTTATTAAGAATAATATATATAAATATTTTTTTATATTAAATATATAGTTAAGTAGATTGTACTTATTTTATTTAAATATTTTTATAAAAATTTAAATAGAATGTAGTATAAATTTTAGCAATTTTAAAATCAAATAATTTTATTTAATAATTTTTACATTCACTTCAATATTAAAAATGGTTTAATTTATGAAAAAAATGTTTTAAAATTTTTGAAATCTTAAATTTGGTAGAAAAAACTGCAGATAAAAAATAATAAAAAAAATTGCTGCAAAATTTGAAATATTCAAGAAGGGAAGGAATCAGTATGAAAATCAAATAAATAAAACACTTATTGCAAAATAGCAAAACAAAATGATAGCATAAAATATATTTGCAGGATAATCAATTTTATATAAAAAAAAAAAGTAAACAAATTTTTTTTTAACTATAAATAAGTTTTGGCTTCTTTTTTTTCTTTTTTTTTTTTTGTACAAAATATAATAGTTCTATTAATAAAAGTATATTATTTGGTACATTTTATTGTAAGTAAGTTATACAATTTATTATGAGCTAGTCTCCACCAATTTTTTTTTTTTTGCTCCTTTCTTCCTCTCGAAGCAACAGGAGTGACTAGGCTTCAACCTCGGCTTCAGCGTCGGCAGCGACGGACACGGGGAGGCAGAGGCTTGGGGCGATGACAGCGGTGAACGTGGCGGCAGTTGCGGATGCGACGGGATCGATGGCTTGGGCGG
This sequence comes from Tillandsia leiboldiana, assembly GCA_029204045.2. Lineage (NCBI taxonomy): Eukaryota > Viridiplantae > Streptophyta > Magnoliopsida > Poales > Bromeliaceae > Tillandsia > Tillandsia leiboldiana. The sequence continues at coordinate 39,487,336 of CM055069.1, read as the reverse complement.
TGGGATTGGCGGCTTGGGCGGCTTCAGAGGCGGACGCGAGCGATGGCGGCGATAACGATGGACATGATAGTGACGGCAGCTTAGGCTTCGACCGCAGCGGACAGAAAAGAAAAAAAGATCATAGCTTCTCTTATTTATTTATTTATTTATAAGTGCTTCAGCAGCTCTTGCTGCCGGCATTTTCCATCGCAAGGAGGTAACAATATAAAATTCACTTATGTTTTTATCCATAAGTGTTTCTTAGCGGTCCCTGCAATCCAGATTTTTGTTTTACAATCCTAAGTGAGTTTAGCCATCACCCATTTAGCAGATTTAAGGGCATGTTTGAAGCATGGATATCTTCTTCAGCAATCAGCATATCTCTCATATTTACTCAAGAGCCATGTGATGAAAAATATGTATAAATTGCATATTGTATAAATTACCTTGTATAGCTAGGTGGATTGCACTATTCTAATTAATCATGATAATTATGAGTTTGCAATGCACTAATACATGGGTTTTGTTGGGCATACTTATACACAATAAACTAAGTGTTGGAAAATTCGGTACTCGCCTCGGTACCAGATTCAGTGAATCCGCAATCCATTCCGGTACCGCAATCCGCTCCGGTACCGCCTAGAGTTGGGATTCCGCAGCGAAAACGTCAAATCAGGTTTTTTTTATCAAAAATTCGTCCTCTCAACAAAACTGAAACCAATACAACCACAAAGAGAAGAAAAACCAAAACAGAAAATATATGAATGAAATAAGATTCATTAACTAAGAAAAGAATTACACCAACTGCTCTTTTCTTCTGCAATAGAGTAGCTTAACCCGAGCCCTTCTCTTGAATCTCTCTCACCCTTCTCTCGTCTTCTATAAACCTAGAAGAATTCTCTCTTTTCTCTCTTCTTGTATCGTACAATCATCCTCAAGATCATACGTACTTATATATATACTCTCTATATTAGAGAAATATATAAACTCCGTCCAAGATAAACCCAAATCTACTTAAATTAGGATTATACTCCAATTAATATTTAAATCTAAATTAATTTATCTCTAACAGATTTAAATATTAATCATAATCCAATTAAGATTTAATTACAAAACTAACCAAATCCTAACAATCTCCACCTTGGTTTGATTTGTAATCTTTAACTGCTACGTCGAGCTCACCACGCAAGCTCCACCTTGAGCTTGTCTCCGCCGCTCGATGTTGCCGCATCCTTCGCTCCATCTTGAGCAATTGCAACTCCGCGAACTTTTGGAACCCAAATTGCTTTTGCTTCGATTATGATTGTTCTCCTGTTCAGAACATACAAGTTCCCGCGCTTGTTCGCCACGCACACGATCCGATCTCGTTTTTGCACCCTCATAGCTCTACCTGAAGCTGAAATTTTGCAACCTTTCGAATCCAACTCGCCTAACGAGATCAAATTCCGCTTCAAACCAGGAACGTGTCGTACACCTGCCAGCGTCCTCATGACCCCATCGTGCATCTGGATCTTCACCGTACTGACTCCTAAAACTTTGTACGTAGTCCCGTTTCCCATAAGAGCTTTTTCGCATTTTATCGCCTTATAGGTAGCAAAAGACTCTTTTTTCGGGCAGACGTGAAACGAACATGCCGAATCGAGCACCCATACATCATCCGAAATTTTAGTATCACCGGTCACCGCATATAGCACGTCAGAATCGATCATCTCCGATTCTGGCGCCTGCGCCATCGCTGACGTCTGATTGTCCTGATTCGCGACAGTTTTTCCCTTCTGCCACTTTAACTCATTCAAGTCATCCTTAAGCTTATGACAGTTGCGCTTAATGTGACCTTTTTTGTGACAATAGAAGCACTCCACCTCGAATAACGGCTTCTTTTGTCTACTTCCGATCGTCAATGTTTTTACATCCTTCTTCGCTTTTACTATTAAAGCTGTATCATGACTCTGCATACCGGACTCCTGAGTCATCTTTCGCATCTTATTCGAGAGAAGCGCCGCCATGACCGCCTCCGTGCTTATGGTCTCCTTACCATAAAGCAACGTGGTCACAAGATGCTCATATGTCACCGGTAACGAAGAAAGTAAAATAAGCGCCTTATCTTTATAATCCAAATTAACTCCGATACTGATCAACTGGGTCACCATCTTGTTGAACTCGTTCAGATGCTCATGTAGGCTAGCCGGTTCTTGCATCTGCAGCGTGAACAATCGCTGCTTCAGATACAATCTATTCGTCAAGGACTTGGTCATGTACAGATCTTCCAATTTCTTCCACAACTTCGCCGGTGTCGACTCGTTGGTTATGTTGTAAAGAACATCATCTGCTAATAATAGATGAAGCGTACTCAACGCTTTTCGCTCCATCTTCTCCCATGCCGCATCCGTAATCTCCGCCGGCTTTGCCTCTTTCCCGTTCAACGTTTGGTCCAAAACCTGTTGTACTAAAACGGCTCGAACTTTAATTTGCCACAAGCCGAAATTGTTCTTGTCGTCGAACTTCTCGATTTTGAACTTCGTGGCCATCTCCATCGATCTTTTCTGAAGACCGATAACCTTTAGCTCCAATACCAATTATTGGAAAATCCGGTACTCGCCCCGGTATCAGATTCTGTGAATCCGCAATCCGTTCCGGTACCGCAATCTGCTCCAGTACCGCCTAGAGTTGGGATTTCGCAACGAAAATGTTAAATCGGATTTTTTTACCAAAAATCCATCCCCTCAACAAAACTGGAATCAATACAACCACAAACAGAAGAAAAACCAAAACAAAAAATATGCGAATGAAAAAAGATTCATTAACCAAGAAAAGAATTACACCGACTGCTCTTTTCTTCTGCAATATAGTAGCTTCAACCCGAGCCATCTCTTGAATCTCTCTCACCCTTCTCCCGTCTTCTATAAACGTAGAAGACTTCTATCTTTTCTCTCTTTTTGTATCGTACAATCATCCTCAAGATCATACGTACATATATATATATATATATATATATATATATATATATATATATATATATATATATATATATATATATATATATATATATATATATATATATATATATGTTCTCTACATTAGAGATATATATAAACTCCGTCCAAGATAAACCCAAATCTACTTAAATTAGGATTATACTCCAATTAATATTTAAATCTAAATTAATTTATCTCTAACAGATTTAAATATTAATCATAATCCAATTAAGATTTAATTACAAAACTAACAAAATCCTAACACTAAGAAAGATGATTAGACAATGCCCTTCCCAAAGAGATGCAGACCTTTCCAATTTCTTCTCTCCTTGCTTCCTCTTTTACACAATCACAAAAGATTTATTCTGGCATCCATACAGTGATAGAACTCTTGGGTCCGTAATCTCATGGTTGCAGTTACAAGAAAATCATTTGAACTGATAATGGTCTTTGTGATAAAAATTCATGTTTTGCCACGTGCCGATGCTCATACAATTATTTAAAAAAAATACTTTTGTAACTTTGATCAGACTCGGATAATAATCTGCCAACTACTCCGTAGTGTAGAGAATTGCCTTTTATCAATTTATATATACACGACTTGGGTCAAAACTAAGTGCTATTAGCTTTGTGTGATCTCTCATGTGCCCCACAAAGAGGACACGCCAAATAATTCAGTTATGTCATGTAGCTTAAACTTTGACTCTAAAGTAGTGTTTGATTTTTTGCATCTAGATTATAATCTTCGTTCCCCTTTTTCTTTCATATAAATTTATTATACTGATGCAATCTGTCAACAGAAAAAAAGAAAGAAAAAAGCATCACGCTGACTTCCATCCTGATGATCCAAGTTCCAATTCTATCCGTGAAAGAGCATCTTCTACGGGAAGGTATTGAGGTGAGGATGTAATTCATAAATGGAGAAAAAAATCGTACTCTTCGAAACAATCACTAATAGGATTCTCGCCATGCTATTATTTCATCTAATAAGACAATGTTGTGGTCTTTTTAGTTGTCTGGCCATTTGTTTGTTGGTGGACTTTTCTTAGTCATCTTAAAGTTGTCAAATGACTGCGATAGTACTATTGTTGTCTGGTTATTTATTTGTAGATGGGCCTAACATTTTTGTTCATCTTAATCTATAAGTTGTTTGTAACAGTACCTTTTAATTTGTGTGTGTGGATGATCAGTTAATACTTTTTCTAGAAAAATTTAAAGAACTTAGTAATGAGGTCGTTTTAACCAAACATGGAGAAGTACATTATGATTCATTTTCATTGCAAAATAAATATATAACAATAATATCAGTTAGTATCAACAAAAAGAGAAACAAAATTATATCAAATCAAATCAACTCCCCCTGTCTCTTCTTGATCTTGTCAAGAAGAGCCCCTCGCCCCGGAAAAGAATTATTACGCAACAAATTCCCATCACCCTTCCCTAATACACACTCTCTCTTCTTCTCCTTCACAAAACCATTATCACTATTCTTACTACTACTACTTCTACTACTACTACTACTACTACTACTACTACTACTGCTGCTGCTGCTGCTGCTACTAATACCCCCCATCTTCTTCTTCTTCTTCTTCTTCTTCTTCTTCTTCTACTACTACTCCTGTCTCTCTCCTCACCGCCATCTCCATTTGCTTCTCCAAGCGCGACTCTTCCGCTCACGATTTCTCCAAACACGGCGCCGTTGCCCCATCACCGTTTCTCCATTCATTATACACAATGAAGATAATATGCATAAAAACTTTCAATGAACCTGGTGTATACTAAGTCATAATATTTTTATTCTATGTATTTTAAAATATTTAATTTAAAAAATGTAACATATACAATCAAAATAAAATATTTCTAAATTATATATTTTTTTCAAAATTATTTACAAAATTAAATTTTAATTTAAAATATTGAGTATCAAATTTTAACATTATTTATACATATAATGGTACACCATGTGCATGCTTTAACTATAGTTTTTAATAAGGTTATATAAATTTTAAATTTAAAATATGAGTTTATTTAGGTTAAATTCAAAATATGAGTTTATAATTTATTTATTTTTTATTTTTTAAATTCAGATTCAAATTTATATTGTAAAATAAAACTCTATATTAAAATTGTGTACTTAAATTTAAGTTATTTTTGAATTCAGATTCTAGTTTTATTGAATAAACTTCTAAAAATACAAGCACAAAATTTTTTAAAATCACTTTATAAAATGTCGCTCTAAACAAAATTTATATTTAGTAAATTTCTGAAAACTAAGAAAGTTTTTTATAAATTTGTTATTATAAATTATAAAATTAAGAATATCATTAAAAAATTGACTAATATATCTTTTACATCAGTATTTATTATTCAATATATTCAAAATATGAGTTTATTTAGGTTAAATTCAAAATATAAGTTTATAATTTATTTATTTTACTATTTAAATTCAAATTCAAATTTATATTATAAAATAAAATTCTATATTCAAATTGTGTACTTAAATTTAAATTATTTTTGAATTCAGATTTTTGTGTCATTGAATAAACTTCTAAAAATACTAACAAATTTTTTTTTAAATCACTTTATATAATGTTGCTCTAAACAAAATTTATATTTAGTATATTTCTGAAAACTAAGAAAGTTTTTTATAAATTTGTTATTATAAATTATCAATGTAATAGCAATACTTTGAATTTCGGAATTTATTTTTGAATTCGGTATTTTGAATTAAATTGGCATTTTTCGAAATTTAAAGAGAGCATTATTTTCAGCTTTTTGAGGATTAAATCCTCGGGGTCTCTTTCATCAGGTTACTAGTTGCTGAAGGGAGTAGTCAAGTCCGTTTTCAATTTTGCTGTGCTGGTTGTATCGAAAGGCGTAAAAAACAGAGTTTAACGGAAGAGCGGGTTTTCTCCATAAAAAGTTGTGACTGCTAATCTGGTGAGATCTTCAGAAAAGAAGATTGTAACTCTGCTGGCGTCGTCAAACGGAGAACGACGGTGCGATCGGATCTCAAATACAATATCCAGATCTCTCGGAAATGCACTTTTTCGTATAAAACAGATCTAAAAACCGGTTATTGGTATTTTCGATACTCGTTAGGGTGTTTGGTGCATCGAGATCCGTGAAACGGGTTTTATGGAATATTTTGGCTTTTGGCACGCTTTTTCGAGAAAAGCGGAGTGAGACTCGCTAGATAGTGGGTTCGGGATTGGCAACCGGGCTCCGCAAAGTGGGCGGAATCCCTTTTAAATAGCTCGTGGGGATTCAGGATTCTCTTAACATAAGAGAAAACCCTAATTTTTTTTGTTTTCCAAGATTCGTCTTCTTTCTCGTCCATGCGCGGTAAATGATCAGAGTCGAACAATCGCCGTTGGAGCCGAAGAAGTCGATCGAAGGTTTTGGCCATTGCAAGATCCGGGCGCCCGATCTCCATCGCTGTCGCACACCTCGGCCTCCGTAAGCTACCGCCGTCGCGTGTGTTGCGCCCGCGCGCTTGTAGCCGCGCGCCGCCACTGCCACATGTGCCTGCAACCCGCGCGCACAACGTCGCCGCTGCTGGTGATTGCGCCCGCACATACCATGTCGAGCGCATGTGGCCCGCGCGCACCGCGCCGAGCGCCTATGGCCCGCGTACACACGCGCTGCTTAATCAGCCGCTCGCTCCACGCCCATGGCTTGTGCGCCCGCATGTTTACCACTACACGTGCCCATGCAGTTGCAACCGCGTGCCCGCGCCACCTGGTCGCCCGCGCGCCTGCACCGTGTCAGCCGCGCGCCGCGCCGCCGTCAGCCAGGTTCTCAAGCCCTAGCTTGACGAATTTTGGTTTTCGTCATCGTCGGTGGCTCCGGGTGTTTTTGCTCAGCCGTTTTCATCGCGATCTTCGTCAATGCAACGGTGAGAGCTTGGATCGTCGTCCGTCGCTCCGCTGGTTGTCGGATCGCCGTCAGGATCGAACGAATCGTAGCGAAAGCTGGTTTTGTCGACGGGGAGACTTTTCGACTTAGTAGTTGTCCGGATTGGATCTTTTGGACAGCGATACGTCATTTTCTGTCCCTAAAATTCTCTCAGCCACCGGTGCACTTTTTGTCACTCACGGTACACCTATAAAACTCCTTTTTCACATAGTTGTATGTTTTTGGATGAGTTCTTGTATCGAGAGATTTTAGGGGTGCTAAATTGCACATGTAAATTTTCAGATGATGAGAACGTCGAGATAAAGACCCGAGGGACTGTTCTCATCCAAACAACGGTAGAGTCGTTTGGGGTATATTTTTGATCGGCAAATCAATCGGTGCGACGGTTCGGGAATCGAGAGATTGTTCCGGCAATTTAGAACAAAAGAAAAATTTGGCACAGTGGTCGGGACCACTAAATCACCGGTTAATGTAATTTTAGTTTTTAATTATTGGTAGACTTTGGATAGGTCCAGATGATTCACGGGAGTCCATAGAAGAGTCACGTGCTCAGGTTGACTACCGGTAGAGGTAGGTACTTCGATCCGAAGTCGAGAACGTCGTCGAATCGGTTAACTAGACCATTCTCTTCTTCTTTATTGTTATTGTTATTATTATTATTCGTCAAGTAGGATGTTTATCTTTCACAGACATTGTGATAGTGTAGTAAACTTTTTATGGAACTTCTTGCCGAGAGATGTTCACTAAACACAGTTAGTGTGTTGCTTAGCTTACCCTTGGGTGGTATAAGCGGTAAAGTGAAATTTCTGGTTGTTGGACATTACTTGACAGATAATGATAGGGACATTGATGTTTAGTTTTCCTTTTGTTATCTTGTTTGACCTTCGGGTGTTCCTTTTACATGTCATTTGGCAACTGTTGGTCGCGGGAGACTTTGGTTGGATTATGAGATCGTCATGCTCTTGGCGTTCTTCACGCACACCAGCAGTTTGGCCACCGCAATGATGTACTTTTTTGAAGAGGTGGTCTAATTGACCCGTGATCCCTACGCGGTGATTTTTTGCCTGAGGGGACCCCCTGCGGATATTGTAGTGCCGTGATTAGTGCGGATGGGGTTAGTTTGTACCGGCATATTGAGTAGATTTGTGATTGTGCCTGAGGTCTGTAAACCAACATGGCGGCTATGATTGGGTATTAGCGGCATCTTTCTTTTTGCACTGGATGTTATAGTAGCACCTTAGTATACTCGTTTACTGTTTTTATTATCTTTTGCTACTACAGTTTATTCGCATTGAGTATATCATTTTTGCTTTTACCTTCTTATCTCTTTATAGATCATGTTACTGATCAGTGAGTATGACTTGTCCCCGTCGGCGTATTGTACCCACTGAGAAATGTGATTCAGTTGCGTGTTTCTCATCCCACTATTTTTATAGGACTGAGTGGGGGTGGGGGACAGGACAGTGGTGAGGATGCTGTTTAGCAAGTTCTAGCATTTCTTCGTCTGGTTATTTCTTTCCCCTATGTTTAGTCTAGTTATTCACTTTTGTGGTCAAATGATGTGCATGTGGATGATATGTGGATGTTAGGACGGTTCTCTTTCTCTATTGGTACGATCATATATCGTGGATTTTTTGTTACAGCGTATGTGGTTTTATGTTTGCGTCGTGTGGACGTGGGTTTTCATATAAAAAGGATTTGCGAAAATGGTTTTCAAAATTATGTGTCGTGTTTCCAAATCCCTGTGGATTTATCCTTTCAAAATATGGATGTGCCGGGCGTGCGTCGTTTTCATGTATGGAATAGTTATATCTTTACTTTCCGCACTCTAGCCACTACAAGAGAAAGATGTTTCGGTGGCGACTTTTTTGTAGCGACAATGATTGTCGCCACTAATGTAAAGATATAGTGGCGACATATAATTGTCGCCACCAATAAAGAAGCAATAGTGGCGACATGAAGATGTGGCCACCAATACTTCGTAAGTAGCGGCGCAGCGAAAACAGATGAAAGATATAGTGGCGATTATTGCCGCCACGAAATTTTTTAGTTCCCACCATAACTTCTCTCCTTTTTTTTTTCACCAACCAAAACTTTTTTTTTTTTTTTTTGGGATGCCCACAGTGCACGCTAGCTGTTTCCTTAATTAATTAACCCATCTATCTCTCTCTCTCTCTCTCTCTCTCTCTCTCTCTCTCTCTCTCTCCTTCCCCTTCCCCAAATCTGCAAGCTGAGGCCGTCACCCGTCGCCCGCGACAGTGCACGCTAGCTGTCGCCCGTCGCCCCTCCGTCGCAAGCAGAGAAGCCCGTCGCCCCTCCGCAAGATGAAGGCCGTCGACCCTCCGCCGCCCCTCCGCAAGCTGTAGGCCATCGGCCCTCCGTCGCCCCTCCACAAGCTAAAGCGCGTCACCCCTCCGTCGCCCCTCCGCAAGCTGAATGCCATCGCCCCTTCGTCGCCCCTCCGCAAGCTTCTTCGACAGTCACAAGTTCCTTCACAATCTTAAATTTTTAACTTTAATTTGTGAATATATTTTTATCTTTATATACTTGATTAGTATATTTTACATAATTTAAAGAGCTGTAAATTTATTAAAATTAAAATAATTAATTATTAGTTTAAATTTAATTGTGAAAGAATTATCAAATAATTTAATAAAATAAATTTAAAATTTAGGTATTAAAATTAATGTTTTGAAGAGTAAAATAGTTGAAATCAAAATAATCTTCTATATATTTTTATATTTTCTTTAAAGAAATTATAATTTTTTTATATTTAGTTTTGTAGCAAATAAACTGAAGCTACACAAATCATAAATGCTTGAATGCCAGTAAAACTAAAGGTATATCAAAATTTGGTTTATGAGACTGTAAGTGATTCTGTCTTGTAATTTGTCCAAATATCTTTTTGAGTACAGGGCACTTAATAAATATATCTTTGTAATAACAAATTGACTAGAAAGTATATAAATACATGTATCACAAGTATTTTCAAAATACTGAAGGTCAAAAGACAAAGGCTGTTAAAGAAAATCATGTAATTTCACTAAAAGTCATTAAGCAATATGTATTTTTAGGCTATTGATAAATTGAATTTGTTGTTACTGGCCCATTTATACCATAAGTGTATTGTCCAGCAGCTAAGTTGGGTAGTATTTGTGATGTTGAAGTAATTCTTTGATCATCATCATCATTTTTTAGTTAAGGCAGGCTTATGTCACGGACTTAAGCTTTTCGCATAGCAAAAGTTCGTGCGGCGCCCGCCTTCCTGCTCGAAGAGGGCAAGCCTTGCTCTCTATTTGCTAGCCCGGACCTTCGCGCCCTACGACTAAAAGCAAAAGTAGAGAAAAGAGAAAGGAGTAGTAGTTCCGCAGAAAAAACTAAGTACTCTCTTTACTTAGAAAAATAACACTACAAGATACAACTCTCTCTTGTTGTTGAACAACTCTCTCTTGTTGAATTGGCCTTCGCCAACTCCCCTATTTATAGGCTTATGTACAACTCACTCACTAAGCCTATATTTACAAGCCATGACTCTTGGCATTCCCATGACTCTTGGCATTCCCATGACATTAATGGTGGTGGTTGCAAGTCTCTTCACCTCCCAAATATCTCTTTGTCTCCCACAAATGAGGTTGGGCTAGCTTGACAAGCCCACTTCGGTTTTGGCTAGGGACTTAGACTAAAATTTTCTAAGTCCCTAACACTTGTCCCACCTAATGCGCAGGCATCCTCGTCGCGTGTTGCTTCTGGAACTCGTCGATTAGTGCTTGGTATTGCCAAAGTGTGTCACCCTTCTCCCAAGTAGCCTCGCCGTAAGGGAGATTTTTCCACTTCACCAAGTACTCTGGGCTTGGCGGCACTCCGCGTCGCCGAATCAGTCGAGTGTCCAGGATGGACTCTGCTTCTTTGTCAAGGGATGTAGTCATGGTCACCGCGGCGCGTTGCGACACGCCACGGCTTAGATCCTCGGCGTCTCTATGGTATTGCTTCAGCTTGCTGACATGGAAGACTGGATGGATCTTGAGGTTCGCGGGCAACTGCAGCTTGTAGGCAGACTTACCCACACGTTTGACGATGGGGTATGGGCCTTCACACTTGCGCAGCAGCCCCTTGTGCACCTTGCGCAAGACCTTGAATTGCTGCGGTAGTAATTTGACCATCACTTGATCACCCACGGCAAACTCCCGCGGTTGTCGCTTTTCGTCCGCCCACTTCTTCATTCGCCGAGCTGCTTTCTCCAAGCTCGCCCTCGCAATTTCACCCCTTTCCTGCAAGTTAGAGGTAAATTAGAGAGCAACAGGGCTGGGGAACTGCTCTTCCGCAGCGGCTGTGTGTGGGGCGAGCGGTTGTCGCCCAATCGCCAGCTCGAAGGGACTCCAGCCCGTAGATTCACTGCGCCGCAAATTGTAGGAAAACTGGGCAACATCAAGGTGATGTACCCAATCCTTCTGACTGGCACTCACAAAGTGCCGCAAGTACTCCTCCAACAGAGCATTCACCCGCTCCGTTTGTCCGTCCGTCTGTGGATGAAAACTGGTGGAAAAGAGCAACTCAGAACCCAAGATTTTGAACACCTCGGTCCAAAACTTGCCGGTGAATCTGGGGTCGCGGTCGCTCACAATACTTTCGGGGATCCCCCAAAGTTTGACGACATGGCTGATGAAGAGTCATGCTGCTTATTCAGCCGTGCAATCGGTTGGTGCTGCGATGAAGGTCCCGTACTTAGAAAAACGATCCACCACCACTAGTATGGACCCACGCTCCCCCACCTTTGGCAAGGCGGAGATGAAGTCCATGGAGATGCTCTCCCACGGACGGCTTGGAATAGGCAATGGCTCGAGGAGACCACCAGGTCGCTGGTGTTCAACCTTGTCCTGTTGACACACCAAGCAAGTTCGCACGTAGGCCTCGACGTCTTCGTGCATTCGTGGCCAGTAGTAAGCGGCCTCGAGCAATGCCAAAGTCCGCTTCTGACCTGGATGTTGTCACGCCCCGAGTTTCAAAACAGCGGTAGATTTTTTTTTTTTTTTTAATCAGAGTTCAACCTTTAAACTCAGGACGTGAACAGACCGCCACATGCATAGGAAATTCTCTGTCCACACGGACAGAGTCTCCCCTATACATGCTCGGCTAGGCAAGTGCAGTGATACAATCAGAGAGCAACATAATCAACAGCTAAATCAAAAACATAAAGCTCTACAACTAATACATCCACAACTACTCATGACATAATCCACAAATACTCCAACTCAAAAATATATAGACAATCTAAGATCATGATACGGTAGCTGCAAAAACTAGCACTGGGCCACTGCGGCCAATAGCAGGGGACAACTCTAGCGCGACAGCTCACTGGATCGTCCCAATCTCCAGCACCTGACTGACCTGAAAAATGGTCACCCAGGGGGTGTGAGATACATCGACAGTGTGTCCCAGTGGGCACGACGGGCCGAGAAATAGCAAGTCGTACCTACCGGATACAATAATAAGCGGATAGCAAAAGCAAGAAATACTGAAGCTGAAAGGTAAGATGCAGATGTAAAATCTAAGCATGCTGAAATGGAAGCAGGGGTGCCCATATATCAAGCTAATCATGCTGTAACTGGCAAATCAGACAAGCAAGAGCTAATCATGCTGTACAACAGAGCTAATATGATAATCAATGATATCAATGCCGTAAACAGGGAATGCTGATAATCACGGAAGGGAAGCAGGGTACTCATGATTGTAATTTATCATGCTATAATTGATAAATCTGACAAGTAGGAAATGATCATGCTATAAACAAAGCTGATATATAATAATGCTGTAAACTGAAAGAGCTGAATAATAATAACTGTAGGTACCCAATCAGTGCCGTCATCAGTCACAAGGACCTAGACCAATGCCAAAGCTGGCACGTTCGGCTGTCATATAACCCGGCACCATCGGTGCACTCAGGGGCACACGTGTCGCCACTCTCGTCCACTATGTGCAGCCTGGGGCTCACGGGTCGCCACTATCGACCACTTCACCGGTAAAGAACGTGTTGTGGGGGATCAATCCCACAGCGTACGTGACATGAGCAGCTAGTGCTATGGCGATCATAAGGCTGATGCTCAAGCTGAACAGTCGGCAATGAGCCAGATAATCCCTGTCGGGATGCTGAAAGCTGTAATAATCTCGGATGCTGAAACTGTAATAATCTCGGATACTGTATAAACGAATCTGAGCAACAGGAGCTGAATATTTGAGCAGTAACTGAAACTGAAACTGAATAGCAGGACTGTACTCCTATTCTATCATGCAACGTAGAACAGGAAATGCTACTATAACTAGGCTGATGACCAAACAAACATGGCATATGTCAAGTTGTATATATAGGTATACTAAATGCTGAACATGAAATCATACCGGGAACTGAACTGCAGATCGATACTACATAGCTATACACAGTGAATGCTGGAATGAGAGCAAATAGAAAGGCTCAAGCATAAGTTCAGGGCTACACAAAAACAGGTGTCCGACCTACCACAGCACCCCATAGGGCCAACCTGATAAAGCCCGGACCGAAGATAAACCCACCTCAATGTAGATGATCACGGTGGCTGCTGGATGGCTCGCAAGCTGGCGGCTGACTGCTGGGACCTGAATCATATGCACAGGTCAGAAAATAAACTCTCACACATACACAACCCCTGACTCGCAACGCACACCAGGCTTAAACCTGGATCCACCAGGACTACACTGGGAACCTCAAATAGAACAACTTAATCGCCACAAGTCTTCGAATTGCGCGATTAAAACCGAGTCACCGATAAACCGACAATTTTGCCGATTTACGGTCCGATAACCGATTTTCGCTCAACGGAAGCTATCGGATGTCCAATGAAAAGCTTAGAGATCATAGGTACACAGCCCAAGATAGCACGCTAGGTAAAATTTGCGTTTAGACCCCTAATGTTTCTTGAATTCGCATAAATACATGCATTTTAGGGTCTTTTTTCGCTCGTATTAATTCTCGGGGCATTATTTAATCGAATCGATACCACCAGAAGGTGGCCCTCGACTTTCTGGACACCGTACTCACCATTTGGCAGCAGCACGGAACTCGAGAACAACTTCGGTCCATCTTTTACTTATGCAATTAGGTTTATTTTGCATTTTAAATATATTTACTCGATCAATCCCTCATTTAGGGTGAGCATCATGCTCAGTAGGTCGAGGGGACACAGCGGCTCTCCCTGAGGGTGCAACATAACTGCTGGAACAGCTTAAGGAAGCAACATGGCTTATTTAGAGCTCGGCGCACAAGATCTCCACATCCCATCAGTCCATCTTTGGACAGAGGTGAGCATCAAGCTCAGGGGATGGCACAGAGTCTAGGGCTCACTGTCTCGAGACTACAGCACTGTCGAAACACCCTAAGAACCATTCTTAATTAGCATAGAGCTCAACATTGTCCATCTTTCTAACCACTCGGCCACTTTGCAAACTGAGGTGAGCATTAAGCTCCTGGGACTGAGGGAGGTTAGAGGCTCACCACTGGAGCGTTACAGACCTGCGGGAAAGATCACCGGAGCAAGCTAGGCCACGGCTTGAGCACCCATCAATGGCACCCAACGGAACCTTTGTTCTGGAGGCCATCTGAGGCAAGCACTAGCCTCTAGGGTACAAGGAAACCTCCATGCTTGCGGCTGGGTCAAGAAAAAGGCATGCGATGGCCGGAGCTAGGCAGCGCAACCACGGTTGGAGCTTCGGGTTCAGGCAATCACATAGCATAGGTTCCTAGGTGCAACCAACTGCACCACAAGCTTTCTATCGAAGTTTCGGAAGGTTCTGGGCAAGTCCCCACCGCCGGCGATCACCGGACAGCCGGTCGCCATTAACGAGCTCAAGCTCGAACCATTAATGGCAGAATTCCGGCGGCTCAGCATGGGTCGCATGCAAGCACCTGGAAGGCTTCCTCTCAGGCATAGGAAGCTTACCAGACCCTCCCCCGGTCCCGAGAAGCAGCGGCGACGCCAGACCGGCCAACTTGGCCGTGGTCATAAACTCCCGAAACTAGGGCATCGCCCCGCCGCGCCCACGGTGCACCAAATCACTCCAAATTTGGAGGAGAGTAAGAGTAGGACTAGGGGAAGAAGACCACCATTTTAGTTTTTGCTAAAAGTTCCTGAGAGTAGAGCAACCTCGGGGCGGAGCAAATCGATATTCCGGCGGTGCAACTTTGCCGCCGGCCAACCAATGGCCTCCCATTTGCGGGGCTGGGCAAGGAGTCTCTACAGAGGCTCAAGAACACACTTCCAAGGTCTCGGGACAAAAAGAACCAGAGGGAATGAAGAACTCACCTCACCGGAGTTGGAGAAGAAAGGTTGAAGCCGGTTCTCCTCCCCCGCGAAGCGCGGCCACCTAGCTCCCTCAGGTGCACTCACAGGAAGAAGAGGAAATCACCAGGATGCGCAGAGACTAATTTTGAAGTCCCTTGAAACACTCCTTCTCTTCCTCTCTCAAGCTCGGCCAAGCATGCAAGGGTCTCCTCGGCCTCCCAGGACTTTGGAACACGATCTGGAGTGTGCTGAGGGGTGAGGGAAGTCCAGAGATCAAAAATGGCTCCTCGGATCCCCCCCCAAAGCCCCAAGAGTCACAAAGTGGTTTAATGCATATTTTGCAAAATTTTGCAAATAAATCCTTTCACAACTCACCTCCAGCACAAAGCTCCCATCCGTGGGTCACAATTGCTGCCAGGACCTTAACCTAGATGCCTTTAATTATTTGGTCCAAGAAAAGTAGGGTTTCCCGCAAAAATACGCGACCTTTCAGTGTTTTTCACGCATTTCGAGACGAACGGTTCGTCAAATTGTGAAACGGACTTTGCCACGACGTCCGGCTCGTCGAGACCTTTCAGGTAGTGCATTTGCATGTTTGATTCAGTGCTCAAATAAATTCTCGGGCCATAAAGTTCCATGAGATATACTGCATTGCACGCATTTCGATGCACCAGAGTCGCCAAACGCAAATTCTGTCAGTGCCATTACGTTCAGAGCATCGAATTTAGCTAGAATTGACTACTCATACTACTATGTTTGGGATCCAGATGGCGAAACAGCCGATGTTGGTCGAGAGGGGAATTAAATCAGGGGTTACTATTCATTGGTACTATTCACTTAAGTCGCGGGTCCCACTCGTTACTTCGCTAATTTCTGGACAATCCAACCGTCGGATCGAAAATCAGTTTATATCATTTTCAATCGATTCGACGAGACAGTCGCACTGGCGATTTTAGATTTTTGAGATCAGACTCGGATCTGAAAGGCAGACGTAGTGCTCCGAAAATTGTGCAATTTGCACACCGATATACAACCACTTAGGTTCAATTTTGCATTTCCTCATCCACATTCACATTTGAATTCTTTAATTTCAAATTTGAGTTTCTCGGGTACTACAGATGTCCTGCTCACTTGGAGTCATGACACTTCTTTATGAGCTCGTGGCGAAGATTGTCCCACTTGGGCACAAACACCCGCCACCCTTTGGTGAGGAGTAACCCGTCGCTAAGCCAAAACCTTCGCGTTTTGCCCTCCTTGACAAGTTGCACAAGGTTCTGAGCGATAGGGTCCTCGTTGGTTCCTGCGCGAAGTCGATCACAGAGTGTCCGGCGAAGCTGCCACACAGCCGCTAGTTCAGCCTTGCGGCTGAGTGCATCAGCCACGTGATTCTCCTTCCCGGGCTTGTACTGCATCACCATGTCGAACTCCGCCAAGAAATCCTGCCACCTTGCCTGTTTAGGCGACAGCTTCTTCTGCGATTGGAAGTAGCTTGTGGCGACGTTGTCGGTGCGCACCACAAACTTGCTCCCGAGCAAATAATGTCGCCAGGTCCGCAAACAATGCACGACGGCGGTCATCTCCTTCTCTTGGACAGTGTATCGCCGCTCGGTATCATTGAGTTTGCGACTCTTGTAGGCAATGGGGTGTCCATCCTGCACGAGAACACCGCCAATGGCAAAATCTGAGGCATCGGTGTGTACCTCAAAGGTGCGGCTGCAGTCAGGTAGTCGCAGCACCGGATCCTCCGTCACCGCCCGCTTTAGGTCCTCGAATGCCTTCACGCATTGAGAGGTCCAATCCCACGAGTGGTTCTTCTTCAAGAGATCCGTCAAGGGGGCTGCTCTCGCAGAATAGCCTGCAATAAAACGCCGATAGTAGTTGACGAGCCCAAGGAATGACCGCAACTCAGGTATGGTTGTTGGGGTCTCCCATTCGCAAATGGCTCGCACTTTCTGTTGATCCATGCAGAGTTGTCCCTGGCCTATCCAGTGGCCAAGGAAGTATACCTCTTCCTTCGCGAAGCTGCATTTCTCCTTCTTGACGAACAACTAGTTCTCCCGCAACACTTGGAAGACGGTTTGTAAATATTCGATGTGCTCTTCCAAGGTGTTGCTGTATATCACAATGTCGTCGAGGTACACGACCACGAAGCGATCGAGATAGGAATGGAACAGCTTGTTCATGAGGGTGCAGAAGGTCGCTGGCGCATTCGTCAGGCCGAACGGCATGACAAGGAACTCATAGGACCTGTACCTTGTCACGCACGTGGTCTTTTCCTCATCTCCTTTCACAATCCGCCCTTGGTAGTACCCGGAGCGAAGATCAAGTTTGGTGAAGAATTTCGCTCCGCCCATTTGATCAAAGAGATCTGCAACCAAAGGAATAGGGTACTTGTTTTTGATAGTTACCTTGTTGAGCGCCCTGTAG
This sequence comes from Tillandsia leiboldiana, assembly GCA_029204045.2. NCBI lineage: Eukaryota > Viridiplantae > Streptophyta > Magnoliopsida > Poales > Bromeliaceae > Tillandsia > Tillandsia leiboldiana. Next base: position 39,469,728 of record CM055069.1, on the reverse strand, counting down.
TCTATACAAAGCCGCAGGCTTCCATTGCTCTTCCACTGGAACAAAACTGGTGCTCCATAGGGTGCCCGCGGCCGCATTCCGCCGCTGCGCCGCCGTGCTCCGCCTCCCGCCGGTCGCCGCCGATCGCCGGAGTTACTGTTCCGGCGTGAACAGTAACTAATGGCGCAAAGATCAAGTAAATAGCCCATTTTCATCGTTTTTGCGCGCTGAATCCAAATCTGCTGTCTGTTTTGCCAAAATTCGCTTCTAAAATTTGTCAAAGGCATCCGGAAAGGTATTCTTAATCCAAATTTCGCGCTGGATCTAATCCTGAGGTCCGATTCGCGCGCAAACACCTCCAACACACAGCAGAGGTCTCCGAAAGCTGCTAAACACACCGCAGAAGCTCCGTTGACCCAACAGTAATCCTCTTGTGGAAATTCGGGTCCTCACATCCTCCCCCACTAAAAGAAAGTTTCGTCATCGAAACTAAGAAGCAAATCAAACGTACCTCAGCTCGGAGCCTCGAACAAGAAAGGATAGGTATCCCGCATCAACTCTTCCAGCTCCCAAGTGGCCTCCCACTCCTCGTACCCAAGGTCCTCCCCAATCTCCAGTGGGGTGAAGTCAAACACATGCGCAGGATCAAATACATACTTCCTCAAGCAGAAACGTGAAACACATCATGAACTCCAACCAGGCGTGGAGGAAGAGTAACTCGAAAAGTAACAGGGCCAACTCTCTCCAGTACCAAAAAGGGTCCAATAAACCGGGGACTAAGCTTTCACCGACCTCCAAATCTCCGGACCCCTGACGAAGGCGAGACTTTCAAAAAGACATGATCACCAACCTGAAACTCTATGTCTCGCCGTCGGGTATCAGCATAACTCCTCCGTCGACTCAGGGCGGTCTCAAGATGTCGTCATATCAATCTGACATTCTCCTCTGCCTCTGCCAGTAGATCAGGACCCACAGTCTTCCTCTCACCCATGTTACTCCAATATAGGGGTGTCCGACACTTGTGTTCATACAACGCTTCAAACGGAGCCATCTGATTGCTCGCTTGGTAACTGTTGTTGTATGCAACTTAACCAATCCCACGTGTCGGTACCACCCTTCTTCAAAATCCAGGACGCACGCTCTCAACATATCCTCGAGGGTCTGTATGGTGCGCTCAGACTGTCCATCGGTCTGTGGTGGGATGCTGTGCTAAACTCGGAGCTACGTCCCCAAGGCTGTTTGTAAACTCCTCCAGAAATACTAGACAAACCTCGGGTCTCTATCTGATATAATGGAGACGGGTACACCGTGCAACCTTACCACCTCATCTAAGTACAACTGTGCCAGTCGCTCCCAAAGGCCAAGTCACCTGCACCGGTAGAAAGAGAGCGGACTTGGTGAGTCAATCCACGACTATCCAGGTCGCATCAGCTCCAGTCTGTGCTCTCAGCAACCCAGTGACAAAATCCATAGTGATATGATCCTATTTCCATTCTGGGATTGGGAGACTCTGTAACTTGCCAGCAGGTACACGATGCTCAGACTTTACTTGTTGACAAGTTAAGTAGTGCCACGATCCTCCCAATGTCTCCCTCTTCATACCAAAAATGTGCCTTGAGGTCCTTATACATCTTAGTCCCACCAGAATGAATGGTATAAGGTGTAAAATGGGCATCCCTCAAGACCTGCTCTCGAATCTCTGGATCCACAGGCACGCAAGCTCGGTCACTGTACCGCAGTACTCCCAAAGTATCAACTGAAAAATCTCCTGCCAACTCAGTCTGAATCTATCCTCGGATCGTCATCAAAGGGGGGGGTCCTCACTCCGTTTCTCTCGAATCTGTCCAACAAAGTGGGCTGCACGACCAAAGACATAAGTCTAACAGAGCCCCAGGGGATACAACCTCAATCTGTAACCGTCTCATCTGCTCAACCAACGGCGCCTGCTGCGAAATCATCATACGCAGACTCGTCCTCCTACTCCAAGCATCTGCCACAACATTGGCCTTGCCGGGATGATAAAGGATACTCACACCTTAATCCTTTAACAACTTTAACCACCGGCGTTGCCTCAAGTTCAACTCCTTCTGAGTGAACAGATACTTCAATCTTTTATGATCAATGTAGATCTCGCAGTGCTCTCCATACAAATAATGCCGCCACAGCTTCAGAGCAAACACAACCGCTGCCAACTCAAGATCATGAGTAGGGTAAATTTTCTCATAGTCCTTCAATTGCTGTGAAGTATAGACAATTACCCTACCATGCTGCATCAGTACACACCCCAGACCACTGTGAAAGGCGTCGCTGTAGATCACAAATCCCTCTCCCAAGACCGGGAGAGCAAGGATTGGAGCTGTCATCAATCTCAGTATCAGCTTCTCAAAATAGCTCGGACGAGTCTCACTCCAAATAAACTTAACCCCTATCCTGGTCAGACGTGTGAGGGGAGTGGAAAGCTTAGTAAAGTCTTCTACAAATCAACGATAAAAGCCGGCCAAACCAAGAAAACTCTGTACCTCGGTGATAGTCGTCGGCCTCGGCCAATCTAGAATAGCATCCACCTTGGCCGGATCAACTGCCACTCCCGTAGCTGAAACTACGTGGCCCAAAAGGCGACCTCCCGGAGCCAAAATTCGCACTTCATAAGCTTGGCATACAGCTTCTTCTCTCACAGAAGCTGTAGCACTGTCCTCAAGTGCTCCTCATGCTCCACACCACTCCGGAAGTAAATCAGTATCATCAATAAATACTGCAACAAACCGGTCCAAAAACGGCTGAAATATCCAGTTTACCAAATCCATAAATGCGGCAGGGGCATTCGTCAATCCAAATGGCATCACTGTGAACTCATAATGCCCGTGCCGAGATTTGAAAGCCGTTTTGGAGAAATCCTCGGCCCTCACCCTCAGCTGGTGGTAACCGGACTGAAGATCAATCTTCAAAATCACCGAAGCTCCCAACAGCTGATCAAACAAGTCGTCGATCTGCAGTAATGGATACTTGCTTCGGATGGTCACTTTGTACAACTCCCTATAATTCACACACAATCAAAGCGAACCATCCATCTCCTTCACAAATAAAACAGGCGCTCCCCACGGTGATACGCTGGGTCTAACAAAACCCTTGTCCATAAGACCCTGTAGTTGCGCCTTCAGCTCCCTCAACTCGGCAGGCGCCATCCGATAAGGTGCCTTCAAGGTTGGCATGGTTCCCGGGACCACGTCAATCACAACTCTATCTCCCTCTCCGACGGCATAGTCTTCAACTCAAGGGGGAAACACATCTGGAAACTCGCGGACAATGGGGATATCCTCGAGTCCCAGTGCCACCGTAGGCACCTCCACGATAGTAGCCAGAAAGGCAGTGCAACCTCAGCTCAACATCCGCATAGCCCATGCCGAAGAAAAATAGTTGCTGCGAACAACGTGCTCAGGCAACCTCTGAACATAACTCCTCCAGTCCTGGCTCGCGGAGAATCATCGTCCTCTCCCGGCAGTCAAAATGGCAAGGTCCGGTGACAATCAATCTACCCTATCTGTCGGTATACTAATCAACTATGGTGGAAAAACATCCGGGAGCTCGCGAACAATAGGGATATCCTTGAGTCCCGGCACCGCCGTAGGCTCCTCAACTACACTAGCCAAAAAGGCTGCACATCCACAGCGGATCATCTACCTCGGTCGGGAAGTCGAACCCATAAGGCAAGGAAAACACTCGGACATTCCCGGTACACAACATCTCTTGGCCTGGCTCGCAAAGGGTGATCGTCTTCGCGGCATAATCTATCATCGCGAAATATCGAGCCAGACCATCCATCCCGAGGACCTCATCAAAATCCCACAGCCATCTCAAGACCAACAACATTCCTCCACGTGCGACGTGTAATCTGGAATCTAAACCTCTGTGCACGTGGTAACCCTCCTACCTCTAACCCATGCAATGATGCACATCCTACTAATAAAAGAAATGAAATGCTTCGATAATAATAAGATACGAATCCTACCGCCAGAAATAAATCATACCTGCCATAACTCGGTCAACGATAGCAGAATCCTCCGTCTGCGCTAAGCAAACATGGCCGCTCGACAACGGCTGTCTCTCACCAGATGAGCGGGGAGGCAAATATTGGTCTACCTGGAGATCTGTCGGTGAAGTTCCCGGTCGTAGCTGGGAAGTAGTAGGAACAGATGCCGAAGTCGGTGCTGGACATGTCGGAAGGGGGCATGTAGCCCGCAAATGTCCAGACTGGCCACAAAGATAGCAGTGTCCCTGCCGTTGATCACAAGTATTGGCAAGGTGCTGACCTCCACAGAAAATGCATATGTCAGAAAACTGGGACTGCCTCGACGGCTGCTGCTGCTGTCGCCTCTGCTGCCGTGGCCGCGACCTCTGTTGGGATGCGATAGAGGTCAACGCCGAAGAAGGTGCTACAAAGGTCGGAATAGGGCATGTAGCTCGGATGTGACCAGGCTATCCACACTTGAAACAGCGACCCCGCCTCAGCTCACAAGTACCGGCGGAATGCTGGCCCCCGCAAAAGATGCACCTGATAGCCTGCTGGGGCTGCCTCTGCTGTCGTGACCGTCTCCGAGAACTAGCCTGTCCATCAACATCTGGGGCCGGGCGTTTCCTCTCTAAACGCTGCTCTGAAGCCCTAGCTCTCTCTCCGACTACAGAATCATCCCCCCGCGCCAACAGCTGCTCCAAGCATTGGTCCTGTCGAAAGCTCCTCGCCACCAAATGGGTCACTAAGGGCCGCAGTTCCCCCAGCTCGGCGGATACCGCCCGTCCAGGCTCCTCAGGGGAAGTGGGAGTACCATCGGCAGAAAAACGACGTCGGGGCGACATCCTGCCACAAGAAACCACAAATCAGAAACAAAACCCCACACGACCCAATCTAGCGAAAGTTAAAGACATCCCCCTATTGGTTTGCCCGGGTTCTTGGGCAGGGACCCCTTTGTGGGACGGGGGCTGCAGCCTTCTCTGGTTTGTCGGGTTGCGGCGAAGGGTTAGTGGCAGTCAGTTTCTGGGGGCACGTGAAACGCGAGTGTCCCGGCTTGCCGCACTGAAAACAGTGGTCGCGCCTCCAAGGGCAGCTCATCAATCGGTGCGCACCGTCACATATGACGCACGACTTCCATATTGGTTCGGGTCCTCCCTTCATTGCTTGCCCAAGTTTCGGTTCTGTCTTTGGGTGTTTGGCCGACCGACCCTTCTGAAAACGATCCTCCGCCGGACCGGGGTAAGGGTTCCTCCGACCCTGTTGTAACCCGGGATATACCTGCCGTGCCCGTGCTTCGGCGAGTTCCTGCTCTGCCCACATGGCCAAGTTGGTCGCCTCATGAAAGGTGGGAAAGCCTGCCGGTGGCATTCCACGAAAGGCGCCATCCCTGGCGCCGTGCTGGTAGGGGTCGACGTTCTCAAGCTCTCATGTCAATAGACACAAGCGTTCCGTGAGGGTCAGCAGCTGCCCAGCCACATCGCGTAGCTGGTTGCGTAGCAAGCGGTTCGCTGCGGCTGCAGTGTCCATTTCCCGTAGACAATTATTCACTGAGCCGTACCGTTATCTGTGCACATAAAGAATTCACGTCAATCCCAATATTTCCAAGAAAACCTGGCACCTTAACCTACTGACCCTGGGACTCTATCCCTTATTTTCCCCGCGCTCACGCTCGTACGCGACACACCTATACTTTGGTTATCAACTTAGTTAGTCACTTGTGTCATTACATTATGTGGATGTTGGTCATGATCACCTTGGTTAAAGTTGTTTTCTCTGATACCATAAAATCTGTCACGCCCCGGAGGTTCTAACATTGCGGAAAAACGTACCCATTTTTTTTCTAAAATATTTTACTCAACCTTGCCTCCGGCGCGTATCAGACCCGCCGCATATACAAATTCACTCCCCAAACGGGCGGAGTCTCCTTTGTATATGCACTGCGTTGCCAACAAGTCGAATACTTTAACCATTCCAAACATGACACGCAAAGAGGAGGGATTATACTATATCACATCATCACCGCTATTCAATAAGACTATAGCATAAACCCATGGGTTTTGAAAATCGGTGCCCACACGACACCCGGTTTTCTTAAAACGTTTTCGCAAACTCTTTGTGCGGCCATTAACTTGAAAGGATAAATCCACGGGTTTTAAAATCGGTGCCCACACGGCACTTGCTTTGAAAACACTTTTGAAACCGGTTTGTATTTGAAAACAAGCCGCTATTACATTTCCTAACATCCACCAGTTAATTACAAGATAATCCTCATCCCAACATCCATCAGAAACCACAGTAAATGAACCACAACTAAACTAACCATAGTGTAACTAAATAACCAAAAGTAAAGAAAGTAACGTATCGTTTTACTAGCCCACTCGGCTAGTGTCCTCTAACTGATGCCTCACCGTCGTCCCGAGTTCCACCCCTACTCGAACCTGTCACAGTGTGGGTTGTCAGTGACTGATAAAGTAGAAACATGTAAATAAACGCAATAATAGAATGAACACACCGAATCACCGGAGCATTTACTTTCCCCCTCCCCCTCATGTATCGCTAAATCCCTGTTGAAAGTCCCGCTGGGCACCTACCCCAGCATTCATAATAATTTGGGCCCCAACCCCAATACCGTACTCATCTTCTTGGTGCCTCCAACCCCTCGACTGCCCAAGTAGCAGCCGCCTCTCCTTGAGGGGTCCCCACTAACCTCCCCTTGTGGGGTACACGGGTAAACGACTTACCATCTTTCCAAAAAAATACACCCTCTGCAGTGGCTAAACTGCCGGTGTGCGTGCAAGCAATATGAGTATTTTATTTTGCCTTGCGACCTCAGCCGCTTTAGTCAGAACAGTATAACGCACCTGCGACCGCAGCCGCTTTTATTGACAAATAAAAAGGGATTCACATGCTATGGGGTTAGTCAAACTATCAACATATCTACTTTATCAAACGAGTATTCGAAAACGACACCACACCGGTAATAACCAACACCTACCCACCTCGATTATGCGAAACGCGTACTCCGGAGACCGAACCTTGCTCTCTGTTGACGCACGGACCTAGAAGTAGTCCACAAAAGAGCCGTGGTCAGATCAACAATATAATAGTGGACAAACCGAGCCTGACAACTCAAAAATACTAAGGACAACTTGACCCGGCGGTGGCGCCCGCGCGCGTTTGAGCGATGCGGCCACCCCAGCGGAGTTGCGTGTCGTACGGCCACGCGGGCACCGGCCCCGCGCGACATTTGTCGTGACCGCGCGGACCATAGCTCCGCGCGGCGCACGCCGCGGCCGCGCGGGCACCAGACCCGCGCGGTCTCAACCGCAACCGTGGGGACCTCAGCCCCGCACGGCGCAAACAGCGGCCGCGCGGGCGCCGGCCCCGCACGGCACTTGCCGCGGCCGCGCGGGCACCGACCCCGCGCGCCGCAACCGCGCGGGCGCCCGCCCGCGCGGCATTAGCCGCGGCCGCGCGGGCATGGCCCCGCGCGGCACGTGCTGCCGCGGCCGCGCGGGCATGGCCCCGCGCGGCACGTGCTACCGCCGCCGCGCGGCACCCGCCCGCGCGGCACAAACCGCAGCCGCGCGGGCACCCGCCCGCGCGGCATAAACCGCAGCCGCGCGGGCAAGTCCCCGCGCGGCATGTGCTGCCGCCGCCGCGCGGGCACCCACCCTCGTGGCACAAACCGCAGCCGCGCGGGCAAGTCCCCGCGCGGCATGCGCTGCCGCCACCGCGCGGGCAAGTCCCCGCGCGGCACAAACTGCAGCAGCGCGGGCAAGGTCCCGCGCGGCAGGTACCGCCGCCGCGCGGGTGCCCGCCCGCGAGGCACCAGCTGCGGCCGCGCGGGCTTGGCCCCGCGCGGCGGGCTCCCCAGCCACGCGGGTGCCTGCCCGCGCGGCACTTGCCGCGGCCGCGCGGCGTTTGCCGCGGCCTCTCGGGCACCGGCCCCGCACGGCGTTTACCCTAGCCGCGGTCACGTGGGAAGCTTGATCCCGCGCGGCTCTAGCCGCGGCCGCGCAGGCACCGTCCCCGCGCGGCGCGCATTACCGTCGCGCGGCGACGCCCTAGGGCTTCGCGGCGCGATACGTTGGGTAGCAAACGGCTACTCCTAAACTCCATGAAAGACCGAAACCCAAAAATCGCGCGAAACTATACGAAAATAAAATTAGTTTACCTCTAATCGTATGAGACGGTTATCCGTTCACGCTCCCGGTTTCGGCATGTTCGTCGGGAGGGTTTGGGTCCCTTAGCCTTCACCTTCTTTTCCACCGCTCTCTTCCGATTAGGGTTTCGCCTTTCCTCTCGTTTCCTTCCGGTTAGGGTTTCGTCTTTCTTTTCCTTTTCTCTCTCCTTCTTTTGGGAGAAGATACAAAATAATCTTTTTCGTACGACAAAAACCACATCGGGTATTTTAAAATCCTAATTAATTAATTTCTCAATTAATTAATTTCTCAATTAATTAATTCCTTAATTAAGATCCTTCGGGATAATTCCTTAAAGATAATTCTATAAAAATAATTCCCTCTTTTTCCTCAGAAAGCGTGCCAAATCACTTACGCGGATTTCGATGCACCCCCGGCCATTGCGATCACTTTCTATCCCTTTCCGGGAGTTCCGTAAGTCGGAATCCGGATCCGATCGCACTGCCGTTCTCCGTTTTCCGAGCTCTATCGCAGAAAAATACCCGCACCTCCGAATTATCGACTTAAGTAAAACCCGTTACATTAGTCACATTAAACGAAAACTTTATTAGCAGGAGGTACAAAATCTATGATATTACACCACTCACCTCTTAAAAGATGTTTCGTCCTCGAAACTTAATCTCGCTCCTCGCTAAATAACTCGGGGTAACACTCTCTCATTTTTGTTTCAAGTTCCCACGTCGCCTCGCGCTCCTCGTGGTTACTCCATTGCACCTTTACGTAGGGGATCGTCCGGTTCCGAAGGTTCTTTTCTTCTCTTGCCAAGATCCGCATCGGCGTTTTTTCGAAGCTCAAGTCTTCCCGCAGTTCGACGGCCGAGGAGTCGAGGTCGTGCGACGGATCAGATAAGTACTTCCGGAGCATCGAAACGTGGAAAACGTTATGCACCCGTTCAAGATTTTGCGGTAATGCTAACCGGTACGCCACCGGGCCCACGCGCCCCAAGATTTCGAATGGTCTCACATACCGTGGGCTCAACTTCCCCCTTATGCCGAACCGCCTCGTCCACTTAGACGGTGACACGCGTAGCAACACATGATCCCCTACCATAAATTCCAACTCCCGTCGCCTCTGGTCCGCGTAACTTTTCTGCCGGCTCTGGGCGGTCAACAACCGCTGCCTGATAAGGCGCACCTTTGCTTCCGTTTCCTCTACGAGGTCTGGCCCCAAGAGTTTCCGCTCTCCCAAATCATCCCAGCAAATGGGCGATCGACACCGGCGTCCGTACAAGGCTTCGTACGGTGCCATCTGAATACTAGCCTGATAGCTATTATTATAAGCAAATTCCACGAGGGGTAGGTAACGCGACCACCCCTCCCCCAGGCTTAGCACACAAGCTCGAAGCATGTCTTCGAGAATCTGGATAACTCGTTCCGATTGCCCGTCCGTCTGCGGGTGAAATGCCGTGCTGAACCGTAGCTTGGTCCCCATCGCTTGCTGCAGACTCCGCCAGAAGTTTGACACGAAGCGTGTATCCCTGTCCGAGGTTATGGATGACGGTACTCCATGCAAACTCATCACCTCGTCGATATAGGCTGTTAAGGAATTTGTTTTGGCGCATTTCGTGAAAGTATTGAGTCTTGAAGATTGAAGATGAAGAAGTTTGGATTATATAACTCAATCTCAAGAAAGAAGAATTCAAAAGGATCAGGTATGTTTAACTAATTATTTTTGGTGATCCGAATACTTCTTATAGTGTAGAAACACTTGGATGAATTTTTAATTGCATAAAAATCAAAAACTGGACATGGGACATGTTCAGGATCCGGATCAGACACAGCAATCCGGATCCCGAAGGCTGTTGTTTCATACGCAAATCCAATCCGGATCCAAGCCACTTTTGATCCGGATCCCGAACATTGGTTTTTGCTGAAATGTATGAACGATCCGGATCAGGCATTTCAATCCGGATCCCGAACCTCTGTTTTCTGGCAATTGTCTGTTTCGTTACGACAATCCGGATCGCCGTAAATCCGATCCGGATCGTCGTCCTGTAAAATTTCAGAAAAAGTTAGTTTTTGATTCTTATCCTCTTCCAACGGTTTCTAACCTATAAATAGATCCTACGATTCATTTTCTAGGGTAATCCAAATACGGTCAAAAATAGAAAAATCCACATATAGAGAAGAAAGGAAATCAATAGATTTAATCCTATGTTTCTTCATCTATATTGATTGATTTGATTCTAGGTTTTCATACTCAGATTTTGAGTAGAATCAAATCAATGAATACTTAGATGGTATTTCCGATCTATTTCTAATCTAAGTATTCGGCGGATCATCACCACCCAAAAAACAACGATTTCCCCAAAATCGGCGCGTGGACTCGCGTGGCCTTGTGGATTCAAGGTGCTACCGCTCTCGTGGATTTAGAGCGAGGTAAGTTCGTGGATTCGAGACGTGCTACTGGGTGAAGACCGTGGATTCGGTCAGACGTCGTGGATTCGGCGTTGGACGCAGATCGTGGATTCGAGAAGCGTTGCGGAGCGAGCGGAGAAGATCAACTAGGAGCGTATGGAAAAAGGTTGAGTCGTCTGTGAGTACGGTATATCACCTTTGTACGTGTTATAATTCTAGTGGATTTCACCGTGTTATCGGTCCCGTGGTTTTTTACTCCGGTTTGGAGTTTTCCACGTAAAAATCTTGCGTGTTATTTTTTTTATTTCCGCATTGGGTTTTATTGCGCAACGATTTTTGAGTGTTTAAACGTTTACACCTATTCACCCCCCTCTAGGTATTTTTTTCCCTATTTAGATCCATATTATACATAACCCAATATAGGCCTGCGCCAGCCGATCTCTACTCCACATCGTGTGAATCGGTATAAAGTGGGCCGATTTCTTCAGACGGTCCACAATGACCCATATCGCGTCGTGTCCTTGTTGCGATCGCGGAAAACCGGTCACAAAATCCATGGTGATCCGTTCCCATTTCCACTCTGGTATGGGCAACGGTTGTCGTTTTCCACCGGTCGCTGGTGTTCCGCCTTCACCTGTCGACACACCAGGCATCGTGCCACGAACTGCGCCACATCGTTCTTTAATTTAGGCTGCCAAAAGGTCTTCCTCAGGTCCCTGTACATTTTTGTACCTTCGGGATGCGCAGTATAGGGGGCGTTATGCGCTTCTGCCAGAATTTCTTTCCTTAATTTCGGCACCCCAGGCACGCAGACTCGTCCCCGGAACCTCAACACGTCATCAACGCCGATCACAAAATCCCCACCTGGTTCCGAGGATGACCTGTCCCGCACCTGCTGTAGTTGTGGGTCCGTCGCTTGGCCTTCTGCGATTCTCTCTATCAGCGTAGGCTTTATTACCAAGAACAGAAATTTCGCAACTGCTCATGCTGGCACTACCTCCAGTTTCAGTTGCGAGAATTGTGTAATTAGCCGATCCTGTTGGGTAAGGGCGCTCAGTGCCGTCTCCCCCGCCTGTCCCTTCCGGCTCAAGGCATCGGCCACCACGTTTGCTTTTCCGCGGTGGTAATGGATGGTCAAATCGTAGTCCTTCAGTAATCCCAACCACCGCCGCTGCCGTAAGTTCGACTTCTTTTGCGTAAACAAGTATTTGAGGCTCTGATGGTCGGAGTATTCATTACAGTGCGCCCCGTAGAGGTAGTGCCTCCAGAGCTTCAACAGAAACACGACTGCCGCGAGCTTCAAGTCGTGTGCAGGATAGTTCCGCTCATAATCTTTGAGCTGTCTTGATGCATATGCGATGACTTTTCCCTGTTGCATCAACACGCTTCCCAGTCCACTTCGAGATGCATCACAATAGATCTTGTAATCCTCACCGGGCTGTGGCAACGTGAGTACCGGTGCCCGCGTGAGTCTGTCCTTGAGCTCCTCGAAGCTCTTCTAGCATTGATCCGTCCAGACGAATTTCTCCCCTTTCCGAGTTAGTCGAGTGAGGGAAGTGGCTATCTTTGAAAAGCCTTCCAGAATTTAAAATTGTAAGAAAGATCTTAAGAACTCTTCCTGAAAGATTTCGTTCCAAGGTTACGACCATTGAAACTATTAAACACCCGGACGAAATCCGTGTCGAAGAATTAGTTGGTTCTTTACAAACATATGAAATGACATTTCCTACTAACTATTCTTCTGGAAAAGCATCTACTTCTAAGTCTTCAGGTTTTGCGTTGAAAACTACAAAAGAAGAAGACGCGGATTCATCCTCCTCAGGCGATGACGAGAACCTATCTATGGAGGACTTTGAGAAGCAGCTTGCTCTCTTGATAAGAAATTTTCGCCGAAACTTCCGAAGGGGTAATTCAGGTAAAACTTCATCCTCCGGAAAGTGGAAGAAAGGCAAAGGTTTTTCAAGCCAAAAGTCAAGAAAGCAAGAAAGTTTTTCAAAGGATAAGAAAAGCTCAGAAGGACAAGTCCAATGCTTCAAGTGCCGAGGATACGGCCATATCTCAACGGAGTGTCCAAATAAGAATCCGTCCAAGAAGAAGGCGATGCAAGCCGTCACTTGGGATGACACCTCAACGACAAATGAGTCATCTTCAAGTGATGAAGAGAACAACGCAACGGGGTTCCACGCGTCCACATCTTCACCCTTCATGTGCTTAATGGCAAGTACATCCGACTCACTGTCCAACCCCACTGTTGAAAAGATTACAACGGACGATGAATCGGATAATTCGGAAGGTGAAGACTTTGCTCTTGCCTACCATAAACTTCTGAGGGATTTAAAGAAACTGGCAAAGCAAAATAAGAGTTTGAGAGGGAGATTGCAAGATCTCGAAGAAGAAGCAAAAATGGCAACTTCTCTCTCAAACGCTCTTGAAGTGGAAAGGGATAATCAGATTAAAGTAAATGTTTCCCTTCAAGAGTCCAATGAGCATTTCGAGAAGAATTATATAGATATGGTGAACAAAGCGAACTACTTCTTGAAGCTCTACGGCGAGGCTCGACAGGAAAAAATGGAAATGACGGAGACCATTTTCCAACTCAAGGATGATCTAAAGCAATTTTCTTCTGGAAGGAGTAAGTTGGATAAGATTCTTGGTCTTGGTCAAACAAACAAATTCGGCCTCGGATACAATCGAACTGAAGACAATTTTAGTTCGGTTGGGACAGTCTTTGTGCCCCAGTCGGTATCTCCTCCTCCGACACCGGAATTGACGACAAACAGCGACAACAAACCTACTTCACCCTCTTCGGGATCGTCAAGCACTAAGGTATGTTTTCGTTGTGGTATTGCAGGGCACATAAGAAGGAATTGCAAGAATGGAGTGCTAAGATCAAATCAAGCACATCTTGCAACTACTACCAATGAGTTCATTTCCCGCAAATCAAAGAAGAATCTTTCAAAAGGAAAGAACATTGGTAGTACATCAAACAAGACGACGACGTCAAGGAAAAGCGATGGATCAATCAAGACGCTTTCACCAAAGGTATCAACTTCACAATCATTTTCGACGTACACCAAAACTCGAAAGGTTTGGGTACGCAAAGGTGAAATCTTCCCTTGTCTTGTTGTTCATACTTCTTTACATGCTTATGACAACTCGTCTTGGTATCTGGATAGCGGGTGTTCCCGTCACGTGACCGGTGACAAAAACAGTTTTCAAACTTTAGAGAAAATCTCCGAAGGACATGTTGTTTTCGGAGACGGTCGTTCTTCCAAAATTATTGGAAAGGAAACAATCACTATTCCTGATGGCCCGGTTCTAAACAATGTTTTATTTGTAGAAGGCCTTAAGACTAACCTCATTAGTATAAGTCAACTTTGTGACAATGGGTTCTCAGTTAATTTTTCTTCTGTAGAATGTGTTGTAACTGATAAGGACCAGGTATTCTTTTTAAAAGGGGTTAGATCGGAAAATAATTGCTATGTTGTTTCTAATAAAATTTCTGAAAAATGTAACCTAGTTTCTTTGGATAATAAAACTGTTTGGCATGAAAGACTAGGTCACATGAATTTTAAAGAACTAGCAAGGATTTCAAATAAGGACGTGGTTAAGGGGGTTCCTAAACTTTTATTTAAAGAAAACATTGTGTGTGGTGGTTGTCAAAAGGGAAAACAATCAAGAGTTGCACACAAGAACTTGAACCACGTCGGTACCAAACGGCCCTTGGAATTACTGCATATGGATTTAATGGGGCCGACTCGTCAACCATCTTTGGGAGGTAAATGGTATATTTTTCTTTTGGTTGATGATTTCTCTAGGTATTCATGGGTAACTTTTCTAAAAGAGAAAGCGGATACTTTCGACTCTTTTCATGAGGTTTGTCATCGTATTATGAATGAAAGAAATGAAAAGATCGTTCGTGTTCGAAGTGATAGAGGTGGAGAATTCATTAATTCTAAATTTATTGATTTTTGCACTTCCAATGGGATAAAACATGAATTCTCAGCACCCTATACACCTCAGCAGAATGTGTTGTTGAGCGCAAAAACAGGACTGTTCAAGAGATGGCGCGTGTGATGCTTCATAGCCGGAATTTACCGTTATATTTTTGGGCTGAAGCTGTGAACACCGCTGTCTATGTAATTAATCGAGTGTTTTTGCGCCCTGGAACTTTAAATACACCATATGAGCTTTGGTTTAGTAGAAAACCGAATATCAAATATTTTCGTATCTTTGGGAGTCGATATTTTATTCTGCGTGATCGCGAAAACCTTGGTAAGTTCGACTCTCGAAGCGACGAAGGGATTTTCATGGGTTATTCTACTAACAGTAGAGCATATCGGGTATTTAACTTGGAATCTAAAACGATGATAGAATCTATAAATGTTAAAGTAGATGAAGCTTTCCACTTTGCATCTGAAAAATCTACCCTTGATATGTCTCTAGATGATGACACTCCTGTAAATGCATCTTCTCGTAATAATTCTTTCAATAAAGTTGATGCATCTAATGGTTCTTCAAGTGTATCTAATGTGCAGGAATTATCACATGTACCTCCGACTACTCCGTTACCGCAAACGTTACGCATATCCAAGGATCATCCGGAATCTAACATTATTGGAGACCCACAAGAAGGAGTTAGAACTCGGAGACAGTTGGTCTGTGGAGTCGCATGCTACGTCTCCATGATTGAACCAAAGAACATCGATGAAGCTCTTCAGGATGACTACTGGATTGAAGCTATGCAGGAAGAGCTCCATCAGTTCGAACGAAACAAAGTCTGGGAATTAACAAAGCCTCCGAAGCAACACAATGTGATTGGTACTAAATGGATTTTCAAGAATAAGAAGAACGAGGATGGTACCATCATCAGGAATAAAGCACGCTTAGTTGCTCAAGGCTATTCTCAAATAGAAGGAATAGACTTTGATGAGACGTTCGCCCCAGTTGCTCGACTCGAGTCAATACGTATATTATTCGCTATTGCTTGTCATTTTAAAATAAAACTCTTTCAAATGGACGTTAAGAGCGCATTTTTAAATGGGTTTTTAAATGAGGAAGTTTATGTGGCTCAACCGAAAGGTTTTGTAGACTATAAACAACCTAACCATATTTTTCGTTTGAAAAAGGCTCTTTACGGTCTAAAACAAGCACCGCGAGCATGGTACGAAAGGCTAACAAAGCACCTACTGGAAAAGGGCTACACTCGAGGGGGAGCAGGCTGGACTCTCTTTGTGAAGCATTATCAAGATAATTTCATTGTAGCACAAATCTATGTCGATGACATTGTATTTGGAGCAACTAGAGACAATGATGCTTCTAAATTCGCTGAAACCATGGAAAGCGAATTTGAGATGTCCATGATGGGGGAACTGACATACTTTCTTGGATTGCAAGTAAAACAAAATGAAGAAGGCATTCATCTATGTCAATCCAAGTATGCAAAGGAGTTGGTGAAGAAATTCGGATTAGAAGATTCTAAAGATTTTCCGACTCCTATGGGAACTAGCAATAAGGGATTAGGAAGTTATTCACTAAGTGAGAGTGTAGACGAGAATCTCTATCGCAGTATGATTGGTAGTCTACTCTATCTCACGGCTAGTCGCCCGGATATATCCTTTAGTGTTGGGATTTGCGCGAGATATCAATCAGCACCAAAGGAGGTTCACCTGAAAGCGGTGAAAAGGATCATCCGGTACATCAAAGGAACTTTGAATTTCAGAATTTGGTATCCTATGGGAACAACGCTTGACATAATAGGATATTCAGATGCCGATTGGGCAGGATCTGTGGATGATCGGAAGAGTACGAGTGCTGCATGTTTTTATCTTGGCCATTGCCTTGTTGCATGGCATAGTAAAAAGCAAAACTGCATTGCACTCTCGACTGCCGAAGCGGAATATATTTCAGCAGGTAGTTGTTCAACCCAACTCATTTGGATGAAAAGTGTGTTGAGCGACTTCCGAATTTCAGCAACTTCGGTAACAATTCTTTGTGACAACACCAGTGCTATAAACATTTCTAAAAACCCTGTGTTGCACTCGAGAACAAAACACATTGAACTTAGATATCATTTTCTAAGAGAGCTAGTTGAATCAAATATTCTTCAAATTTCCTACATTTCAACTGAAGATCAATTGGCCGACATTTTAACAAAACCTTTGGATCAAAAACGTTTTATTCATTTGCGTAAAGCAATTGGAATGCTTTCCTTGAAATAACCTCATTTTGAAACTTTTGCTAGGTTAGGTTTTGTTTTTGTGTTTTTGTTCATTATCTATGCTTAGACATAGAACATTAATTGAGCATGTGTATTATTGACTTTAATAGCATCTTTTTGTCTATTTAGAAATTTATTATGCTTTGGATATCATAATAATTCATTTGATGCAATGATCATTTATGTCAATTAAATCATCTTTGTTTTGATCAAAGTCAATTTCTCTCTCAATGATCTCTTGGTATAGTTTTTATCTTATTTGACTATTTAGTCGAGTATGAAATCGAGATCAATTTTTGGTTGAATACTTTATATTTTAAATAATTGATAGCCAATTGAGGGGGAGTAAAAAAAAAAGTGTTATGCTCAAAAGATGTGGAAAGAGTTACATCCCAATAAGGAGTGTGAAAACTACCACCACATGGAGGAAAGAGCTACCACCTCGGTCGTCCGAGTACTGTGTGCAGCTACCACATGTATACCAAGCATGGTTGTTCGAGTTGATTAAATAAAATGCTTTTTGGAATACTTGACTCTGTCAAATTCCAAGGTTGGTATAAGGTGGGGATTTTATTGAAAGATGCTCAAAGAGCCACTCCTTACAATAAATTGACTAGATATATTATCTAACTTATCTGGGATTTCAGACATCTATTGATCTTGGTATTTCATTTTCTTTACCAAATTGATGATTTGATAAAGGCATTACTCATAAGATCATGTTAGATGTGATTGAAGTTGTTCAACTTTAAGGGATTTAATTTTTATAAATTTTTGTTTCATTTGTTGGATGTTATTGATAGATTTGACATAATCTATTTCTTGTTGTATGAAACGATGATTTTCATTTAAAGTTGATACACAAAAGTGCTTATATACTTTTTCTAGATTTTGTGGAATTTTTCTGAATTATTCTGAAGAAAAAGTTGGAGCCGATCCGGATTGGACAAGCCGATCCGGATCCCGAACGCAGGTATTTCCTGCGGGTAGCCGATCCGGACTGGATTCAGGATCTGATCCGGATCGCGGCTAGGGTTTTATATTGAACAAAAGGGTTTTGATTTCTTTTTGCTTCAATCTTTTGTTCCTAAGTCTCCAGAGCTTCTCTGTGGTGACCCTGATCCCCGTGTAGCTTCTCCCATGAACCGTGGTGTAGAACACCTAGTGTTGGTGTATCTGGTCCACAGTGCATCAAAGGGATGCCACAGATGGACCCTGTGTGATATCCACAGCTGGATTGGCCTTCGGCTGCATTTGCCGAAATTTCGAATTTGATTTGGGCCAAACAGAGGGTGGATTTGGATTCAGCGCGGAAAAACGCTTGAAAACGGCTATTTGCTTGTTTGATTTGGAGTCCGGATGCCCAAAAACGGACCCCCGGAAGTTTTCGCTGAATTTCGGTGCATGGGAGGGGCCGTGGACCGCCGGCTGCCATGTGGCGGCTTGTGATTGGGCCGGTCCGCAGCGCTCGGTCCACAGAGGGGAGCGGCTGGGTGCACGGACCCGGCGCATGGACACGTGGCGCCGCCTGATTGGCGGGCTCGTGAGGCGCGGTCCACAGGTTTTGCGCGGCGGTGCATGGACCGGGGCGGGGGGACACGTGGCATCCCCCGGTTGGTCGGTGCACGCGGCGCGGTCCACGGAACCTGAATCGGGTGCGTGGACCGGGTGCATGGGACACGTGTCAACGTGTCATTGGTCGGCTCACCGGGTGCGGCGCACGGGGGCGCGGGACCCCGCCTCGGGGCGCGTGCGCGGCAGGCGCCGCCTGCCCGCACGTGTGACCGCGACAGTGGCAGGGCCACGTGTCGCCCTGCCACTGGCGGGCGCCACCTACCCGGTTTGACCGGGGAGGTGCCACGCGTCGGCGGCTCATGCGCCCCGCACAGCTGTTCGCTGTGCGGGACGCGTGTCGGGCGCCGGGGCGTGCGACGTGGCCGCAGCGGAGCGGCTCGGGCCGCTGTCGCCTGTTTGTCGGGCTACGTGGCGGCCCCGGGCCGTTTCGGGCGCGCACAGTGTTGGGCCGGCCCAACACTGTAGCCGCCCGAAAATTTCCATGCGCCCGAAACCGGGACACAGTGGGGATTTCTTCATTTGTTTTTTTTGGGGCCTATTTATAGCCCGAGCTCCCCTCCTCTTCCTCCTTTTGGCTTTTCTGGGCCTCAAACCGAAGGGAGTTCTTCACCAAAGTTGATCCTCTCTCTGTCAAACTTCCATCTGCAGAGTTTGGGGATTTTTGGGGGCACGCTTTTCGAGATTCTCTTTTTCTTGGCTCGGTGCGACGTTCCTTCTTCGGTGCTTCTTCCGTCGCTCTTCGGTGTACGAGCTCCCCCGACCTACTCCGACGATCTTTTCGAGCGATTTCTTCGCTGCTGGATTCGTAACAGGTGAGGCTACGATTTTGGGTTTCTTGCACATTTTCAGATTTCGCGTTTTTCGAGGAGTTTTCTCGTGCTCACTGGGACCCTTTTTGCTGTGAGATTTTGGTGAGGGCAGCACCTTCCCTTGAGGAGATCTTCGCGCACGAGTCTCGGATCAAGACGTGCTTATAGACTTTTTTCATCTACTCGACGCGAGGATCATCGTGGATTTTTCCTGGAATTTTTGGAGACCTTCCCGAAGGTATACACTTTTCCTTTTATCTGTACAAGAGTTTACAGTTGAATGGTTTTGGGATTGTGCGCACCGATACTGTGGAATTTGTAACTTGGCCTACGGTGCTCGGAATTGGACGTGCAGGTACCCGTTTCGAAGCTATCGACGCGAGGATCGCTGTGGTATTTTTCTCAGAAATTTGGAGTTTGTTTTACAGGTGAAAATTTCGCAGTAAGTGGACTGTTTCCAGCAGATTTGTAAAACCTGGATTTTATTGGATTTAAAGTATAACTGTAGCCTTATGTTGTACCCAGGAGGGATTGTGGACTGTGCTGGACCTGTTGGACCTAGAATTGTTATTTTCCTAGTTTTCTCAGCTGTACGACTCCGGACAGTTAGCGTCTTCAGGTGGGTGGCTTGCTTTCAAGATCTATGGACTACTCTAATTCTATGGATATAGAATCATGCATGATAGGGATTGGTCTTGGGTAGTATGCTAGAAATAGGAATTGTTGTTCCTAGTATTATCTGTTGATCTTGTGATCTTTTACTTCCTTCTATCATGTTAAATATTCGTTATCTTGGAACCTGACCTAGCACCCCCGTCATATGTTGCATGTGTAACCAGACCAGTAGAAAACCCTCACTTGGGCTAGGGTTATTTATGCTTAGTCATCCACACTTTATGTTTCATTCCTGGACTTAGTGTTATCCTCGTCCGGGTAGTGGGCCGAGCGGTCGGGATATCTTTTTAGTGTGGGATGCATTTGCACTCGTGCTTGGGAGCAGAGTGGAGTCTGGTAGATGTAGTGGATCGCTTGTCTGTACCGGGAACCGTTTGAGATAAACGGTGGTCCCGAGAGGTCTTGTTTTCCCCTGTTGGGGTTGTCGCCACTGTGTCAGTGGTAGTAGTATACTAGTGTTAGCCGAACCTAGAACCCTTTTCGACATACACATGATTTTAGTCTACCAATGTTTTCTTCCAAGCATCGAAGGGCCGCTAGAGTCTGTTCTTGTTTGATTGGACAAAGGCATCAGCTCTTCGGGGTTTGGGTAAAACACTTATTTTTCTAACTGATTTTCAAAAAAAGAACTAAAATCGTTAAATATGGATTTCTTCCAGATCAAAATGATTTTCAATAACAAATGTCACCATTTCATGTAAATCTCCTCACTCGAAAGGATTCGAGTGATCCGGGTTCTAGGGGCCGTTCCTTTGTCGGGACGAAAGCCACGGGGGCCGAGCCTGGAACCTGTTCTTGTTTGATAGGGTTGTAGGTGTAGGTCTCCCGGGACTTTCGGGCCCTGTTGGTGCCTTCTGCGCGTCGTGCCGAGGTTTTGCTTTCCCGAACTATAAGGGGATCGGGAACTTCGATAGGCGGAGCCTGGAGTCTGTTCTTGTTTGATAGGGTTCTTAGCACCTGTCTATCGGGTTTCCGAACCCTTATGGTGTCGGTCTTTCCTGTGAGTTAGTGTTCTGTGTGGGAGCCGTCTGGTGGACGGTGGCCCCAGCTGTGTGGTTTTCCAGCCTGTGGTTGAGAGTTGTTGTTGTTGGTCGATCTTGTTGATCGTGGTTTGGACTATAGCCTGCATGAGCCATATTTGAGCTCGACAGAGTTACGCGGATACTTTCCTCGGTGGGGTCGCTCCCCCCGAGAGCCACTCCGGAGTTGGGCCTGTTACTTGCTATCGCGACTTGTCGACGCCGTCCCTCTGACTGTGCCAGTTAGTGGCAGTCACGGACACCCTACGGTAGACCCGTCCTGTTGAGGATGTGCGGCAGTAGGTGGGCGCAGGTTTGACTGGACCCTTTGAGGCAGTCAGTATAGATTTTGGTGAGTTTACTGTGTGTGTTAGTAGATGCATCATGTTCCATCTGTTCCTTTTCTTGAGCATCTAGATAGAGGCATAGTAGCTATAGAGTTACTTTTCCAGCCCTTTCATTTCAGTATTATTATTGTTATTTTATGCCTCTAGTAGACTTAGTGGGCAGACCGTCGGGCTTGTTGGCGGCACCCACTGAGAACTACTTGGGACGTAGTTCTCACACCCGTCGTGGTGTATTTTTTCCACAGGGACTTCTACTCCGGTTCCTGCTGTTCCTGTTGCTGCTTCTTCTGATCGAGGTAAGGGAGTCGCGAGATAGTTCCCTACCAGTCGTCGTCCAGAGAGTAGGTGTACCCTTATTACTTTTGAGAGTTCCTGTTGAGAGAACTTTGTAGTGAGGTATAGAGTTGTATTTATTTTACTGCTCGAGAGACTCTTGTACTTTTGGTGAGGACTTGTGTTGTATTTAGTTTTTATTTCTAGCAGTTTTACTTTCAGCTCTGATATCTGCATAGTATAGATGCTCTTTTGCAGGTTAGTCGCTTCGTCTATACGGGGCTTCTCGTATGTGCGGCGGATCTGTCGGCGAGCCCGGGTCGCAGTTTCGACGCCGGGGCGTGACAGATTAGGTGGTATCAGAGCCTAGGCTGTAGGTCATGTGGACTTAGAAACCCTAGGCTTGTGGTTGGACATTAGGATGACTACGTGAGAGTCGTGACTGTTAGCGAGAGTCCTGATTGAGTTTGATACTCTCCCCAGGGGTGGGATGAGTGACTGACATGTTTATTCTCCTAAGCGATTATGTTGGCTGCAGACAACATAATGCTAGGGGATGGATGACATGTCCAAGACTTTCGCTGGATTGGGTCGAGTATTGTTTGGTACTGTCCTGATGGTTGCTTGTGTGTTGCAGGTAGGCACGATGCCTCCCCGACGCAGGGTGCAGACGCGTTCTCAACATTTTCCCTCCGATGAGCCCGAGCAGGAGGACTCGGGGCAGGGGCAGCAGAGGGAGGTTCTGGAGCTCCGTGCCCAGGTGGCACAGTTGTCTGAGGCGGTGCGGCGCCAGGAGGAGACGTCTCAGCGCCAGGAGGAGGCTTCTCGGCGCCAGGAGGAGGCCTTTGGTTGGATGATGCTTCTTTTAGAGCAGAGGACGCAGCCTGTGGTAGCACCCCCTGTGTGTTCGCCTGTGCCTTCTTCGCCAGCTGTGGCGCCCCCTGTGGTTCTGTCAGCGCCGGCTATTCCTGTCGAGCCGGTTTCTATCATACCACCGCCTGGGTCGATGGGACCGTTGACTTCAGCTGAGCTGAGTGCGGTGGTGGATCTGTTGATGAGGTTCCGCCGGTTTGATCCACCCCGTTTTTCTGGTATGAGTACTGAGCCGTGGGAGGCAGAGTCTTGGATCACGGCCATGGAGCGTCATTTTGAGAGTTTGTTCGTTGAGGATCGATTTCGGGTCTTTTTGGCTGCACACTACTTGGAGGGCAACGCCGAGGCTTGGTGGCGGCGTGTGCGGCCTGCTGGTCCGCCTGGGACGCAGATTCTTCCCTGGGCGGAGTTCCGCAGACTTCTTTTAGGGGCCTTCTTTCCTGAGAGTGTTCGCCAGAGATTGGAGGAGCAGCTGAGAAATCTCCGCCAGGGAGATCGGCCCGTGAATGCATACATAGCCGAATTCAATCAGCTGTTGGCTAGTATGCCTCACGTGGCCAGGGACGAGTCTCACCGGATCTACATGTTCGAGCGGGGGCTGCGCCGGGATATTTATCAGCTTGTTCGCTCCTGCAAATTACAGACTTTGGAGGCATCGATGGAGCAGGCGTTATATGTTGAGTCTGGAGAGGCAGTGATGTCAGAGGTGGCTCTAGCCCCCGTAGTGATTCCTGGGGCGAAGCGCCCAGCACCGGATGATGAGGGTCAGACGAGCGGGCAGGGACCTCCGAGACCTCCACGATCTCATCCTGAGGGTCGTGGGTTTCGTAGGCGCCGGAGATCTGGTGAGCCCCAGCAGCAGCATCAGCGGTATCGGCAGCAGCGGCAGGAGCGGTGTGTCATCTGTGGCGGGCCTCATCCACCGTCGCAGTGTGATCAGAGACAGGGGCGGTGTTTCCTCTGTGGAGAGTTGGGACATTTCCGCGCAGCTTGCCCCCAGGCCATTTTGTCAGTGCGGCCGATTGCGACAGCACCCCCCTTGCCCATCCATGCAGCGGGAACCCCTCCGGCACACCAGCAGACAGAGTGGGCCACGACGTCGGGACAGACGGGACGACGACCTGCAGCACCCAGTGGACGGGTTTATGCAGCCCTGGTGGAGGACACCCCGGCAGCGGATCATGCCGCGGCAGGTATGATTTTATTTCAGTTAACTGAGTTGAGCATTTCTTTACCGCTGCATCCTTCTGCATTATTAGTTGAGTATCTACATCGGCATCTTTGCATGGGTATGGGTTAGGAATTTCTGCTACATGTTTTAGCAATTGGTTTCTTCCCTGTATCCTACGAGTAGAGGAGGTTCGCGGTGTATGATCAGTGCAGTTGTGACTTGGGACTTCACTTGCTGATGTGACGATTCAGGGACAGCTCCAGGACTTGGTTTGAGCACCCAGGTTGGACTGTTTGGTGCGGTGCTGTGCTACGACTGATGATGGAATGAGAGCAGTTATCCTTCTGCGAGTGGGACTGGAGGAGTTCGTTTTCTCGGATTGTCGGCGTATCCTTCCAGCAGCATCAGCTTCAGCGGCTTGGGCAGACGCCGCCTCGGGAGCAGATGTGATGTCTAGGACTAGAGGTTATGTCCTTAGGAGTCTCGTTAGTGGTAGCTTCCTTTTTGTGGCCACAGCAGGAACGACACCAACACTACTCTCACTCTTCTCGCCTTTGAACTGAAAATTTGCGAACAGGACGAAAACTTCGAAGGATTGCTCCAGAAATGGAGACAGTGCCCGAACCTGTTCTCGTTTGATTGGGGCGAAGGCACCGATCTTTCAAAGTTTTCGGACTTTTCGCTAATTTTAGCTGTTTTCTAAATTGAGAGTTGGGGTTGATGACTTTCCTGCTGGTGGAGCCGAACCTTTCTTGTTAGTTTTGTGTGGCGTTCTTGGTTGTTTGGTTTGTCTTGGTTTTGTGGTTGTGGTGTTTTTGTTTCGGGGACGAAACTTCCTTTTAGTGGGGGAGGATGTGGTGACCCTGATCCCCGTGTAGCTTCTCCCATGAACCGTGGTGTAGAACACCTAGTGTTGGTGTATCTGGTCCACAGTGCATCAAAGGGATGCCACAGATGGACCCTGTGTGATATCCACAGCTGGATTGGCCTTCGGCTGCATTTGCCGAAATTTCGAATTTGATTTGGGCCAAATAGAGGGTGGATTTGGATTCAGCGCGGAAAAACGCTTGAAAACGGCTATTTGCTTGTTTGATTTGGAGTCCGGATGCCCAAAAACGGACCCCCGGAAGTTTTCGCTGAATTTCGGTGCATGGGAGGGGCCGTGGACCGCCGGCTGCCATGTGGCGGCTTGTGATTGGGCCGGTCCGCAGCGCTCGGTCCACAGAGGGGAGCGGCTGGGTGCACGGACCCGGCGCATGGACACGTGGCGCCGCCTGATTGGCGGGCTCGTGAGGCGCGGTCCACAGGTTTTGCGCGGCGGTGCATGGACCGGGGCGGGGGGACACGTGGCATCCCCCGGTTGGTCGGTGCACGCGGCGCGGTCCACGGAACCTGAATCGGGTGCGTGGACCGGGTGCATGGGACACGTGTCAACGTGTCATTGGTCGGCTCACCGGGTGCGGCGCACGGGGGCGCGGGACCCCGCCTCGGGGCGCGTGCGCGGCAGGCGCCGCCTGCCCGCACGTGTGACCGCGACAGTGGCAGGGCCACGTGTCGCCTTGCCACTGGCGGGCGCCACCTACCCGGTTTGACCGGGGAGGTGCCACGCGTCGGCGGCTCATGCGCCCCGCACAGCTGTTCGCTGTGCGGGACGCGTGTCGGGCGCCGGGGCGTGCGACGTGGCCGCAGCGGAGCGGCTCGGGCCGCTGTCGCCTGTTTGTCGGGCTACGTGGCGGCCCCGGGCCGTTTCGGGCGCGCACAGTGTTGGGCCGGCCCAACACTGTAGCCGCCCGAAAATTTCCATGCGCCCGAAACCGGGACACAGTGGGGATTTCTTCATTTGTTTTTTTTGGGGCCTATTTATAGCCCGAGCTCCCCTCCTCTTCCTCCTTTTGGCTTTTCTGGGCCTCAAACCGAAGGGAGTTCTTCACCAAAGTTGATCCTCTCTCTGTCAAGCTTCCATCTGCAGAGTTTGGGGATTTTTGGGGGCACGCTTTTCGAGATTCTCTTTTTCTTGGCTCGGCGCGACGTTCCTTCTTCGGTGCTTCTTCCGTCGCTCTTCGGTGTACGAGCTCCCCCGACCTACTCCGACGATCTTTTCGAGCGATTTCTTCGCTGCTGGATTCGTAACAGGTGAGGCTACGATTTTGGGTTTCTCGCAAATTTTCAGATTTCACGTTTTTCGAGGAGTTTTCTCGTGCTCACTGGGACCCTTTTTGCTGTGAGATTTTGGTGAGGGCAGCACCTTCCCTTGAGGAGATCTTCGCGCACGAGTCTCGGATCAAGACGTGCTTATAGACTTTTTTCATCTACTCGACGCGAGGATCATCGTGGATTTTTCCTGGAATTTTTGGAGACCTTCCCGAAGGTATACACTTTTCCTTTTATCTGTACAAGAGTTTACAGTTGAATGGTTTTAGGATTGTGCGCACCGATACTGTGGAATTTGTAACTTGGCCTACGGTGCTCGGAATTGGACGTGCAGGTACCCGTTTCGAAGCTATCGACGCGAGGATCGCTGTGGTATTTTTCTCAGAATTTTTGGAGTTCGTTTTACAGGTGAAAATTTTGCAGTAAGTGGACTGTTTCCAGCAGATTTGTAAAACCTGGATTTTATTGGATTTAAAGTATAACTGTAGCCTTATGTTGTACCCAGGAGGGATTGTGGACTGTGCTGGACCTGTTGGACCTAGAGTTGTTATTTTCCTGGTTTTCTCAGCTGTACGACTCCGGATAGTTAGCGTCTTCAGGTGGGTGGCTTGCTTTCAAGATCTATGGACTGTACTCTAATTCTATGGATATAGAATCATGCATGATAGGGATTGGTCTTGGGTAGTATGCTAGAAATAGGAATTGTTGTTCCTAGTATTATCTGTTGATCTTGTGATCTTTTACTTCCTTCTATCATGTTAAATATTCGTTATCTTGGAACCTGACCTAGCACCCCCGTCATATGTTGCATGTGTAACCAGACCAGTAGAAAACCCTCACTTGGGCTAGGGTTATTTATGCTTAGTCATCCACACTTTATGTTTCATTCCTGGACTTAGTGTTATCCTCGCCCGGGTAGTGGGTCGAGCGGTCGGGACATCTTTTTAGTGTGGGATGCATTTGCACTCGTGCTTGGGAGCAGAGTGGAGTCTGGTAGATGTAGTGGATCGCTTGTCTGTACCGGGAACCGTTTGAGATAAACGGTGGTCCCGAGAGGTCTTGTTTTCCCCTGTTGGGGTTGTCGCCACTGTGTCAGTGGTAGTAGTATACTAGTGTTAGCCGAACCTAGAACCCTTTTCGACATACACATGATTTTAGTCTACCAATGTTTTCTTCCAAGCATCGAAGGGCCGCTAGAGTCTGTTCTTGTTTGATTGGACAAAGGCATCAGCCCTTCGGGGTTTGGGTAAAACACTTATTTTTCTAACTGATTTTCAAAAAAAGAACTAAAATCGTTAAATATGGATTTCTTCCAGATCAAAATGATTTTCAATAACAAATGTCACCATTTCATGTAAATCTCCTCACTCGAAAGGATTCGAGTGATCCGGGTTCTAGGGGCCGTTCCTTTGTCGGGACGAAAGCCACGGGGGCCGAGCCTGGAACCTGTTCTTGTTTGATAGGGTTGTAGGTGTAGGTCTCCCGGGACTTTCGGGCCCTGTTGGTGCCTTCTGCGCGTCGTGCCGAGGTTTTGCTTTCCCAAACTATAAGGGGATCGGGAACTTCGATAGGCGGAGCCTGGAGTCTGTTCTTGTTTGATAGGGTTCTTAGCACCTGTCTATCGGGTTTCCGAACCCTTATGGTGTCGGTCTTTCCTGTGAGTTAGTGTTCTGTGTGGGAGCCGTCTGGTGGACGGTGGCCCAGCTGTGTGGTTTTCCAGCCTGTGGTTGAGAGTTGTTGTTGTTGGTCGATCTTGTTGATCGTGGTTTGGACTATAGCCTGCATGAGCCATATTTGAGCTCGACAGAGTTACGCGGATACTTTCCTCGGTGGGGTCGCTCCCCCCGAGAGCCACTCCGGAGTTGGGCCTGTTACTTGCTATCGCGACTTGTCGACGCCGTCCCTCTGACTGTGCCAGTTAGTGGCAGTCACGGACACCCTACGGTAGACCCGTCCTGTTGAGGATGTGCGGCAGTAGGTGGGCGCAGGTTTGACTGGACCCTTTGAGGCAGTCAGTATAGATTTTGGTGAGTTTACTGTGTGTGTTAGTAGATGCATCATGTTCCATCTGTTCCTTTTCTTGAGCATCTAGATAGAGGCATAGTAGCTGTAGAGTTACTTTTCCAGCCCTTTCATTTCAGTATTATTATTGTTACTTTATGCCTCTAGTAGACTTAGTGGGCAGACCGTCGGGCTTGTTGGCGGCACCCACTGAGAACTACTTGGGACGTAGTTCTCACACCCGTCGTGGTGTATTTTTCCCACAGGGACTTCTACTCCGGTTCCTGCTATTCCTGTTGCTGCTTCTTCTGATCGAGGTAAGGGAGTCGCGAGATAGTTCCCTACCAGTCGTCGTCCAGAGAGTAGGTGTACCCTTATTACTTTTGAGAGTTCCTGTTGAGAGAACTTTGTAGTGAGGTATAGAGTTGTATTTATTTTACTGCTCGAGAGACTCTTGTACTTTTGGTGAGGACTTGTGTTGTATTTAGTTTTTATTTCTAGCAGTTTTACTTTCAGCTCTGATATCTGCATAGTATAGATGCTCTTTTGCAGGTTAGTCGCTTCGTCTATACGGGGCTTCCCGTATGGGCGGCGGATCTGTCGGCGAGCCCGGGTCGCAGTTTCGACGCCGGGGCGTGACATTCTCTCTCTAGAATTCATCCATCTTGGAAGCTTCCAAACTCAAGTTCTTCGATTCTAAGTAAGTTTTCTTGATCAAAATCTCGGTTTTTCATAGTTTTTTCATGTTTTTCCTTAAAACGTGATGAAAACTTTATATCTTTTTCGTTTTGGATTGGTTTTTGATCAAATTTCTTTTGAAATAAGAACTCTGGGTAGATTAGTTTTGATTATATGCTAGGTATTCTCCTGATTAATGAATTTTTAGGCTTCGATTTCTAAAATTTCGATTTTAGGGCATATAATAAGAATTTTTGAAAATCATGGATTTGATCTATTTTTTTAAATTTTTTTTGGAAAACTAATTTGATTCTTGGTCTCTCTACATGATAATGATTGTTTAGGTATAATTTTTTCAAATTTTTGAAAATAAACAATTTTTGTCGTGTTCTTGAGTTGTTGCTCACAGGATTCTCCTCTTCACAAACTATAGCAACAATGGCGTTTGCATGGTTAATCTTCCTTTTGGTTGCAATGGTGCACACGAGAGCAACTAATAAATTGAAGAGGGCAAAGAAACCTTTAAAAAGGGAGAATGTCTTATTGTTGAAGATTCAGAGACCGAATCAGAAAAGGATGAAGTGAATTGGGATGAATTAATAAATGAGGAAGCAACGCCTGCTAAGACGACACCCATCTCATCAAAAGAAAAACTGCCATGGATAAAGGAAAAGCACCGATGACCTCTTCATCCATCTCGATAAAAAGAAAAAGACTTGCTAGACGGATTGGACGAGCGCGAGGTATTGAAATTAATGAACCAGTGGCTCCTGATTCTCTACCTCGCCTGGAAGAAGTGTTCGTTAATACTGACCGTCTTAGGGCATTTGAACATCGAGAATGCATCGGCGAGAGACATGTCAATATTGGTGCTCTTCGGGATCACTCACCGGAATTCGGGATTTTAATAGAACAAGCGAACCTTATTCAAGTTTGCAGATTCCCTGAATTGCTTGGATATTGTCTGCACCGAGTGAGAACTTTTTACACAAATTCAAGACATCTTCAGGAAGATGATCACGGCTCTATGCAGTTCTATACTAACATCCAAGGGACAAGACTCAAGATAACTCCGCAGTTAATTGGGGAAGTGCTAGGGACGCAATCGAGCACATCAGGGTTGAATTACTTAACTGGAAGAAGCTTGACGAATGCTTTGTGGCAAACAGTTGTAAAGGAGTATGTTTGGAAGGCACTGAATCAACGGAGAAATCTGTTAAGTCCAAGCAACTTCGGCTTGAATACCGGTTTCTCAATTTTCATCACGTGTTATAACATTCTCCCAAACATGCAGACAAAGGTTGTGCGATGGGATCGAATGCTATTTTTGTACCTTCTAGGACACCCATCTGAAGCAATGGGATTGAACATGAATATCCATACATTATCTGGAACAGGATGTCTAGATATGTTGAGCATCCTCATCCTACCGAAAGACTTCCTTTTCCATTGATCATTATGAGGATCTTGAAGAAGTTCCAGATTGACATCAGCTCAACATCATATCAACATTGCCTAGGCATGATAAATGAATCCACTGTTGTGAAGTCTCTTCATAAACTGCCGCATGTCACTACGGCTCCCTCATCCGAAAAGAAACCTTGTGTCGGCACCTCTGCGTCTCCGTCCCGGCAACACCCGCACCAGAGGATGAAGCGTCGGTCACCTCAATTATAAACAGCAACAACGCTTATCTTTTGAACAAGAACAAATCACGAAAGAACAGAGGCGTATTTCACAAGAACTTGAAATCATCACCGCATCCCAAATCACATTGACCAAACGGTCTCTTCAATGAAAAAGTTGATGAAGAAAATGTTGTCGAAAATGGGATGCAGCGCCTCAGATGAATCAGACTCAGATGATTGATTTCGGCTCTAACTTTCATTTCTCTTTTGTAGGTTTTTAGTATTTTTGTTTGTTCTCAGGTTTTTCATATTTTCTGAACTTTTAACTCTTCCTTCTTCTATAATTTTGATTATCTTTAGTGACAAAAAGGGGGAGAGAGTGAGGAGAACGTTAAACTTTTAAACTTTGACTTTGAACAATGGTTTGTCAACTTTGAGAAACTTGAAAGATATGTCGTTGGTTGATTGTGATCTTATTACATATCTGAATTCGTGAATGTCATGGTGAGTATAAACTCTATCTCTGTCAGGTTTTGAATGCTAAATCTTCTGAGGTATCTAACGATCTTTTTTTGTCAAGAATGATTTCTTTTACAGAGAGTGCAGATGTCTAAGTTTAGAGTCTGTTTTAGGAGTTTATCTCATGTATTTATTTTTGGATCTCCATTGTAAATTTTTGTTGTATGGTGATAGCAACAAAAATATCTTTTTGAATTTTCTTAAGTGGATTTTGTGTTTTGTCACGAAACCGCCAAAGGGGGAGATTGTTAAGGAATTTGTTTTGGCGCATTTCGTGAAAGTATTGAGTCTTGAAGATTGAAGATGAAGAAGTTTGGATTATATAACTCAATCTCAGAAAGAAGAATTCAAAAGGATCAGGTATGTTTAACTAATTATTTTTGTGATCCGAATACTTCTATAGTGTAGAAACACTTGGATGAATTTTTAATTGCAATAAAATTAAAAACTGGACCATGGGACATGTTTCAGGATCCGGATCAGACACAGCAATCCGGATCCCGAAGGCTGTTGTTTCATACACAAATCCAATCCGGATCCAAGCCACTTTTGATCCGGATCCCGAACATTGGTTTTTGCTGAAATGTATGAACGATCCGGATCAGGCATTTCAATCCGGATCCCGAACCTCTATTTTCTGGCAATTGTCTGTTTCGTTACGACAATCCGGATCTCCGTAAATCCGATCCGGATCGTCGTCTGTAAAATTCCAGAAAAAGTTAGTTTTTGATTCTTATCCTCTTCCAACGGTTTCTACCTATAAATAGATCCTACGATTCATTTTCTAGGGTAATCCAAATACGGTCAAAAATAGAAAATCCACATATAGCGAAGAAGGAAATCAAAGATTTAATCCTATGTTTCTTCATCTATATTGATGATTTGATTCTAGGTTTTCTACTCAGATTTTGAGTAGAATCAAATCAATGAATACTTAGATGGTTATTTCGATTTATTTCTAATCTAAGTATTCGGCGGATCATCACCACCCAAAAACAACGATTTCCCCAAAATCTGCGCGTGGACTCGCGTGGCCTGTGGATTCAAGGTGCTACCGCTCTCGTGGATCGGAGCGAGGTTACGTTCGTGGCTTCGAGAGTGGCTCCTGGGTGAAGACCCGTGGATTCGGTCAGACGTCATGGATTCGGCGTTGGACGCAGATCTGGGATTTCGAGAAGCGTTGCGGAGCGAGGCGGAGAAGATCAACTAGAAGCGTATGGAAAAAGGTTGAGTCGTCTGTGAGTACGGTATATCACCTTTGTACGTGTTATAATTCTAGTGGATTTCACCGTGTTATCGGTCCCGTGGTTTTTTACTCCGGTTTGGAGTTTTTCACGTAAAATCTTGCGTATTTTTTTTTATTTCCGCCTTGGTTTTATTGCGCAAGATTTGGATTGTTTAAACGTTTACACCTATCATCCCCCTCTAGGTGTTTTTCCCCTATTTAGATCCAATTATACATACCCAACATAGGCCTGCGCCAGCGATCTTACTCACATCGTGGTGAATCGGTATAAAGTGGGCCGATTTCGTCAGACGGTCCACAATGACCCACTATCGCGTCGTGTCCTTGTTGCGATCGCGGAAAAACCGGTCACAAAATCCATGGTGTGATCGGTTCCCATTTCCACTCTGGTAATGGGCAACGGTTGTAGTTTTCGCGGTGCTGGTTGTGTCTCGCCCCCTTTCACCTGTGTCACACCAGGCATCGTGCCACGGAACTGCGCCACATGTTCTTTAATT
>CM055069.1:39412936-39437399 GCA_029204045.2 Tillandsia leiboldiana | reverse complement strand
ATATTCGTGTAGAGAGACTAAGAATCAAATTAGTTTTCCAAAAGAATTTTAAAAATAGATCAATCCCATGATTTTCAAAAATTCATATTATATGCCCTAAAACCGAATTTTTAGAAATCGAAGCCTAAAAATCCGTTGTTAATCAGCGAGAAATACCTAGCATATAATCAAAACTAATCTACCCAGAGTTCTTATTTCAAAAGAAATTTGATCAAAAAACCCATCAAAACGAAAAAAAAAAGATAAAAATTTTCATCACGTTTGAGGAGAAAAAGAAACATGAAAAACCTGTGAAAAACTGAGATTTTATCATAAAAACTTACTTAGAATCGAAGAACTTGAGTTTGGAAGCTCCAAGATGGATGAATTCTAGAGAGAGAAGCTCTGGAGACTTAGGAACAAAAGATTGAAGTAAAAAGAAATCAAAACCCTTTTGTTTCTATATAAAACCCTAGCCGCGATCCGGATCGGATCGGAATCCAGTCCGGATCGGCTACCCGCAGGAAATACCTGCGTTCGGGATCCGGATCGGCTTGTCCAATCCGGATCGGCTCCAACTTTTTCTTCAGAATAATTCAGAAAAATTCCACAAAAATCCAGAAAAAAAAAAGTTGAAGCATTTTGTGTATCAACTTTAAATAAAAATCATCGTTTCATACAACAAAAAATAGATTATGTCAAATCTATCAATAATATCCAACAAATGAAACGAAAATTTATAAAAATTAAATCCCTTAAAGTTGAACAACTTCAATCACATCTAACATGATCTTATGAGTAATGCCTTTATCAAATCATCAATTTGGTAAAGAAAATGAAATACAAGATCAATAGATGTCTGAAATCCCAGATAAGTTAGATAATATATCTAGTCAATTATGTAAGGAGTGGCTCTTTGAGCATCTTTCAAAAAATCCCACCTTATACCAACCTTGGAATTTGACAGAGTCAAGTATTCCAAAAAGCATTTTATTTAATCAACTCGAAAAACCATGCTTGGTATACATGTGGTAGCTGCACACAGTACTCGGACGACCGAGGTGGTAGCTCTTTCCTCCATGTGGTGGTAGTTTTCACACTCCTCATTGGGATGTAACTCTTTCCACATCTTTTGAGCATACACTTTTCTTTGACTCCCCCTCAATTGGCTATCAATTATTTAAAATATAAAGTATTCAACCAAAAATTGATCTCGATTCATACTCGACTAAATAGTCAAATAAGATAAAAACTATACCAAGAGATCATTGAGAGAGAAATTGACTTTGATCAAAACAAAGATGATTTAATTGACATAAATGATCATTGCATCAAATGAATTATTATGATATCCAAAGCATAATAAATTTCTAAATAGACGAAAAGATGCTATTAAAGTCAATAATACACATGCTCAATTAATGTTCTATGTCTAAGCATAGATAATGAACAAAAACACAAAACAAAACCTAACCTAAGCAAAAGTTTCAAAAAGAGGTTATTTCAAGGAAAGCATTCCAATTGCTTTACGCAAATGAATAAAACGTTTTTGATCCAAAGGTTTTGTTAAAATGTCAGCCAATTGATCTTCAGTTGAAATGTAGGAAATTTGAAGAATATTTGATTCAACTAGCTCTCTTAGAAAATGATATCTAAGTTCAATGTGTTTTGTTCTCGAGTGCAACACAGGGTTTTTAGAAATGTTATAGCACTTGTGTTGTCACAAAGAATGTTACCGAAGTTGCTGAAATTCGGAAGTCGCTCAACACTTTTCATCCAAATGAGTTGGGTTGAACAACTACCGCTGAAATATATTCCGCTTCGGCAGTCGAGAGTGCAATGCAGTTTTGCTTTTTACTATGCCATGCAACACAAGGCAATGGCCAAGATAAAAACATGCACCACTCGTGCTCTTCCGATCATCCACAGATCCTGCCCAATCGGCATCTGAATATCCTATAATGTCAAGCGTTGTTCCCATAGGATACCAAATTCCGAAATTCAAAGTTCTTTGAGTACCGGATGATCCTTTCACCGCTTTCAGGTGAACCTCCTTTGGTGCTGATTGATATCTCGCGCAAATTCCAACACTAAAGGTATATCCGGGCGACTAGCGTGAGATAGAGTAGACTTCCAATCATACTGCGATAAGCTTCTCGTCTACACTTTCACTAAGAGATTCACTACCTAATCCCTTATTGCTAGTTCCCATAGGAGTCGGAAAATCTTTAGAATCTTCTAATCCGGAATTTCTTCACCAACTCCTTTGCATACTTGGATTGACATAGATGAATGCCTTCTTCATTTTGTTTTACTTGCAATCCAAGAAGTATGACAGTTCCCCACATGGACATCTCAAATTCGCTTTCCATGGTTTCAGCGAATTTAGAAGCAACATTATCTCTAGTTGCACCAAATACAATGTCATCGACATAGATTTGTGCTACAATGAAATTATCTTGATAATGCTTCACAAAGAGAGTCCGGTCTGCTCCCCCTCGAGTGTAGCCCTTTTTCAGTAGGTGGTTTTGTTAGCCTTTCGTACCATGCTCGCGTGCTTGTTTTAGACCGTATAGAGCCTTTTTCAAACGAAAAAACATGGTTAGGTTGTTTATAGTCTACAAAACCTTTCGGTTGAGCCACATAAACTTCCTCATTTAAAAACCCATTTAAAAATGCGCTCTTGACGTCCATTTGAAAGAGTTTGATTTTAAATGACAAGCAATAGCGAACAATATACGTATTGACTCGAGTCGAGCAACTGGGGCGAACGTCTCATCAAACTCTATTCCTTCAATTTGCGAGTAGCCCTGAGCAACTAATCGTGCTTTATTCCTGATGATGGTACCATCCTCGTTTTTCTTATTCTTGAAAATCCACTTGGTACCGATCACGTTGTGTTGCTTTGGTGGCTTCGTTAATTCCCAGACTTTGTTTCGTTCGAACTGATGGAGCTCTTCCTGCATAGCTTCAATCCAGTAGTCATCCTGAAGAGCTTCATCGATGTTCTTTGGTTCAATCATGGAGACGTAGCATGCGACTCCACAAACCAACTGTCTCCGAGTTCTAACTCCTTCTTGTGGGTCTCCAATAATGTTAGATTCCGGATGATCCTTGGAGATGCGTAGCGTTTGCGGTAACGGAGTAGTCCGAGGTACATGTGATAATTCCTGCACATTAGATACACTTGAAGAACCATTAGATGCATCAACTTTATTGAAAGAATTATTACGAGAAGATGCACTTACAGGAGTATCATCATCTAGAGACATATCAAGGGTAGATTTACCAGATGCAAAGTGGAAAGCTTCATCTACTTTAACATTTATAGATTCTATCATCGTTTTAGATTTCAAGTTAAATACCCGATATGCTCTACTGTAAGTAGAATAACCCATGAAAATCCCTTCATCGCTTCGAGAGTCGAACTTACCAAGGTTTTCGCGATCACGCAGAATAAACATCGACTCCCAAAGATACGAAAATATTTGATATTCGGTTTTCTACTAAACCACAGCTCATATGGTGTATTTAAAGTTCCAGGGCGCGAATACACTCGATTAATTACATAGACAGCGGTGTTCACAGCTTCAGCCCAAAAATATGACGGTAAATTCCGGCTATGAAGCATAACACGTGCCATCTCTTGAACAACCTTGTTTTTGCGCTCAACAACACCATTCTGCTGAGGTGTATAGGGTGCTGAGAATTCATATTTTATCCCATTGGAAGTGCAAAAATCAATAAATTTAGAATTAATGAATTCTCCACCTCTATCACTTCGAACACGAACGATCTTTTCATTTCTTTCATTCATAATACGATGACAAACCTCATGAAAGAGTCGAAAGTATCCGCTTTCTCATTTAGAAAAGTTACCCATGAATACCTAGAGAAATCATCAACCAAAAAGAAAATATACCATTTACCTCCCAAAGATGGTTGACGAATCGGCCCCATCAAATCCATATGCAGTAATTCCAAGGGCCGTCTGGTACCGACGTGGTTCAAGTTCTTGTGTGCAACTCTTGATTGTTTTCCCTTTTGACAACCACCACACACAATGTTTTCTTTAAATAAAAGTTTAGGAACCCCCTTAACCACGTCCTTATTTGAAATCCTTGCTAGTTCTTTAAAATTCATGTGACCTAGTCTTTCATGCCAAACAGTTTCATTATCCAAAGAAACTAGGTTACATTTTTCAGAAACTTTGTTTGAAACAACATAGCAATTATTTTCCGATCTAACCCCTTTTAAAAAGAATACCTGGTCCTTATCAGTTACAACACATTCTACAGAAGAAAAATTGACTGAGAACCCATTGTC
This sequence comes from Tillandsia leiboldiana, assembly GCA_029204045.2. NCBI lineage: Eukaryota > Viridiplantae > Streptophyta > Magnoliopsida > Poales > Bromeliaceae > Tillandsia > Tillandsia leiboldiana. The sequence goes on along the minus strand of CM055069.1, from coordinate 39,433,094 downwards.
ACAAAGTTGACTTATACTGATGAGGTTAGTCTTAAGGCCTTCTACAAATAAAACTTTGTTTAGAACCGGGCCATCTGGAATAGCGATAGTTCCTTTTCCAACAATTTTGGAAGAACGACCGTCTCCGAAAAGTACACTTCCTCCGGAGAGTTTTTCAAAAGATTGAAAACAGTTTTTGTCACCGGTCATATGACGGGAACACCCGCTATCCAGATACCAAGACGAATTGTCATAAGCATGTAAGGAAGTATGAACAACAAGACAAGGGAAGATTTCACATTTGCGTACCCAAACCTTTTGAATTTTGGAGTACGTCGGAAATGATTGTGAAGTTGATACCTTTGGTGAAAGCGTCTTGATTGATCCATCGCTTTTCCTTGACGTCGTCGTCTTGTTTGATGTACTACCAATGTTCTTTCCTTTTGAAAGATCCTTCTTTGATTTGCGGGAAATGAACCCATTGGTAGTAGTTGCAAGATGTGCTTGATTTGATCTTAGCGCTGCATTCTTGCAATTCCTTCTTATGTGCCCTGCAAAACCACAACGAAAACATACCTTAGTGCTTGACGATCCCGAAGAGGGTAAAGTAGGTTTGTTGTCGCTGTTTGTCGTCAATTCCGGTGTCGGATGAGGAGATACCGACTGGGGCACAAAGACTGTCCCAACCGAACTAAAATTGTCTTTAGTTCGATTGTATCCGAGGCCGAATTTGTTTGTTTGACCAAGACCAAGCAGCTTATCCAACTTACTCCTTCCAGAAGAAAATTGCTTTAAATCATCCTTGAGTTGGAAAATGGTCTCCGTCATTTCCATTTTTTCCTGTCGAGCCTCGCCGTAGAGCTTCAAGAAGTAATTCGCTTTGTTCACCATATCTACATAATTTTTCTCGAAATGCTCATTGGACTCTTGAAGGGAAACATTTACTTTAATCAGATTATCCCTTTCCACTTCAAGAGCGTTTGAGAGAGAAGTTGCCCTTTTTGCTTCTTCTTCGAGATCCTGCAATCTCCCCCTCAAACTCTTGTTTTGCTTTACCAGTTTCTTTGAATCCCTCAGAAGTTTATGGTAGGCAAGAGCAAAGTCTTCACCTTCCGAATTATCCGATTCATCGTCCGTTGCAATCTTTTCAACAGTGGGGTTGGACAGTGAGTCGGATGTACTTGCCATTAAGCACATGAAGGGTGAAGATGTGGACGCATGGAATGCCGTTGCGTTGTTCTCTTCATCACTTGAAGATGACTCATTTGTCGTTGATGTGTCATCCCAAGTGACGGCTTGCATCGCCTTCTTCTTGGACGGATTCTTATTTGGACACTCCGTTGAGATATGGCCGTATCCTCGGCACTTGAAGCATTGGACTTGTCCTTCTGAGCTTTTCTTATCCTTTGAAAAACTTTCTTGCATTCTTGACTTTTGGCTTGAAAAACCTTTGCCTTTCTTCCACTTTCCGGAGGATGAAGTTTTACTTGAATTACCCCTTCGAAAGTTTCGGCGAAAATTTCTTGTCAAAAGAGCAAGCTGCTTCTCAAAGTCCTCCATAGATAGGTTCTCGTCATCGCCTGAGGAGGATGAATCCGCGTCTTCTTCTTTTATAGTTTTCAACGCAAAACTTGAAGACTTAGAAGTAGATGCTTTTCCAGAAGAATAGTTAGTAGGAAATGTCATTTCATATGTTTGTAATGAACCAACTAATTCTTCTACACGGATTTCGTCCGGGTGTTTAATAGTTTCAATGGCCGTAACCTTGGAACGAAATCTTTCAGGAAGAGTTCTTAAGATCTTTCTTACAATTTTAAATTCTGGAATCTTCTCTCCCAAGTTAGCACATGTGTTTACGATGTCTTGCAATCGTGTATAGTAGTCTGTGAATGATTCATTTTCCGCCATGAAAATAGAGTCAAATCTGCTCGTAAGCATTTGCAGCTTTTGAATCTTCACAAGGTTAGTTCCCTCATGTGTAACTTGAAGAACATCCCAGATTTCTTTCGCAGTCTCACATGCTGAGACGCGAGAGAATTCAGTTTGAGACAAGGCATTAAATAAAGCATTGATTCCTTTGCCATTGTAAGAAGATAAGTCTATCTCTTCCTTGGTCCATTTCGACCTAGGTTTGATAGTGTGAACATCAAAAATAACTTCAGTTGGATTTGACCATCCTAACTCGATAGATTGTCACACCCGTTCGTCGATGGAAATAAGAAATGCTTTCATCCGTACTTTCCAGTAGGCATAATTTGTTCCATCGAAAAACGGGGGTCTGTTGATGTTTCCACCTTCAGCCATTGTTTACAACCCTATTCCCTCTCTGATACCACTTGTCGGGTTATGTATAATATGGATCTAAATAGGGGAAAAAACACCTAGAGGGGGGTGAATAGGTGTAAATGTTTAAACACTCAAGAATCGTTGCGCAATAAAACCCAATGCGGAAATAAAAAAATAACACGCAAGATTTTTACGTGGAAAACTCCAAACCGGAGTAAAAAACCACGGGACCGATAACACGGTGAAATCCACTAGAATTATAACACGTACAAAGGTGATATACCGTACTCACAGACGACTCAACCTTTTTCCATACGCTCCTAGTTGATCTTCTCCGCTCGCTCCGCAACGCTTCTCGAATCCACGATCTGCGTCCAACGCCGAATCCACGACGTCTGACCGAATCCACGGTCTTCACCCAGTAGCACATCTCGAATCCACGAACGTACCTCGCTCCGAATCCACGAGAGTGGTAGCACCTTGAATCCACAAGGCCACGCGAGTCCACGCGCCGATTTTGGGGAAATCGTTGTTTTTGGGTGGTGATGATCCGCCGAATAGTTAGATTAGAAATATATCGGAAATACCATCTAAGTATTCATTGATTTGATTCTACTCAAAATCTGAGTATGAAACCCTAGAATCAAATCAATCAATATAGATGAAGAAACATAGGATTAAATCTATTGATTTCCTTTCTTCTCTATATGGTGGATTTATATGGTCGTCTTTTGTTTTATTCGGCTTTTACGGCTTATGCGGCTTTTTTTTTTTTTGGAAAAAGAATCATAGGGTTTATTTATAGGTTAGAAACCGTTGGAAGAGGATAAGAATCAAAAACTAACCTTTTCTGGAATTTTACAGGACGACGATCCGGATCGGACTTACGGCAATCCGGATTGTCGTAACGAAACAGACAATTTCCAGAAAACAAAGGTTCGGGATCCGGATTGAAATGCCTGATCCGGATCGTTCATACATTTCAGCAAAAACCAATGTTCGGGATCCGAATCAGAAATGGCTTGGATCCGGATTGGATTTGCGTATGAATCAACACCCTTCGGGATCCGGATTGCTGTGTCTGATCCGGATCCTGAACATGTCCCATGTCCAGTTTTTTATTTTTATGCAATTAAAAATTCATCCAAGTGTTTCTACACTATAAGAAGTATTCGGATCACCAAAAAATAATTAGTTAAACATACCTGATCCTTTTGAATTCTTCTTTCTTGAGATTGAGTTATATGATCCAAACTTCTTCATCTTCAATCTTCAAGACTCAATACTTTCACGAAATGCGCCAAAACAAATTCCTTAACAATCTCCCCCTTTGGCGGTTTCGTGACAAAACACAAATCCACTTAAGAAAATTCAAAAAGATATTTTTGTTGCTATCACCATACAACAAAAATTTACAATGGAGATCCAAAATTAAATACATGAGATAAACTCCTAAAACAGACTCTAGACTTAGACATCTGCACTCTCTGCAAAAAGAAATCATTCTAGACAAAAGAGATCGTTAGATACCTCAAGAATATTTAGCATTCAAAACCTAACAGAGATAGAGTTTATACTCACCATGACATTCACGAATTCAGATATGTAATAAGATCACAATCAAACATCGACATATCTTCTAAGCAGTAAAATTCAAAATGTCATAACTTTGTTAGTAATCAAACAACTTGTTAGTAATATTACATGCCCAAATAGTTAGTCGAATAGTTAGTCGAGACATGCATGCAATCACAATACAAAACCAAAAGTTGTGATACTTTTTCAAGTTGAGGTTATACTTACCTCCATAGTTTCAAGTTTCTCACAGTCTCAAGCATTGTAAAGTAACACATTGTTGTATCATTGTTTCTACTTCTCTCCCCCTTTTTGTCACTAAAGTTAGCCAAAATTACAAAAGAAGGAAGAGTTAAAAACAGTTTAAAAAGTCAGAGAACTTAAGAGGGAATAACAGAAAACCTGCAAAAGATTAGAATAAAGCATTAGAATAAAGCATTATTCAGAGTCCTCAGAACTGATGCATCCAAGCTTCTGAAATATTTTCTTGATGCGCTTGTTCATTGAAGCTTGCTCTTTCTTAGCCTCTCTAAGATCCTCTTTCATCTGAACGAACTCGTTAGATATGCGTTCTTGCTCGTTGGAGAGACGCTGTTGTTCTTTATAGATTGAGGTAACCGATGCATCATCATCGGAAGTTGATGGAGGTGCTTGTTGTGCTGCTTGTGCTGGTGGGACTGGAGATGTTGCTTGCGGTTCAGAGGTTGTTGCTTGTGGTTGTGCTCTTCGTCGGCGAGGATGTGATGGGGGCTCATCTTGTTTCGTGGAGAGAGACTTCACTATTGTCGTTTCATTGATTGTACCTAGACTGTGCATGTAGGAGCTCGCACTTGTGTCGACTTTAAATTTCCGAAAGATGCGCATAATTATCATAGGATAGGGGAGTCTCTCTGTAGGGTGAGCATGTTCCACATAGCGTGCCATCCTTGACCAGATGAGGTAAGGAATGTTTAAATTTGCTCCCATTGCCGCTGCGGGGTTTCCAAGAAGATAAAGAAATAACATTCTGTCCCATCGAAGAACCTTAGTATTCATGTTAGGAAGAATGTTATAGCAAACAATGAAGTTCACATAGCGATACTCCGGTCGAAGCTCTTTTGAAAAGACGGAATTTCCTGTCGACAGAGTATCTGGAAGACAAAACCTAACCTAAGCAAAATTTTCAAAAAGAGGTTATTTCAAGGAAAGCATTCCAATTGCTTTACGCAAATGAATAAAACGTTTTTGATCCAAAGGTTTTGTTAAAATGTCAGCCAATTGATCTTCAGTTGAAATATAGGAAATTTGAAGAATATTTGATTCAACTAGCTCTCTTAGAAAATGATATCTAAGTTCAATGTGTTTTGTTCTCGAGTGCAACACAGGGTTTTTAGAAATGTTTATAGCACTTGTGTTGTCACAAAGAATTATTACCGAAGTTGCTGAAATTCGGAAGTCGCTCAACACACTTTTCATCCAAATGAGTTGGGTTGAACAACTACCTGCTGAAATATATTTCGCTTCGGCAGTCGAGAGTGCAATGCAGTTTTGCTTTTTACTATGCCATGCAACAAGGCAATGGCCAAGATAAAAACATGCACCACTCGTGCTCTTCCGATCATCCACAGATCCTGCCCAATCGGCATCTGAATATCCTATAATGTCAAGCGTTGTTCCCATAGGATACCAAATTTCGAAATTCAAAGTTCCTTTGACGTACCGGATGATCCTTTTCACCGCTTTCAGGTGAACCTCCTTTGGTGCTGATTGATATCTCGCGCAAATTCCAACACTAAAGGATATATCCGGGCGACTAGCCATGAGATAGAGTAGACTTCCAATCATACTGCGATAAAGTTTCTCGTCTACACTTTCACTAAGAGATTCACTTCCTAATCCCTTATTGCTAGTTACCATAGGAGTCGGAAAATCTTTAGAATCTTCTAATCCGAATTTCTTCACCAACTCCTTTGCATACTTGGATTGACATAGATGAATGCCTTCTTCATTTTGTTTTACTTGCAAACCAAGAAAGTATGACAGTTCCCCCATCATGGACATCTCAAATTCGCTTTCCATGGTTTCAGCGAATTTAGAAGCATCATTATCTCTAGTTGCACCAAATACAATGTCATCGACATAGATTTGTGCTACAATGAAATTATCTTGATAATGCTTCACAAAGAGAGTCCGGTCTGCTCCCCCTTGAGTGTAGCCCTTTTTCAGTAGGTGCTTTGTTAGACTTTCGTACCATGCTCGCGGTGCTTGTTTTAGACCGTATAGAGCCTTTTTCAAACGAAAAATATGGTTAGGTTGTTTATAGTCTGCAAAACCTTTCGATTGAGCCACATAAACTTCCTCATTTAAAAACCCATTTAAAAATGCGCTCTTGACGTCCATTTGAAAGAGTTTGATTTTAAAATGACAAGCAATAGCGAACAATATACGTATTGACTCGAGTCGAGCAACTGGGGCGAACGTCTCATCAAAGTCTATTCCTTCAATTTGCGAGTAGCCCTGAGCAACTAATCGTGCTTTATTCCTGATGATGGTACCATCCTCGTTTTTCTTATTCTTGAAAATCCACTTGGTACCGATCACGTTGTGTTGCTTTGGTGGCTTCGTTAATTCCCAGACTTTGTTTCGTTCGAACTGATGGAGCTCTTCCTGCATAGCTTCAATCCAGTAGTCATCCTGAAGAGCTTCATCGATGTTCTTTGGTTCAATCATGGAGACGTAGCATGCGACTCCACAAACCAACTGTCTCCGAGTTCTAACTCCTTCTTGTGGGTCTCCAATAATGTTAGATTCCGGATGATTCTTGGAGATGCGTAGCGTTTGCGGTAACGGAGTAGTCGGAGGTACATGTGATAATTCCTGCACATTAGATACACTTGAAGAACCATTAGATGCATCAACTTTATTGAAAGAATTATTACGAGAAGATGCACTTACAGGAGTATCATCATCTAGAGACATATCAAGGGTAGATTTACCAGATGCAAAGTGGAAAGTTTCATCTACTTTAACATTTATAGATTCTATCATCATTTTAGATTCCAAGTTAAATACCCGATATGCTCTACTGTTAGTAGAATAACCCATGAAAATCCCTTCATCGCTTCGAGAGTCGAACTTACCAAGGTTTTCGCGATCACGCAGAATAAAACATCGACTCCCAAAGATACGAAAATATTTGATATTCGGTTTTCTACTAAACCACAGCTCATATGGTGTATTTAAAGTTCCAGGGCGTGAATACACTCGATTAATTATATAGACAGCGGTGTTCACAGCTTCAGCCCAAAAATATAACGGTAAATTCCGGCTATGAAGCATAACACGTGCCATCTCTTGAACAACCCTGGTTTTGCGCTCAACAACACCATTCTGCTGAGGTGTATAGGATGCTGAAAATTCATGTTTTATCCCATTGGAAGTGCAAAAATCAATAAATTTAGAATTAATGAATTCTCCACCTCTATCACTTCTAACACGAACGATCTTTTCATTTCTTTCATTCATAATACGATGACAAACCTCATGAAAAGAGTCGAAAGTATCCGCTTTCTCTTTTAGAAAAGTTACCCATGAATACCTAGAGAAATCATCAACCAAAAGGAAAATATACCATTTACCTCCCAAAGATGGTTGACGAATCGGCCCCATCAACCTTTTTCCATACGCTCCTAGTTGATCTTCTCCGCTCGCTCCGCAACGCTTCTCGAATCCACGATCTGCGTCCGACGCCGAATCCACGACGTCTGACCGAATCCACGGTCTTCACCCAGTAGCACGTCTCGAATCCACGAACGTACCTCGCTCCGAATCCACGAGAGCGGTAGCACCTTGAATCCACAAGGCCACGCGAGCCCACGCGCCGATTTTGGGAAAATCGTTGTTTTTGGGTGGTGATGATCCGCCGAATACTTAGATTAGAAATAGATCGAAAATACCATCTAAGTATTCATTGATTTGATTCTACTCAAAATCTGAGTATGAAACCCTAGAATCAAATCAATCATTATAGATGAAGAAACATAGGATTAAATCCATTGATTTCCTTTCGTCTCTATATGGTTGATTTATATGGTCGTCTTTTGTTTTATTCGGCTTTTACGACTTATGCAGCTTTTTTTTTTTTTTGGAAAAAGAATCATAGGGTTTATTTATAGGTTAGAAACCGTTGGAAGAGGATAAGAATCAAAAACTAACTTTTTCTGGAATTTTACAGGACGACGATCCGGATCGGACTTACGGCGATCCGGATTGTCGTAACGAAACAGACAATTTCCAGAAAACAAAGGTTCGGGATCCGGATTGAAATGCCTGATCCGGATCGTTCATACATTTCAGCAAAAACCAATGTTCGGGATCCGAATCAGAAATGGCTTGGATCCGGATTGGATTTGCGTATGAATCAACACCCTTCGGGATCCGGATTGCTGTGTCTGATCCGGATCCTGAACATGTCCCATGTCCAGTTTTTTATTTTTATGCAATTAAAAATTCATCCAAGTGTTTCTACACTATAAGAAGTATTCGGATCACCAAAAAATAATTAGTTAAACATACCTGATCCTTTTGAATTCTTCTTTCTTGAGATTGAGTTATATGATCAAAACTTCTTCATCTTCAATCTTCAAGACTCAATACTTTCACAAAATGCGCCAAAACAAATTCCTTAACATAGTATACCTACCACTCAGGTTTCTTTTGTATCTCATACTCGAATTCACATTTGAATCTCCTCAAATTCAAATTTGAATTTCTCGGGTACTACAAACAACTCATAACTCGAACTACTTATTCAGTAGAAATTAACTGTCACGCCCCGGGTGTAAACCAGAACCCGGGCCCGTCCACAGATCCGCCGTGCACACGGAATTTTCCGTGTACACGAAGCGCTGGTAACCTGCTCAGATATAAAAGATATAATAAAAGAGCATACAACAGAGCTAAACTAAAACTAATACATCTCAGACCGCAACTGGAAAGTAAAAGTACAATAAAACTCTCAAATAAATACATATGTCTCTCCCAGCTCACCAAATAAATACAACCAGCTGGCTGAAACCAGACCCAAAATAAAAGAAAATACAACTATCTGAGTGTATAAGGGATACAATCAAAATACTACTATGCTCGCAGAAGGGGTAGACGACTATCTAGTCCGCTATCCTCTTACCTCGATCTGCCGAAGATGGTCCAGCTACTCCCGCAGAAGACTCTGCAAAACAGGGGAGAAAAGAAGAAGGACAATGGGGGTGAGAACTACTATAAAAACAGTAGCTTCCCCTAGTGGGTTAAGCCTCAAACTCTAACAAGCCCACTAGGACAACCAGAGGCGAAAAGGAAAGAGAGGTGGTATGCTATGAATATAACTGCTGAAGAAAAAACTACCACTAATATGCCTCTAAATGCCAAGCTAATACGAATAGCTAAAAGTATGCATCAGTATCTAAATGCCTACCTGAATAACCCAATCCAACCACCAGTAAACACTGGTACTGCCTGCTCTGCCTGCTGCATCGGGTATGCCAGCCCACGCATAACACCGATGCAAAGAATGAGTCTCAAAGACTCAAAGCCTACATGTCGTACACTCCGGAGTGGCACTCGAGGGGAGCGACCCACATGAGTAAAGTATCTCAGTAACAAGTATCATAAACTAGCAGGACTGGATCACGACTCTAATCAAAGTGGGAAAAGCCCATCCACTAAAGAAAGCCCGATCCCCCCGATCTGATGCAACCGAAACTACCCGGTCGACCGCCCAATGTCCGCGGTCGCCGCAATACCCTGCCCTCAAGCCAGCCTGTCCCAGAACCTAAGAATCTGACTACACTATCCCAAAACCCCCTGCTCACGCACGAGCTACAACTACCCAGAGTCTAGCATGAGAAGAGAAAAGCAGAAAAATATGGTTTCTCCTAAGTCAAGTCCCAACATGATAGTGTAGCAGAAAAATGTGGCCTATCTAGATGACCATATAAGCATACAAGTGTTCTCATGTAGAATAAAAGGAAAGCATCTAATAGTACTCTCATATAGGCTAGATCAATTGTCCCAACATGATAATCCCTTTTTGCATAAACAACTAAGTACTAACTAGCATGCATATGTATCCCCACAATAATATTCAAAGATGTTGCTAATTGCATAAGAATAATAAGTACAAAATAGCCTATGCCTGCCTATACCACATGCACCATGTTTACGAGATATAAATTGGCCTTCTCTTTTGACATGATAATACCCCTTCTAATAACCAAAACCCTCATACGAGCAAGTTCTAACATACTGCCCTTTTTATCTCAACAAGCATGCAATTATCATTCATAGGGTGCAATTAGCCTTTTAACATAGGGATTTGTCACGCCTCGGGAGCAATTTTAAAGCGGAAAGCATCCCTATTTTTTTTTTTCCTGAAACGAACTCCCGCGTGGCACGTGCACAGACCCGCCACATATACAAGATCTCCCTTGCATATGCACGGCGTCCCAAAGCCCGAATAAAAACATCAACCACCAAGCATTAACAGTTACAAAATACCAGAGTATGAATTTAAAAACACTATCATCTTATTTCATTAAACGGCGCACACTCGGCGCTTCAATAGGTTTGAAAGGATAAATTCACAAGTTTTGAAAACGGTGCCCACACGACACTTAATTTTCTAAAGCCATTTTCGCAATTCCCTTTATGAGTGTGAAAACCCGCGTCCACACGACGCGTCCTAAGACCCTATATTGAAAGCAAAGTTCTATAAAATAAGTCCCTATGACAAACATAAGGCATGACTCAACATCCACACCATCCACAGTAATACACATTCACATGCACCATATTAGACCATAAAGGAAAATATAACCAACTATAAACGAAAGAGGAAAAGGAACCTGACCGAGGTAATCTCACACCTCACCAAGTAGCGTCCTCACCATCGTCCTGATCCCCAGACCCGACCAAACCTGCCACACAGTGGGAGTTAGTGACAAGGAGAGTAGAGATAAAACACAACTACAAATACGATGCAAAAAGGTGCGAATGATAAATCAAACCGTAGAACCAGAGCATCCAAAACCCCATCCTGCAATCGATCACATCATCCCCGAGGGACTACTGCCGAGCACCTTGACATGTCGGTCCGGAGACCTCAGGCAAAAGAAAACCACACCGCTCTCACCTTTGGTGCATGTAAACCCCCCATAAATCACCGCGAGGTGTCCCCACTACGTCACCTTGTGGGGTACACGGGTCAACGTACCACCCTTCCGGAAAAGTACACCGATGCGGTGGCCAAACCGCTGGTGTGCGTGCAAGCGCCATGAGCATAGTAAGCATAATAAAACGAGTGCCCACCTGCGACACTCGTTGCTCCAAAAGGTATAAATGCCGATACACGTGTAGAACATTGGGTTAGTCATCGACTCATAAGATGTGAAGACCGAAATCTTTGTGGGTTGGGTTACTAGTGGATTGGTAGCTCGTCGGCACATTTTGGGTGTGTTAGAGTTGTCGGTGCGCGAAAAGGACGCGAAACTCAGATCCAGTGCGAAAAACTGCATAAAGTAGATATACCGAAGTGCGGTGGTTGTACAGTTATGGTTTGGAGAGCTTTGAGCATACTTTTTGGTATGTCGGGGCCATCGATTCGCCAAATGGACGAGAAAAATGGACTCAGGGCGAAAAACTGTGCGAAATACACTATTTCTGGATATTTTTGAGTTAAAAATAGAGTTTGGGTGCATACTGTAGCTGTGAACCGGGCTCATGGGGGTCGGCGTACGGGCTGTACACCGGCAGGTGCAGCGCTGCTGCAGGGGGCGGCGCGTGCACCGGGTCCACGGCAGGCGGGCGCACGGGCATGCGCCAGCGCGGTGCGCCGCGGGGGAGCACGCGGCGCTGGACCGGGCTCGCGGCGCAGGCTGGGGCGACCGGTGCACCGCGCGTGCACCACGTGTGCACCGGAGGCCGCAGCGCGCGCCAGCGCTGCGCGCACGTGGCACGCGCTGCGGGCGGGTCCTTGCGGGCGTGTCGCAGCGTGGGCGCCGGTCGGACGCATGGTCCGACCCTCCTTGAGCGGGATTCGGTGCAAGGGAAGTGTGTGTGTGTGTGTGTGTGTGTGTGTGTGTGTGTGTGTGTGTGTGTGTGTGTGTGTGTGTGTGTGTGTTTGGATGGACCTTTGGTGCATTTTAAGGGGATTTTGAGGCTATAAATTGCACCATTAGACAGCAAATTGATTCTTTTACATTCCTAGCCTATCTCCACTCTGTTGTGAAGAAAATTAAGGGGTTTTCCATCATCTTCTTCACCCAAGAACTCCATGAATGGAAACTTGAAGTTCACTATTGGAGTTGACCATTTCGTCGCATTTTCTTCCCGGAGATCTCCAGAACTGTAAAAGTGGAATTTCAGGGTGATTCCTGCGGGGTTCTCTTTACAACTTCAAGATCTACAACTTCTGTATAGAAGATGGGACCTAATTGGAGTTCTAAACCAGGTAAATATAGCAATCTTTGAGACACTTGTTTTCTATGGAGGATTCTGAGCAGAGGTTAGTGTTTTTACTCCCCTGGGATGTACAAATGGAATTTAAAGTTGGTTTTTGTTGGAAAATTTCCAGGACTTAAAGAGAATCAATTTTTGTATTTTCTAGAACTTCAAATTTGAACTCTAAAATAGGTAAATTGAGCCATTTCTGAGACTTTTGTGCACAGCTGAGATTCTGGATGTGGTTTTGAGCAATGTTGAGTATTTTTGCTCCCTAGGACTGAAGAAGTGGAATTTTAGTCTCATTTTTGCGGGGAATTTACCAAGACTCAGAGACCTACATTTTTCATGTTGAAAAGGAAGGGGTATTCTTGCTTCTATTAAGGTAAATTTTACCATCTTTGAGCTTCTATGTGCAGAGTGTAGTTTTGGACAGCATGTAGTAATATTGAGATATCTTTTTCTCCTCTCTATGAAATGATGAATTTCAAGTTGAGTTATCTTCTAGACTTCAAGAGGAACAATTTTATACCTTACTCTCGAAATTTGGATAAGAATTGATATGTCATCTTTAGTCCTATTTGCAGTACATTGTTGCTAAAAATCTGCATGCAAGTTGGTAATGGCTTAGGTGGTAAATTGAGGGTTTTATATGATTTCGTGGTTAAGTGTACTTGAGGTGGTTAATTTTAAGGGATGAGTATAATCTTAGGTGCAAGATGAACAAGTTTACTTTTGGGTTCAACATGTAAAGGTGTTTCCATTGGAAGTTATTGCAAGTTGAACCTCAGCTTATATTTCCACATCGAAAATTGGGGGTAGTAAGGTGTTCTTTTCTTGGACTTATGAATAGAGTGAGTTTAGTTGTTGTAAACTCTTTGGTAATTTGACATTAATTGGAAACCTAAGGAAACAAATGTGGGGCTGAGGTAATAGAGTTACTAGATATATATATTAGATCATGAGTTTTCTCTATTGATGCAAGTCTATGGAACCCGGGCAAGTTGTAATGTCTTTATAGTAATTCTTTCCAACAGGAAGCTCAAGGCATACTACGAGTTGTTGGAGAAGCATCGAACAACATACCTTGGTCACTGAAAGTCTTTGCAACTAAATTCCAGTTTACTGAGCTAGCAGGTGGGTTGTTGAGCACATCGAAATTGCGGCCTACAAGTCGACTCAACCAAAAGTGCAACCTTGTGTGATGCTTACTATCTATATGGGTTTAATCATACTTATATTTAAGTTTCTTGTTGAAAACTACATTGATCATGTGTGAGAACTATTCCTTGATATCTAGACATATAGATAGGCCATATCTCTTTTATTCATGCTATACTATTCATGTTGGAATCAAACTTAGGAGAAAACCCTTTTCTTTCCTCTTATGCTATTATTGCTCGGGTTAGAGAGCGGGGATGGGAATAGTATAGCTATATTGTTGAGTCGGGTGGGATAGCACCAAATTATCGACTCGGGTTATTGTTTCGACAACCGCGAACTGTGGGCGGTTGGACCGATTATTATTATTATTGCATCAGATTGGATGTGAGGGATCGGGCTTCCTTAGTGGATGGTTTTACCCACTTATTTAGAGTCATGATCCAATCCTGCTATATCAGATACTTATGGTTACATACTTTACTCGTGTGGGTCGCTCCCCTCGAGTGCCACTCCGGAGTAGGCTTAGGGCCGAGCCGTGTGCCGGTCGATTGGATACTTTGGGATCGTGCCGTGTGCCGATCGGATACTGGGTTCTATTGAGATGTGAGAGCAGGCAAGTCTGGCCCTATCCGGGACCATCTGATTAGGTTATACTTTGACTGTTATCTTTCCATGATGCATACATATATACATATTTGAGATTCATACAGTTGAGGATATCGTATAGCTCAGTAGTTGTCTTTCTATGAGTTATGCATACATACATATATACATATCTGAGATTCATACAGTTGAGGATACCATATAGCTCATCAGTTGTCTTTTTATGAGGTATGCATGTGTCTATTTGAGATCATACAGTTGAGGGCATTATTGATACACGAGGATAGTGTTACTTTTATTCATGCATACACTCTCTTTTATTCTGTTAGTATTGGGCATAGTAGAGTAGTTTCCTTTTTAGCTATTACTGTTATTCTTCTTACTATCACCTACTTTGCCCTTATGGTAGACTCGGTGGGTAGGTCGGAGGTTCGATGATTTACCCACTGAGGACTGCTGTTAGTAGTTCTCACACCCGTTGTTGCTCCCCAGTGATCCCTTCTGGAGCAGCGATACAGGCAGAGCGCGGCAAGGGAGTCGCGGACTAGATAGAGCTCCACCCCGATGGTTCTGATAGAGGTCGCCCTATAGTTTATTTATTTCTTTCAGTTTTTTTATGTACCCCGACTACTGTATATTTGGTCCGGCTGGAGCCAGCTTTATGTATTTATGTCAGTCCTAGAGTTGTATTCTTTTGGTGTTGTTGTTAGTGATGTTTTGGAGTTGCTCTTATTATATTTGTTGGAGAGTTGGTTGGAGTGGTGTACTGGTCATTTGTTGTAGTAGTATTGTTATTTTGAGACTTGTATATGTGATATTCTTGGGGTTGTACATTGTGGAGCAGTATGTTTGGGATTATATTAGTATAGTGGAGTTGTACTTTGTTGTTGGGTTTGGTGTTATGTTGTTTATGTTTGGGAAAGCCTTGTGGTTGTATGTCTATAGTTCATTTCAGTTGAGTTGTTGTATCTTTCATCATGGATTGGATTTTGTAGTCTTGATTGGAGTTTATTCTTAGTGGTGGAGGCTTGTTTGGTGGTGGTTATTTAGTAGTTTTGTCTGCTGGTGGTGTTTGTTTATACAGTAGTTTATGTTCATTCCTCGCTCTGAGCCACTTTTTGTGGCTATATATTCTCTTGTACACTACACCTAGTTGCTTGAGTTATTGTATCGCTTCGTATATGTGGAAAATACTACATATACGGCGAATCTGTTGTCGAATTCGGGTTCTGGTTTATACCCGGGTCGTGACATAAGATGTCATAAGGGAAAACAATAAAGTGCAAGGTCAGATATTACCAGTTCACCAGAGTTCCCGACTCCAAGTCGGGGTACCAATCTCTACCCGTAAATCATCCTGAGTACGAGATTCCTCTACGAACTCCTGTAAAACCCCCGGACCGGCCCAGGGTCCACTAAAAGCACAAGTTCTACTTTACCGAACCCACCTTCCGACTTCCGAAAAGCCGCCATTATCACTCACAATATCTCTTAATATGGTGCAACATAATAATAAAAAAATATGCAACAAAGGGGTTCTAAGAGTGCACCCACCTGAAACGGAGATAAACGACCACGCCCGCGACCCTCCTAAGCATTCAACACCCCTCGCGGGCCTAATAAAATATCCAAAAACACAAATCAACACATTACCCCAAACGGTCAAATTCAGTGGTCCCGACTACTGTACTAGAAATCCCTTCTATCCCAAAACAGAAGCTGCCTCCGGTGTCCCGATTGTCGCACCGATCAAAACCTGATCAAA
Source organism: Tillandsia leiboldiana (assembly GCA_029204045.2). Taxonomy (NCBI): domain Eukaryota; kingdom Viridiplantae; phylum Streptophyta; class Magnoliopsida; order Poales; family Bromeliaceae; genus Tillandsia; species Tillandsia leiboldiana. The sequence goes on along the minus strand of CM055069.1, from coordinate 39,417,247 downwards.
GCAAATCTCCGGACAATTTTTACCATTGTTCAGATAAGGACAAGCAGTCCACCGGACTTCATACCGCGACAACAAGTCACCCGAAAGGTACAAACATTCTAGCAACACCCCTAACGTCAAAAGATAGGAAAACCATGCAAGAAAACCCGAATTTATCGAAAAAGGGGATTCTACCGGTGTACAAAAAATAACAGATAAAATCCTAGTAGTGAAACAAAAGACCGGACATAAAAACAGCACCCGGCAAAACCCAAAACAATAAACCGATGAAAAACTCAGTGTCCAAAAATCCCTTATGTTGAAAACCGTACCTCCGACGCGATCCGACTGTCGACAAGGCAATTGATGGAAACCCGGCTCCAACCGTTGCCTTGACGAAGTCCGCAAAGAAAAACAACCAAGCGGAGAATCAACCGGCGACAAACGAAAACAGCTGCGTCAAGCGGGCTGCACCGTCAAGCGAACTACACCGACAAGCAGACTGCACCGTCAAGCGGACTGCACTGTCAAGTGGACTGCATCGACAAGCGGACTGCACCGACAAGCTAAAAACCGTCAATAAATAAGCTAAATAAAACCGTCACGCAAAGCCGTTAACGAAAGCACCAAGTAACACAGTCAAACCAAAAACCGTCAAGCCCGAAAAAAATCGACAAGCCAAGCTGTTGACGGCTACGGCTTGGCCCGAATGGTCAAAGCGGCGGCGGCAGCCCCGCGGGGGCCCAGCCCCGCGTGGGCACGCGCAAGCAGCAAGCAGCCCAGCCCAACACGGGCACGGCAGCCCCGCGCGGGCGCGGTAGCCCCGCGCGGGCCCAGCCTCCCGTAGGCACGCGCAAGCAGCGCGCAGCGCGGCAACCCCACGCAGGCACACGCAAGCAGCGCGCGCGGGCGCAAGCAGCAGCGGCGGCTAGGGCATCCAGCGGCGGCGGCCTGGAAGTGCGTGGCGCGCGTGTGCGGAAGCAACACGCGGAGGCGGCTTGGCAGGGCGCGGCCCTGTGCGGCGCGCAATAGCGGCGCATGGGCGGCAGCACTCCTGGCTGCGCGTGGCAGCATCGCCTGGCTGCGCGCGGGCGGCAGCGCGCAGGCGGCAGCACGCATGGCTGCGCGCGGCGGCAGCGCATGGCGGCGCGTGGCACACCGCCTAGGCGGCACGCGGCCTGTGGTGGCAGCGCGCGGCGGTGGCCCGGCTAGGGCGTCGAGCAGCGGTGGCGGCGGCGGCTCGGCTAGGGCATCGAGCGGCGGCGGAGCCACCGTCGACTTTCCTTAAGCAAACCCGCCGAAAAACCCAAAAACTCCTACAAAAACCTCCTCGAACAAAACCCAGGAACGAAGTCAACCGAAAACATCAACGAACGTCAAACAAGAACGAAACCCAACGATCAAAACCAACGAACGAAAATCGACGATCAAAACCAACGAACGAACCAGCGATCAAAACGATAAAAGAGGACTAACGATCGCTAGCCATCGAACGACATTCAAGAACGTGACCCAAAACGCAAAAACTAAAGTAACGACAACCGAGAGTTGAGATTCACATAACGAAGACAAAAGGGTGCAAACTAACCTAGCTCTGATGGAGAAGACAACGCGATCCCGATCTCCGCAGACGGTGGTGTTTCCGGATCCGCTCCCCGGTATCGGCGACGCTTCCGGTCTTGGTCTTCAGCACGCACAATGAGGGAAGAGGAAGAAAAAGCGATCCTTTAGAACTAGAAATATCTTGAAATTCTGATTTCTTTATTTAATTTAATTTAATTTAATTTTCTCCTCTTACGTACGAAACACCCAAAATTCGATCTTTAAAAACCAAAGGGATTCCTCGATAAGCGTGCCAATCCTCCGGAACGTCCCATACCTGCTAGCACGGATCCTAATGCACCAATAACACTTAACGGGTTTCGAGAATGTCAGAACTTACCTTTTCGGACCCGTTAATACCGAAAACCTCATTCCGAAAGATCCGTAAGTCGGATTTCCGATCCAATCGCATCATCGTTCTCCGTTTAACGAGCTCTACTGCAATACGGCAACCGCCACCCTAAAACCAAGCAAACCAAAGCCAAGAAAAATCCACCAAAAACAAACTTAAATCCAAAAGATGATAATTAGGAAATAATAAAAAATCAGCGTCATTACAGGATTACTCCAATTTGCCTAGTGGGTAGTCAAAAGTAAGAGGTTCGCAACAACACCCACCTCGATCGCTAACTCCAAATCCAGGAAGCACTCTCGCCCAAGAAAAACGTCGCCCGCCACGATAACTGCAAAAGTACCAACCGGTGCCCAATTAAACATACAACTCCACATTTAACTGTTGTCCAAAATTATAGTCTTGAAGATGCTCGGTTTTCACCTACAGGATGGACTCCGAAAATTCCGACAAAAATACCGCCGCGATCATCGCGTCGAGCCGTTCGAAACGAGTACCTGCACGTCCCAAACCGAGTCCCATAGGCCAAGTTACAAAATACGCAACGCGGTGAGCGCGAAACACCACACACACAAAAACTGTAGCACTCCGCCCAGAAAAGATGGAATTTATACCTTCGGGAAAGCCTCAGAAAATTCCAAGAAAAATATGATGATGTTCCTTTTGATGCGTAGATGCGAAACGAGTATTGGCATGCCTCAATCCGATGCTCGAGCGCGGAGAAATCCTCGAAACACTCCGGTGCTGTCAAAAAACTTCACCGCAGAAAAGAGGTCAAAAGAAGGCTCGGAAACTCCAAGAAAAACTCGAAATGAGGGGAAGTCAAAAATACGAAAATCCTAGCCCTACCTGTCGAGGAGCCAACAGCGTAAGAATCGTCCAAAAAGGTTGTCGGAGTAGGCCGGGGGAGCCTGCGTACCGAAACACGACGAAGAAGATCACCGATGAAGGAACGTCCCGATGCGACGAAGAACTAAAAACCTCAAAGTACGTGCCTCCTAAAATCCCAAGAATCCTCCAGGTGATGCAGCACAGGTGGGGGAGCAACTTTGCTGAAGGTACATCAGTGAGAAATGGCTCGAAGAGGAAGAACAAAGAGAGAGGAAGGTGGCTCAGGCCTATTTATAGGCCAAAGAAAACATTTCGAAAAATGCCGGATATGTCCCCGGATTCGGGCGCTCGGACCAGATTCGGGGGCCCGAATCCGCGGGAATATTCCCTCCACAAAATCCATCGTGATGTGGTCCCACTTCCACTCAGGGATTGGGAGACTCTGCAACTTGCCAGCTGGCACCCGGTGCTCAGCTTTTACCTGCTGGCAAGTTAAACATTGAGCCACAAACCTCCCAATATCCCTCTTCATACCACTCCACCAGAAGTGTGCCTTGAGGTCCTTATACATCTTAGTCCCACCAGGATGGAGGGTGTAAGGTATATAATGGGCCTCTCTCAAAATTTGCTCTCTGATCTCTGAATCCACCAACACGCAAACTCGGTCTCTGTACCGAAGTACTCCCGACGTATCAACGACAAAGTCCCCAGGCTTATCACTCAAAATCTGATCTCTAATCGGGGTCAAGTGGGGGTCCTCACTCTATCTCTCTCTAATCCTGCCCAGCAGAGTGGGTTGCACGACTAAAGACGTCAGTCGAGCAGAGACCCCAGGGGACACGACCTCAAGCTCAAGCCACCTCATCTCCTCACGCAGTGGCGCCTGGTCAGTAATTGATTATTGGCCAGTGAGAGCTAGACCTTCTGTATCGGTCAGTGAGTACCGATTTGTTAGTAGATACTTGAGACAGTTTTAGCAGGCAGTACCAGTGGTTACTGGTCCATCGATTGGGTCTTTTCAGACAGATAGTTTTACTGATGCATGTATTTAGTTACGCTTTTCGTTATTGCATTTAGAGGCATATTAGTGGTAGCTTTCCTTTATCGGCTGTTTTATTAGCTTACCACCTTACTCCTTTTCTTTTTGCCTCTGGTAGACTTAGTGGGTGTGTCAGGGTTTGAGGCTTTACCCACTAGGGGAGGCTACTGTTTTTATAGTAGTTCTCACCCCCATCGTCTTTTTTTTTGTGTCTTCCTTTGTTTTGCTGAGTCCTCTGCGGGAGTTGCTGGGCCGTCAGCATCTGATCGAGGTAAGAGGATAGCGGACTAGTTAGAGTGTCCACCCGACAGTTGCTAGCTGGATTTTTGGTGTACCCCTATTTTCTCAGACAGCTTTATTGTATTTTATTTTGGGTCTGGCTTTAGCCAGCTAGTTGTATATTTGTGGTGAGCTGGGAGAGATACTTGTATTTATTTATAGTTGTTCTTTTCTTTATTTCCAGCTTTTGTCTGAGATGTAGTCGTTTTAGTTCAGCTCTGATTTTATG